>VYXF01006617.1:430733-493477 GCA_013397295.1 Polioptila caerulea
AGAGAGAGAGAGAGATAAAAACACCAACAACAACAACAAAATCTAAACAAAAACAAAAGTAATTTCCAAACTGACTGAACAATCACCGCTCCTGTGTTATCTAAACATGTATTTATGTATGAAGTAAAGCCATTAAATGAATATTTTGATAATAATATTGTTTTTCTTTTGTACAAAAAGCACTAGAGAAACGCACAGATCTACTTTGTGGACCAATCATTAAGTTATATATAATATATAAATATATATATATAAATACTACTAAGAATAGTAGAGAACAATTCTTCATGAAAAGCCTGCACAAAACAAGAATTCGCCTGAGCTGTTTATGTTTTTATATAAAATAAATAGAAAATAAGAGACAATCATTGTTTTGAATATTACTCCTATTTTTGTAACAGAAATTAAAAGGATAGTATTTTTATCCGCGACAGGGTCGAAGACATTAATTTTCACCATTTGCTACTGTACATAGGGAAGGATGACCTGCTCCCAGGGGGATTATGAGGAAATTGATTTGGGAGAATTGGTGAAGCAGATTCTTCCCCTGGTGAGTCTCAAGGCAGGCTCCTTTGCCACTAGCCTCTCTGAAGGGGCAGGGTCCCCTTTCTTCTAGATTTCGATTTTTTTTTTCTCTCCTGCTTTCTTTGATTCCAGTTGTATCTCTATTAGTGTATCCTCAAACAATGAGCTTAGAGGATAATTATCCTGTGAAAACAACAGCTCGATCCAAATTGTGCACCTCTGTTGCCTGTTGGAGGGAGAAATAGTTTAAAAACCCAAAACTAAAATAATGATAACAAAAAGAAATTCAAAATGAAACCAAAAATAGCCAAACTCAAAACCCCAACCCCAAAATCCCAAACCAGCAGCAAGGGCAGTAAGTACTAAGCCCCGTGCACTGCTCTTCTGGCTGTCTGGGCAGAGTTGCAGAACAAAGCCAAAGCAGAGACAGGACCCGTTTTGGAAAGAGTGGGAAAGTGAGCGGGGGCGGCCCCTGGCGTGCCCCGGGGCCGGAGCCGGTACCGGAGCCGGTGCCGCAGGGTCGAGGTAAGACGAGGCGATCCCACCTCCGATCCGCTACCCAACTGCCCCGGGCAGCTCGGTACTGGACCTGGATGCAAAGTACAGTGTGTTACTCTCCAGTGCTGTCCATGCTTCTCATCATGTGTAATAATGAGCAGGGTTCTCGCCTTTGCATTTTTCGGTCGGAGTTGCTCTTTTCTTTGATTGCTTTTTCTTGTAGGACCTCCCGCCTCTCATCCTCTCTTCGAACATTTCTGAGCTCTGTTTAACCCACCTAAGTCACCTTTTTGGGTTATGTTCTTTTTGGAAAAAAAAAAAAAAAAGATTGTGAACGCTCTCTCACTCCTTTGTTCTGTTTTATGCAAGCTCTTATTGTACAAGTTTAGGAACCCCTGTTGTAGCTACCACTAAAGAATTATGCACTACTACGAAAGTTTTTGTTCCTTGTTTATTGAGTTTGGAGGTAAAATGTATTTTTCTACATTCTGGCTTATTGCTTAGTAAAATTTATTTCATAAAACAAACTTTTGTCATAAAAGAATGTGTAGTGTTCACCTGTGGTCCGGTTTCTAACGAGATAAACCATTTTCACCTCATCTCTCTATGTACGGACTCCTATCTTACCGTCTGCCAGGGGGCCGGTCCCGTCCCCCGCCCGGGCCGGGAGCGAAGGAGGACACGTAGGTACCCGCTTCCTTCCAGCTCACCACACAAACCTTACAGGAGTCTTTCCAAAGACACAAAACGAGCCCCGCATTCAAGACGTCGGAAAGCAACCCCCCAACCCCCCCAACAAACCCTCGCGGGTAAAACCTTCCTTCCCGGGCCGGGAGGAGCGGAGCGGGCCGGGCAGAGCCCGTCGGGGCGGGCGGGCGCTGCCGGCACCGCCCGCCCGCGCTGCCCCGGCGGCTCCGGCCCGCCCGGGCGCGCTCCTGGGGCGCAGGGACGCGGGGCGCAGTGTGCAGCTTTCGTGCCTTCTCTTCACCTTGTAAATCGCCACGAGTTCACGGATGGCTATTTAGTGGCCCTACGATGCTGCAACACATCGGCTTGCGTTTTAGTCGTCCTTCTGTTCTTTGGCCATGGGCAGAGTGCGCTGTGTTTGTGTCGGCTGTGGTATAATGACATAGGGCTCTCTTGACGTTTTGTTTATGACCTTCTCAGTTAGAGTTCAGTGGCTAGTCGCAAGCATTATGAAGTGATCATCTAGGTTATTATCTTTTGTACGATTTCTTTTTCTTTTGTTTTTCAGAAACGCCAACAGCCTTACCAAAATTTGAGCAGATTTGAGATACAGTCATAGTAGGTAGATGTTAGTCTTGGAGAACTTATTTTGTGTGCAAATGAATATAAAAAGAACTTAAACAAAGTATTATTACACACATGATATCTTATAACTAGGACTTTGATAACTGTTATATAAAGTGTGTAAAGTTTGTATTAATAAATTTTTGTAAACAATGCAATTTCGTCTAATGTTTGGGGGAGAGAAATCTAGAACCTAACAGTGAAAGCTGCATTTCATTTAATTTGTTTTTTAATTAGTGCATTATTAAGCTGAATTCTTCTGCAGTGTTTTACGCCTGGGAAATCTTTTCATTAAGTTTCCACATTTTATCACCTCTATTCTGTTCAAGTAAACTAAACAGAACTGCCGGAGTAAAGAGCCTAGTCCCACACACATCAGCTCAAAACACTCTCTAAAACATGCAAGCTAAACTAGTCGGCGCCTATGGTCCATTCCTCTAACAATTCCTGTGCTTAGAAGCCGTTTATTTCAAGCGGAATTGGTATGTTTGATGAGATCTTCTCCTAATCCGCTTTTAATGAACATTCTGTATGCGATAATGTGCTTCCAAGTGTCACCCGGCTTGGGCAACCGCAGCATCTTTCTTCGGATTAAAGATGTACTGGCTGTCCTAAAAAAAATTACACTGCAACACTACAAAGAGTTCCTTGAGTTTTTCAGGGTAGTACGTGGCTACAGTGAAAAAGCACAGGGTAGTTTGTTGGCACGAACTGGAGGTCAGAACTTAAATATTCACTTTAGCTTAGCAATAGCTTATGCTAATTTTTTTATTGTAGCTCCGTGACTTTATTCAAGTATGTTGAAAAGCAACAGCAATTTAGTTTAAGCTGAACTCTATTTCTTTTTAAGATCGTACAATTAAAAAACAAAGCACAGGAATTTAAATGACAATTTCCTAGCAATTTATTTTTCAAAACTCCAAATCCAGGATTTGAGACAGGCTGGTCATACCTCTTTGCCATGAATTCACCTTCTATACTGGTTTCAACAACTGTATTTTACTGACAAACTGGAAAACACTGAGAGAACTTAGCTGATGATGTCAGCAGCACACGTTAGGAGTTACTGCAAAGTGAGATAAAAGTGTTGATTAAATGCAGACCAGGTTAGAGAAGAGTGCCAACCCCCCTCCTCCCCCAAAACATACCTGTTGAGGAGAGGGGGAGATGTGAGTGATTTCCCAGACTTACAGCATAACAAAATCCAACCACTGTTTCCCAAAACCAGCATGCAGCAAACACCTGCTCTTCAGCTTATTCAGGGCTCACGCATATAACTACACTACATTTCCTGCCCATCAAAACTGAAAATGTTATTAAGACAACCAAGCTGAATACTTTCTTCGTAGTGGTAGCTAGAGGATGAAACTTAGGACTAGTCCACCTGAAAAGTGTGGTGTGTGTGGAAGACGTGCAAAAGATGGAAATTCTGCTGTAATTCACACAGAGATAGTCCCAGCCTTACTCTACTGAAATTCCTCTTTACCAAATCCAATACAGTTTCACGGAAAAACTCAGCTCAGTTCCCAGTGATTTGAAGTGCCATCTTAAACGATACTCTTGGAAAATGTGCAGTACTGAGTCTTACAGTATGAGTTTTGTGGGGGTTACTGGAGTTCTGTATGCTGCTATACAGCTAGGAGCAGAAACAGATAAAACTGGTTGAGGAAACCAGAATGACTAGGCAAGACATGGTTTTGGAGCCCCACACTGTAAAAACCTCCTGACATTCAGTCAAAGTGATAAAATCCAGTTAGGTTGTAAAGGAAGCTGCTGTAGATTCCATCCCTTGGAAATGTGGTACAACACCACATCGGTCACAGAGCTACAGAGGTCATGAAAACCACTTTCTCCAGAGCCCTGTTGTAAACTCAGATGCAGCCAGTATCTGCCTTTCACAAGATCTGCTCGTGAGAGTGCTGACCTCCTTTCCATGTGCCTTCAGAACCTTTCAGTCTTCTTCAAAACACAAAGTTTGTCTATTGTCTGTACATGTTTTCACCTAGAATTAAGAAAAATAGGAAAACAGGAGAAAATGTTATCTTTTGGGGGCTTGCTACTTCGTACCTTTGCAGTTTACTTTTCAGTTATAAGACAAATAATTCAGTCTTCAGGAAAAACATTCAGGGAAAACTCATCCTGAAAAATGTAAGGACCTCACACTTAGCTTCTAGAACTGCATGTCCTCTGAACTACACTCATGGATTTTTAAGACCCAAGTGGAGTCTTATGATCATCTATTCTGTTTTAGATAATACAGGGCATAGGTTTTAATGGACTCCTGCATTCAGCATTTCATTTCTGAGTGAGCTATTCTGTATGACAGCAGTATTGATTGCAAGGCTAGCAGGGATGGCAAATTTACTGGATAAGTTGCTCCAAACGTGGCAGTTTAGCACTCTGCTCTTTGTCTCATTTTTGAGGCCGAGAGATTTGTAGCCTGCTAAAGAATCTCTAATGCCTGTAGATTTCCCTCTCCACATAGGTAGTCTTAGGCAGTGATTTGCTCTCCTCTGTGCCCTTTCTTTGAGGTAGTGAGGTTGATCTTTAAGTGCTCAGCATGAGGGAGATTTTCCTCAGGTGGCACTATTTCTGAGCCATTTGTATTTATTAACATCCTTGCTAAAGTGTTGAGACTAGAAACAGCTACAATACGTAGCAAGGACCACCTTGAGGATGTGACAAAAAGTAGCAACTTCTTTAACTCCTCCTTCTGCAGGTTCTGCTCATTGCTGACAAGGCTTGCATTTGCTCTCTTGGCCATTTTGTCATGCTGTGAGATCACAACCTGTTCATAATCCTCTCCCACAGCTGGCTTCTTTTCCACATGATTACTTCACATGCACAGAAGCCATGGCCTGGAAGTGACACCATGGTTCTTGATTCCTATTTTGTACTATTGTTTGATGTTGTGTTAAAACATTTTTTTTCCTGGTTATTTTACCTTACTGAGCTATTACTTTGCAAAACATGCATTTTTTTTTCCTGCACAAAGACCATTCTGTGCCATCTCAGCTGTCACCTGGCACCCATTTCCGCCACCTTTAGAAAACAAACCCTTTCTAGTAATGCTGCTCGTGCATTTGTGCATTGTGATAGATGGGCTCAATCCTGCTGCAGTGCAGATCTGTCTAACTACTCCAGATAAGGGTTTGACCAAGTTGTAAGTGCAAATCCTGTGACACAGCAAGTCAGAGTGACTCATAGCAGGTTGCTGGCCAGATCTCCTTTTACACGTGGGTTCCTAGAGACAATCCCATACTGGCATAGCCCATTCACTCTAACCCTGTGTGGGACATCTGAAAGCACTTATTGATACAACCATGGCTCAGTTGCTCACCTGGAATACAGACAAGAAAAGTAGTTCATGATGCATTAATGGTAAAGTGGTTGAACTGCTAAGGTAGAATAAGTGTAAAACCTAATTCTTCTTTTGAAATAATTCATTAATTGGCTGCTGATAAGATTCATTCAAATGTAAAAATGGAGTTTAGTTTTGAACAAGGATATTTGAGCACCAGAAATAGGACAGTTTGCAAGCAGTATAAACTATGTTTACCATTTATGCAGTTGTATCTATAGTCCAACTTCAATAATGAAATATCTACAAGAGATAGAAGTATGGTTGTCTGAAACAACAAAATTCCTTTCTTAGGACCACAGCAAGAAGACTTTCTCTTCTGGCTCTGAGATGAGTTTCAGACATTCTGCTTCAAAAAGAACTTCATGGACATTTATGGTAGTATGAAATAGAGGAGTGGGACAGAAAAATGACAGTCACTTCTGGTTGTTCTGTGGTGTCATCCAGTGTCTCAGTACCAGGATATCATAGAATATCATAGAGTCATAGAATCATAGAATATACTGTGTTCGGTGTTGTGCATCAAGGTCATTGAGTCAAACTCCTGGCCTTGTGCAGAACACCTCAAAAAATCACACCATGTGCCTGAGGGCGTTTTCCATACACTTCTTGAACTCTCTCAGGGTTGGTGTTGTGACCACTTCTCTGGGGAACGTGTTCCAGTGCCTGACCACACTAAGGAAAGAACCTTTTCTTGGTATTCCACCTAAATTTCCCCTCAGTTTCATGACATTTCCTTGTGTCCTGAAACTGGTCACCAGAGAGAAGAGCTCAATACCCGCCCCTCCACTTTCCCTCGTGAGGATGTTGAAGACTCAGTCTCCTCCTCTCCAGGCTGGACAAGCAAAGTGACCTAAGCGACTCCCTGTATGGCTTTTCCTCCAAATCCTTCACCATCTTTGTGGCCCTCCTTTGGACCCTCTCTAAAAGCTTAATACTATTTTTAACTTGTAGTGCCTGGAACTGCCCCCAGCACTCGAGATGAGGCTGCCCCAGAGCAGAGCAGAGTGGGACCATCCCCTCCCTTGCCTGGCTGGCAATGCTGTGCCCGATGCCCCCCAGGACAGGGTTGGCCCTCCTGGCTGCCAGGGCACTGCTGACTCAGATTCATCTTGCCACCGACCAGGACCCCCAGGTCCCTTTCTGCAGCACTGCTTTCCAGCCTCTCATTCACCATCTATACACACATCAGGTTTGCCCATCCCAGGTGCAGAATCCAGCACTTTCCCTTGTTAAACTTTACACAACTGGTGACTGCCCATGTCTCTAATTTGTTGACTTCTCTCTGCAAGGCCTCCCTGCCTTCTACAGAGTCAACAACTCCTTTCAGTTCAGTGGTGTTGGCAAACTTAGAATTCCTTCCAGTCCTCCTTCCAAGTAAATGGTGAAGATGTGAAGAGCACATGGCTGAGGATGGAGCCCTGCAGAACTCCACTAGTGACAGATTGCCAGTCTGAGACCACCCCCGTCAATGTAACCCTTTCTGCCCCACCTGTGAGCCAGCTACTCACCCACCATGTAACATGGTTATCCAATTGTGTGCTGGACATTTTATCCAGAAGGATTCTGTGTCAGACAATATAAAAATCTTTGCTGAGGTCCAAAAAGATTACATCTACTGACTTTCCTAGATCAGCTTGGTGGGTTACCCTGTTGTAGAAGGAAAGCAGATTTGACAAGCAGGACTTTCCCCTCATGAAGCTGTGCTGGCTGTGACTGATGATTGCATTGTCCTTCAGGTATTTTCCCATACATTCTAGAATAACCTTTACCATGATCTTACTGGGCACTAAAGTGAGACTGATAGCCTGCAGTTTCTGGGGTCATCCTTCTCATTCTTGAAAATTGTGACATCCACTTTCAAGAGGATATGAGGAACTCCAAAAGTATAATTTGATGGGAAAGGATGTAGCATAAATAAACACCTCCCAGCTGACATCCCCAAAATGGAAATGTGAACTGGAGAAAGGAGAGGGACAATGAGAATTAACAGTTTTGTGAGAAAGGAAATTTCCATTGCCACCTTCCACAGACATCCAGGTAGGACCCTGTTTTTCTCATTTATTGGACCAGCCACTTGGGAGTGGAGGGCCTGCTGGTTTCAAGTGCATGTTGAATGATAGACATATTTTAATAAAAATTAATAAATTTATTCCCGCTTTGTTTTTGGAAGTCTTGTGCTTAGTCATCTGACTCTTTGCTGGTATCAGAAAGATTGGTCAGCACCATATCCTGTCCATGTTAGCTGGATTAATATGCTTCTCTGATAGCGCATATCCATTCTGATATGCATATTTATAGATGGAGAGGGCACACTGAGGAAATGGTTGCCCAGGCTAAAGAGTTTGCTATTCAAGATCTGACAACAGATCTAAATATATATTCATTTTGGACAGATTAGATTAGACTCAGCCTATGGATGGTCTCTGTTTTGACATTTATCTCCATGGTGAGAAGAATGGTTACTTTTGAGTGGTAGAGTTATGAATAAATGACTGCCTTTCCTGCAGGAGTGAAGATTAGTGTCACAAGAAATCAGCCATCATGTATGTTATATGCCGAATGTGTACTCTCTCAGCTCCCACCGCTTGGATGGGATTGAAACTTTCCTGACAGTTTGAGAGAATGAAGAGTGCTTGGGCGTTGTGGCAATCAGGCTGCTCTGAAAATGGTTAAACTTCTAATCAGCTGTGAGCTCTTATGTCACCAGCAAAATAACAATATATGCAAATGAAACTGTAAAAATAGCGCAAAGAAGACTTTCTCTCCCTTGCTATGGATATATATGCATATGTGCATGTATATACACATCTTTCTAAAGCAGACAAGAATGAGAACACATTAAAGTCCCGATATTTATGTATTGGCCATAGCTAAACTTAGACACAACATCTAATTTACACTGACGTCTTTCTTTAACAAGTTTTGTAAGAGGAATGATTTAAGTTCAAGGAAGTGCACTGAGTCATCTGCACGGTGGGCCAGTGGCTGAGCTAAGTTTAGAATCAAGGGGAAGTTTGGATCTTCTGGCTCTAAGTTTTTCCCTTTACATCTCTGCTTTTCTCGTTCTCGGTGCTTAAAAAATAAAAAAAAGAAACTTTCTTCCCACTGTCTCTTCTTTTCTTACTTGATTTTTTAATGTATCCGTGGTTCTCTAGTCCTTTGTAGTAAATCAGAGAGTTTAATTTAATGAGCTATCTGAGTTTTTAAAGTCAGGTTAGCTGATGACCTTGCAAATAATACCTTGAGACATTTCTGTTTCAGGGGTGCTGAGATTAAAAAGCACAAATGAAAAACGTGAGGCCTGTTCAAATGATACTTGGGCAAAGCAGCATTCCCCAGTGTCAAGAAAAAAGAAAACAGAAGAAGCTGAGCAAAGTCAGTCCAACCCAGCCCACTCAGCACAACCTCTGTTTGTGTCTGCCTGATATAAATCTACACATAGTCACTCACTTCAGGCCTCTTTCCTCCCAAGACTTTCTGTGGACCAATGAGTTTCCTGCCCAAGGGTATCATGCAGGTTATGGCACACCATAGCCAGCTCATTCCTCCTCAGAGAGACACCTCTGAAACCAGACTCGTGGCCAGAACAAGGGAAGATCAGTGCATTCTCTCCATAAATGAGCTGCAGCCAGGCTGTTGCCAGGTTATGAGTCTTTTTCCTCTGTGTCAGACCCAGGATGCACTTCATGTGCCATGTAGGTTCCCCTCCAGTCTTTTGGCATCTGTCCCCAGCTAAGCCCAACTGATAGATATTATGAGGCACAACTCATCTCTGATACAAATAGAATGGTTAATCTGCTTTTGAACAACTTCTGTAGATTTTGTCTATTTTTTTTTCCCGGGTCAATGAGTACACAAAAACTAAGAAAGGCTGGCCTGACTCTTTAAGGTTATGCATGTTTAATAATTTCTGGTGTCTCTAGTTGGTTTGGTGCATTGCTGTGTTTTGCATCAGGAAAGAGCCGTGACACAGCTAAGAGGTGATTAAGCCCAGGACTTTGTGTAACATGCTGTATGCAGGCAGGTGGAACAATTAGACTGAAAGGAAGCAGCTTTCTGATTGTGTTTCACTTGCTATAATAAAACGTACTTATGTATTTTACCAGTTTCATTTTATTGTTTATACTTCAATGACAGCCTTATTACACCATTGTTTATGCATTTTTTATAGCTTAGTCATTGTTTAATGTTATAAACAGGGAGTCAGCTTCATGTCTGATAGTTGTTGCACCTCACTTCATTATTAGAGTTCTACCAGGGCAACTCCCTACTGTTGTGACTTCCCAGTAGAGCTGGTCACTCAGAAATAATAAAAACATTGGAATCTATTAAATCTATTGAAATCTAATAATTATCAATTATTAGTGCACAACAGGACCACAATTCCATTTACATTCTATTTAGTTTTATTTTACTTATAATGATAGTGTTAATGCCAGTGAGGGTAAAACAAGAAGAAAAATGCCTGCCCACTCAACCTGAGTGAGCTTCATCAAAATTTGACCCTGCCTTATTAAAAAAGACTTTTTCAGCATGTGCAGTCTTTTCATATTCCAGATCAGTGGTTCCTAAAGGGTGGGCTTCAGAGTCAGAAATTCACCATACTCCCTTGTAACTTCACAGTGAGCAGCTGTCACTCTGTTAAGATAAATGCTATCTTTTTTAAGCTGCAGTTACTGCTCACTTTTCTCCACACTCCTTATATCGCTGCTTTGACCTAGTCTGAGTCATTCCCTGCATGGGAAATGTTTCTTCCTGTGGGCATACATTATGACTGGGGTTGTGTACTGATAAAAGAGGGAAAATGTGTCCTCTGACTCCTCAGCAAAATGCTTCTGTCTGGATTGAGGATGCACACACAGCGAAGACAAAATCCAGCAGGAGTTTGTTAGATTCCCCTGGTATAGGTAGACAACAGGTGGAAAAGTGGTTTTCAAATGGCAATGAATACCATGCCTGTGCTGGGGGACAGGCAGGCACAAGCTGGGAGTATGAGGCAGGAACAGGGGGTGTCCAAAGGCTATGCTGTGCCTGTGTGCAGAGGCCTTGAGAAGGCATCAAATGAGAAGAACTTTGTTCCTCCACCTTTGAATTGTGAGAAATAAGAACTGATTGCTTTCCTGCTCTGCTCTACTAGCAAGACCATAAGAGCTTCCATATGGACCAGGCCAAAGGCTAGCCCAGCAGCCTGTTTCTGATGGTCATCAGCAGTTTAAGAACTGTCTCCAAATCTAGGCATGCAGAAGTGCCATCTTTGCCAAAATGAGCATCTGGCCAGCAGTTAATTAAGTACTTGCTGCTCATAATCTGCCTTTACGTGAATTTTCAACAGACCAGGTGGACATTCATTGATTTAGTGGCTACCTTTTAAAGTCTATTTTTATTTTTAACTTTATTTTAGCAGTGAAAATCCCATTTTAATTAGGCACTATACATTCTTGTGTTTTGATAAATTCATTTGTTACATGCATAACTACCCTCTAAAGACATCTCTTAGAATCTATAGTCAAAGTATAGTTTCTTATATATTCCAAGACAGGATACATGTCGGCTGTTGGAGATGATGAAAATAATCACAGCTCATTAAAATACACCAATCTTATCTGAATTATTATTTTCTGTCCATTCTTCCTACCTTGTTCAAAATTTAGAGATTTTAAAAATTTCTTGCTATGACTTTCAAGCTATTTATAAACTTTGAGTTTATACACAGTACAGCTTTTTGTGTCTCAGGAGCGTTCTGACTTCTGTTTCTCTAACAATGCCTTTAGAATAAGCACCATGAGAAAGCACTGTATGATAGTTTTGTTATGCTTTCCATATAGCTCCAAAGCCCGAGTTTGAAACCTAGGAGTGAATTTTTGCAACTGAACCATAAGTAAAATCACCAGTGCTTCAGTATGCTTTTGTAATACAAAGCCACATAACTGAACACCAGCTTCAGGTGTTTCCACAACTTGCCCATCAACTTGTAGTGATTACAGTGAAACATTGAAGAAATCACATATTTTTTTGCCCAGTCTGAGACTTTCACCAGCTTGGTCAAGAACTGGAGTTGCTTTTCTTTTGAAATTTTATCTTTTGCATAAATATACATACCCAATTATACAGAGACTGTAGTGTAGACATGTGGGCAAAAAGAGATACCCCTAAAACACCTATCGAGACTCACAATGCTCAAAGAATGACATATTCCTTTGAATCTCACAGGGAGATGCTGCTGGGGCTTTATGCATTTCATGGTTGAAACCCTTTCAAGTACAGATTCCCTCTGGCTTTCAACGACTTTCTGCATGCAGAGAAATCAGCCCAGGCTCATTGCTGTAGGAATACAAAAGGGGCAGGAAATGCTGCTGGCTTTCTCTCACCACTTGGAATTAAGATTCTCTGCATCACAGTGAAAGACATAAGCCAGCAGGACTTTGTTACAGAGTCTGTTTGCCTTAATCAGAAAAAAAAAATCTGGTGAGTTGAAGATGTCCAGATGGGTTTATAAAGACAGAAATAACAGATTGTGTTCTTTACCCCCATGACAAGAAATCCACCTTGGTGATGCTTACACAACATTGTACCTCTGCTGCCACCAGGGCAGGTTGCACAGCAGAGAGCCTCTCATGGTCATGAGCAAAGGCACGTGGGAGTCATGAATTCAGCAGGAGATCTGCATGTAGCTCAAAAAGGGGAATAGTGCTGCAGAATAAAAAAATACCTAGAGGAAAGAGGACTCAACACAACCAGCAAAGTTCATTGGTGCCAGCACATAGATGACAGTCAGGAAAAACTTCAGGTAATTGGCAAGGAACCAATTTGTATTGGCAAGGAACTGAGCTTCAGCACTGGGGTCCATTCTGATAGGGATGCACACATTTCAAATTGTCTTGTGTTAACAGATCCATCACTTTGTTGAGTAACTTAAGCCAGCCACACAGGAAAAGCCAAGCTGATCAGAGAGTGGTTGCCATTCTACAGTGAATGCTTCATCTTGTTGGAAAAGAGGGTGCAATTAATATTAGATGATTGAAAAGTGACATATACACCGAGGTTAGGTTGGCTGCTGGGGTTTTGTTATATTTCCAAGCCAGGAGAAACTCATGAGATTGTTTTTAAAGGAGAATTTTCTTAAGAGTTTTAGGAGAGAGAAGAGAGAGTTATGAGTTCCAGTTCCTCTAGAAGTAATTGTGTTAATGACTATGATCTCCCAAACAAATACCTTTCCACAGTGCCCACAGTTACTTGCATGCCTCTATCAGCCTTGGAGCAGCCAGGCCCTCTGCTGTCCTCACTCTGCACATGGAAGAGTCTGTGAAGGAAATCTGCCTGTTCAGTTGCGGTCAAGTTTCAACAAATTTTTTCACAAACCCTCATTTTTGCACAGCTTATCATTCATGATCAGTAGAAGAGAGGGGGAGCTCAGTGACGCTTCCCACTCATGCTGCTGCCTTGAAGGGGCTGGAAGCCACTTGCAAACGCAGCAGATGAGCACCTCAGACAGTGCTTCAGTGCGGACAGGGATGCAGAATGATATAGAACACAAATGTTATTCTCTTTATGATGTCACAACAGGGAAACCTGGAAATGTTCTTGGTGGATCAATTCTGCAGGGCTGGCCCCAATGCCTTTGCCAAAGGTGTAGAGGGACAGTGAGTGGCCCTTTGGTAAGCCATGCTCTGCTCAACCAGAATGATTAAGAGTAACCCATTTTAGCCTGACCTTTCAGGTTATTCTCTATGTAAAGTTGATGCAGGAACCCACTAGTAACTCTGAACAGATTGTGCAAATACTTTTTCAAATCCTAATTTTTTAGGCCAAAATGTTTAAATGACACAGGTTTGAACATTAAGTTTGCCACTACTTGCCATCTCAAAATTTGACTCCCTAACCAGCAGCACTGAGTGTTTTTGCAGCTTTAGGAGGATAAAGATATGGAAAAGATATATTTGGCTTCTCTTTTACCACACTCTATGCCTTCATTTCCCCCCTTTGATTTTGAATTTTCAATACACCAAAAGGCTGTTTTGGGTAAAAGTTGGCACTAAAAGTGTGCATCAGGTTACTGCTGCTAACAAGCAGCTTCTCTTTTTGATCTGGGGTAAAGCGTGGACTGGATGTTCCTGGATCACTGTGCTTGTCATGATAAATTTACTTTGTTTGTTGGTGGTAGGTATACCCTGAGGTTTGACATTGAGGGCTGGAGACATCAGGAGGAAGAGATGGCCTGGTGCCTGAGAGAGCACTGTGTTCATGTACCTCCCACCCAGCTGTACAGATGTTTGAAGTTCACTGTCCTGGCAAAACACATCAGTTTTCTGTGGGCAGACATTTTTTGTGGGTAGACATTTCCACTTGACTGCCTAATGTCCTGACATGAGCAAATGCTTGGCAGGACCCATTACCCAGATGTTACCTCACCTACTTACTGTTCAGGGTGTTGTCTGTTAGGTGTGCTTGTGAGGGATGTCACCCCCGTAGGGTACAGAACCAGGCACAAGTCAGTGATTAAGCTGTGAGCTGGAGAAATGGGGGTCGCATCCTACTGCTCTCCCCTGTTGCATCTTTTTTTGTCACTTGTTTTCCCATGGCAAAGTCAGAGTGATCCTTCATGACCTGGTGTCTTCAAAAGAGCAGAATGTCGCTTTGGCTGTGGTTGAACGGCAATTTAACTTTTCTCATATGTAATGTCCTCTTTCAAAGAACATCCTTTATGATACAAAGTCATATTATTCTCTGCTGTGCTGCTGTTAAGAAGATGTGAGTTGGAGGAGTGTCTTCTGTAACCAGAGGATTTGGGAAAAGGTAGGACTTTTTTTTAAAATTTCCCATTCTTCCCTGCTGAGGCCTGCAAAGAAAAAATAAAATAAATTGTTACTGCTGTACTTTAATTCTTCAGAAATGTTTTCTGTAACTAATGCCTATTACAGAATAAGTCACTTTTTAAAAAACTTGCAGTAGTAAACAACTGCAATTCCCATATGTCTATTTTGCTGCTGGTCCTTAGTCGTATGTAGTGTAATATGTTGCAAGGAAGATGCAATGAATTATGAACTTAATTTTTCAAGGTTTGTCTTTAGAAATGAGCTTCTTCTATATCTGCACAACATAATAAGGTCTTTATACTATCTCTGAGCACTGTAGATTTAACTTTCTTCTCTCTTTGCAAGCCAGCAATGTTTACACCTTCTATTTTTAACATTTGATTTTTCATTTATTTTAGAAATGTGTCAACAGGCAAAAATGTACTAAAACATTTCAATGACCACTGGAGCTATTGGGTATTATAAGATAGATCTGTCATTGGAATAATGAAGGTTTATACTTCCTTATTTTCTAAATACATCTAGCAGCAGTTTGTATGTAATCAGTACACATGCATATGAACATAGCTATTTATCTGTGTATGAACTTAATGTATCATTCTTATAGGATGAATATAATTTTGTTTCAATAAAAAACCTCAAATCTCCAGGCATGTCAGATTCTACCAATATTTGTTATTTTCCCCTGCAAAACCAGAGGAAAAGAAGCTATTTTTCTACGTAACTTTGGTTTCTAGAACTGATGTCCATCTACAATGGAAATGCATGTTATTACACATCAAAAAAAAAAAAAAAAGACTTTGAAGAATCTCATAATTTGGAGATTATTCAGGAAACATCAATTCTTCAGTTCTTTCAAATATATCTCTTGATCTACAGCTTCATGTTGCATATTGGCCATGTGAGCTTAATTATTGCTATATAATAAATAAAAATATTCTTTAATGGGATTGTGAATGTAAATTACAGGTATTTTGTGGCTTTTTTTGCACAGCTGGAGAAGTGTAAAAAAGTTCTCATCTGAAAAGAGTGGTATGTCGTCGTATTGTAGAGAAAGAGAAGGCCATGACTGGCGTCCTTCATATATCCAAACTCACTGGTTTGGACATGCCTGGCTCTGGCATGGCACACATCTTCTCCCAGGCACACCTCTGGAAACGTGCAGCCATGACCAGCACTGCCAAAATGCTGCAGCATTACGTGGTAGAACCATATTACCATTTTCTGGTTTGTATAAGCCATGATCGTTAACAAGTGTTTTGGGGCACCCCAGTCACTCAGAAATGTTGCTCCAAAATGCTAAATTGTAAGTAAGTGCAGTTATTATAATTCTGGAGATCATGCTTACAAAATCAGAATATTTTATTCCAATGTACTATTTTTACTATTTATTTATTACTTGTATTGCCATAGCAACTAGGAGCTCAGCCACAGTCGAACCCCCCACTTTGTTAGGAACTGAACAAACAAGAAAAACAGATGAGGAGCTCACACTCGCATTAATAAGGTGTTCTTAATTTTAAAAGGTCTCTGAGGTCACACATGCAGCTGCAGACAAAGGATGTAAAGCAAGTTCCAATATAAAGGATAAATAAAACCACAATCAGACCCTCAGTGATAACTTGGCTGTCTGCTAAAACTCCTCAGAGAAATGCTGGCATTATCAGCAGACCTTGAACCATGCTCTTAAGGAAATAAATTCAGGCTTTATCAAGCCGAGAAGGGAGGGCCAACTAAAGGACCTCATGCTGGAGCACCTCCACATTTACTGTGTGGATGGCTTGTGGGGACATCTCTGCTGATCCATCTGAGCATGATGTCCTCACGTGAGGACAGCCCTCTAGGACAGGTTTCAGGCTTTAATGAAGCTGGGAGCTGGAAATATTCCTTTCGCATTATCTTGCCATTGACCTAGGGAAACCTTCTTGTTTGTTAAGAAGAAAAGTTGCCAACCCTCTGTAAGGAACTATCACCCTATGAATCCCGATGGGGACACCACCGAAAGGACCATAATTGGACAATACATCAACCATCTTAAATTCTGCTAGATATCAGAGCATATTGATTCCTGGCATGGTATTCAGCTGTGTAATACGAATGCTATTTTACATTGCAGATATGCTAGCCCTGTTAATGCCTTGAAATCTTCCTTTAATCTTTCGTGCTCTCTAAAGACTTCCATTAACTCCTTCCCTTCTTCATTATCTCTTTATTTTAGTTTCCCATTTTTTTTCTCTCTTTCTTGTTCTTGACCTCTTTTTCTGCAACGTGTTACTCTCACAAATTGCTGCCTGAAAGAAGACACGATTTACTATGTCATTTTAATGCCAGAAGTTTACACAATGCATGGAGTTTTGGATTATTTCAAAATAACTAACACAAATACCTATGTGCTAATTAAACATACTGTATTAATGATGTGGCTGTGCATGGCCCTCATAACTCTGGCAGCCATAAGAAGAGTCCTGAGGGAGGCATATTCCTTTGGACTAAATTGCTGTAGGGATCTTTGCAGGGAGGCTCTCCATTTTGCTTCTGAAGGCACTATGCTGGTGGGAGGATGTGCTCTTGTCTAACGTTGACAACCCACTACCTGTGCCTATTTTCCTCTCTGTATTAAACTGCTGTTAAATCTTCCTGGTCATCCTGTAAAGTAGAAGAGACAGCTATAACCACAGTGTTTCCAAGCAGCAAGACTTTAGAAGGCAGGAGCGTGTGTGGTATTGTTGCAGAAGGGGGATTCAGCTGGTGTGAAGCCCCTCTGTTTTCAGGCAGCCTCTCTCCTTTCCTCACCTGTAAAAACAGGGAGGCAAGGTCTGGTCTCGTCTGCCCCATGGGAGCTGGAGCCTGGCTTTGCTCATGGGTACAGCTGCCCAGAGCCACAGGCTGCACCCCAGGCTTTGGGAGCTGTCAACAGGGTCCACCTTTGGAAGCTGGGAAGGGGCCTAAGCTTTCTGTGAAGGCATGGTCAGGAGTATTTATTAACTTCTTTTTGACAAGAAGAAATTTATAAGCATCTTGATTTGATGTCTGATTTGACATAGGGCTTACAGGAGCAGAGTGGCTGGAAAAGCAAGTCCTTATGGATACCATAAGGACAATCCTAGTTTTTGTCTATTCTCTCATATGGAAAAATTATACAGAGCAGAAAGTACTAAATTTAATGAGAATTATTTCCGTTGCAACTGAAGCAGGGCAAACCTTCGAGGTGTGCTCAGTCCCTATTTGGACAAAAGGCTTGTTTCTGAGTATAAGGCTTTTTAAGCCAAATGCCTAGACAATTTATTATTAATGGGAAAATGAATGGGAAAGCAATTCAGAATTGATGCTAGAAAATGTTCAAGGTCAAATGACAGTATTTAGCTCTCATAACTTTTTGTATCTGTATGCATCTACAGATTAAGTAGCTTAAGTCTCAAATGCTGTCATTTGTTGGTATAAAAGGTTCATGTTCAGATGAAGTAAAGGTCTCAAAGCTGGACCCAGATGGGAAGTTTCCCCAGATGTGCAGCAGAGATTGAAGCCCAGGCAGGTGAACAGCACTGATCTGAGAAAGGAAGGATGAATGAATGGACAGGCTGTGTGCACAGCACAGTTTGGCTCTAATGGGTTGGGATGTAAAGAGCCTTTTTCTTTCAGCTGCCTCATGCATGGTGGCTGCCTGTTGTGAATACTTTTAAGAGGACGGTTCGAAAGAAAGACTAGGAGGCTCACATACTAACTGCCCTGCAGAATATTTTTTGCAAGACTTTTTCTGTTTCAGACATTGACTCAGCTCTGACACTGGATGAAAGTTGCCTGCTAGCTGTACAGAGGTGATATGCTCAAATATTTGGAGATTGTTTGGCATAGTCAGTCATAGACCCCTGCATCTGAGCTGTCTGCTACCAACAGATCTTTGAGTTGCTGTCATATCCATCTTTAGCTTTTTAGGGATTCTTCTGATGGATATTTTATGACTGGGCACAGAACAAGGGTACGAAAGTCAGCCTAGGGGCTCTTTGCTTCTGCTCCTGAACTCAGTCTTTACCATTCACTGCTGCCTTCTTGAGGGGCTGATTCAGAAGGGTTGCCTCTTCCTGCTTTATCTTGCATGAATTTAACATTCTTTTGCTCCCCAGGCTACAGATGAGCAAATTCCTTTCCTTACCAGAAAAGATAGAGTAAGTGGCTCTGCTGACACTTGGGCGCATCCCGCTGGCTTTGTGCAAAGGAAGTTAATTCACCTCTCCTCTGCTTTTGGCCCTGAATGCCTGTTCCTGCTAAGTGTGCTGTGGGAACGTGTGTTAAATGTTACTGTCACTTTTAGTATATGAAAGATGATAAATACTGTGGAGACAAGCTGTGAGGAATGAAGACAAGAAGCTGATGTTTGGTGTGAATGAAGAGGAGGAAGGCTGTGAAAAGTGAAATCACATGCTTGGAGCAAAAGGCTAGGAAACTTTTCTTCACTGTAATGTTATGAATGGAAATAGGTAGGAATGTTATATTTGAAAAATTTGTAGGAGATTATGTTAGTTGAGACAGCAAATGGTGAGAGCCTGGAGGAGTGTTTTACATTATGAATGAGAATAAAAGTGTATAATGTATAACTGTAAAGTAAAAAGATGGAGTAAGAATCAATTTGGAATTCAGCTAAAGGCTGTGCCAAGGCCATGGGCCTGAGGAGCTGCAGAAGAAGCAAGATAGTGGTATTTCCATAGTGTCAGAAAAAGGGGAATGTGACAGAGGGAAAGATGAAGAGCCCTACTCTGAATCTGCCACTCTTAAGCAGATGGCTGAAACATGGAACAGGTATATTATTTATTTATTTTGCAGATGAGATTATCTGGAATTTGATTATTTGCATAATTATCTGTAAATGAGTTATCTGGAGACAACATGAAAAGAAACAGAGACAGAGCCCAGGTATAGAAAGCTTCTGAGGAAAACTGGAGGGAAGAATGAGAAAAATCCTTTGAAATGTACAGTGGAGTGTGGTAGAGGGAAAAGAGGAGAATCAAAACATAAATGAGCCAAAGTCCATGGAGAGCAGCTGTACAAGGAGAAGAGTCTTGCAGGCAGATTGGAGAGGGTGATAAGTGGTGTCAGTTCTGGGTTTTGGGAGGAATGATTTGTGAGGTACTTTGGTGAAAATCTGTCTTCTTCACTGGAGGGCAAAGGGAATAAGTTAGGAAAAAAAGAAGGCTTAAGGCTGAGCTTAATTGGAAGAGCTCCAGAATACATTTACAGGCAAAAAAGGTGGGTGGGATGGTTGATAGAGAGGAGACTAGAGTCAAAGATGGTTTATTTTTAAAAGGACATTTATATTGTGAGGTAGAGCATCTTGAGGAAATTGAGAAATAGAGATACTAAAGAGGGAGTAGAAGAGTGCCAGTGAGATTAAAAGACAAGCTTGAAAGAAGCAGATAAGATGCTTGTCTGCTTAGAATGAATACTGCAGAATATATGTTCTGCATGTTCTACAGCAGGGAAGGAGTTTTGAAAAACCTGACAATTCTCTTGACAAGGAGAAATGTATGGTTGGGAAAAGGAAAAGGAAAAGGAAAAGGAAAAGGAAAAGGAAAAGGAAAAGGAAAAGGAAAAGGAAAAGGAAAAGGAAAAGGAAAAGGAAAAGGAAAAGGAAAAGGAAAAGGAAAAGGAAAAGGAAAAGGAAAAGAAGAAGGAAAAGGAAAAGGAAAAGGAAAAGGAAAAGGAAAAGGAAAAGGAAAAGGAAAAGGAAAAGGAAAAGGAAAAGGAAAAGGAAAAGGAAAAGGAAAAGATGATTGAAGGACTAATCAAAGGTGGTGGTAAGATGTTAGCTCAAAAACATGGGATTCAGTTAAATTATAACAGAACAGAGGGTTTTTTTTGTAGGGATGTAGCAGAACTAAAGAACTGAAAGAGAAAGAGAGGAGGAGGGAAGGAATTCAGAGTGGAGGGTGTTGCCCAGGCTGGGAAGAGGAGGAAGAGATGAAACAGGAGGGGGAAATACCTTGCAGTGGGAAGGTGGGAAAAGTGTGAGTGGGGAGACACAAGGTCTGGAGAACTTCATGAGCATGTGATAAGAGAGGAGAGAGAAAGAGGGAGCAGGAGACGCTGAAAAGCAGAAACAGGGAGTATCTGTGCTTGTGATCTGGACATAGGAACAAGGTAAACTGAGGAGACAGATTATTGATAGTCATTTTTCAAGTCAGAGGTATGAATCTTCAAAGCTGGCCAACAAATCAAATGGAAATGCAAAGCTGATTTATGGCAAAAGATATTTGGTGAACAATTTACACAGTGCTCCAAGATATGGAACATAGGTGTGTAAAAATATTCTGTGATTTTATGACAGATGGAAAGAGAGAGGTATGAGTTCAAAATTGTTAGAAAGAGTGGAAAAGATTGTAATTTGGAACACTTGTAACCGGGATAGAGTTTTGCAATAAAGTTTTAACTTCTGATACTTCTGATAGTGTTGTGGCCATTATAATGCTTGATGACAGAGGCTTGCTTTTTAATGTTAAGCTTAATGTTACTCATTAGTTTTTAGTATTTCCTCTAAAAATTTAAATTTTCCACTAATAACACAATAAAGTTATTTTATGTGGGTTCCATTAATATTTTTCCCAGAATGCTATCTCCTTAGTGCAGAGCCTATAATATTTATATCTAGAAACTCCTTAGAACTTAAAAATATTAAGCTTACTAAACAGTGTAATAACTTAAATGGTGAGTCAATTAGTAAGAAATTATGAAGTGCTTCCTGCATCAATAGGTACTGTGAATTAACAGGAAAATGTGTACTGAAGAAAACTCTGAATGAGTTCTTATGGATGCCAGAATAATAATGACCAAGGTCAACACTGAACCAGCTATATTAAAAAAAAAAATAAAAATTTGTAGAGTTGCATGAAGAAAATAGAGCAGGATAAATATGTAGCACCTCAGATACACACAGGCACATCTATATAATCTATATCTATATTTATATCTATAACTATATATCTATATAATCTGTACTTCTATATCTTTATCTGTACCTATCTATATGCAATCATCTCAAATATACCTAGTTAGAAGTAGGAGTTACATGATTTCTCAGCAGGTTAGAAATTTTTACTATGATCCTGCAAAAGTCTGAAGCGCATTCTTATTTTGAATCTTTATTGATTTGATGATGCAACAGCAACAAATTACTTGCTAAGCCAGGCATTTTATTTATGATGAGTGTCACTGTCATTTTATAATTAAAAGAAGTTTTTTTCTCCATCAAAAGCATGTTTCACTTCCATTGAGAAGGATACCCTTAGTCATCTAATGCTCTCTCATAACCTAGCCATTTCTTTTCAGCTTTATTAGAGGCTTAAATAAGGTGTCTTTTTTTGATGTTTACTCTTCCAGATTTCTCACAACAGTTGTTGAGACTTGTGTGTGTGGGTTCTTCTCCCATTTCTGGAGGGATTGTTTGATAATGCAATTTTACTGCAAATGAGAAATAAATCCCATGCATAGCACTGCTAGCCCCTTCTTCATGGGCAGAAAGCTGTGTAAGCCAGAAGCATGGTGTCAGATCTGTGAGCTGTGATGTTTCTTTTTCAGTGTTTTTCTTATTCAAGAAGTCCTTAATAACTTTTATACTTTGGGAATATCAGCAGAAACACAAAAAGGTTGAGCCACTGTAGAGTACAGGGTTAGCTGTTGGAAAACTCTGATTTTCAGAGGTATGAAAAGATGATGAACTTGGGCAATGTTAGACTGAGCAAATGGCTACATCTATGCCAGGAAATTAGGTGGTGACAGGGAAGGCCTCAGGGCACAGGCACCTGGCTGTCTGTACTTTTATTTTTGCAACAGCCCACGAATGGCACACTTGTGACCCACAGAAATTAACAGCTCACAGCCAACTCAGAGTGATTCAGGAGCTTGTTACTCCCCAAAGGCAGTTTGGCCTCTTGGAGACTAGGAGAGTTTAAAAGCATGGACAGGGCTAGTCCATACCTGTAAGTCTCAGTGGCAGACTACAGACCAAGAAAAATTTAATTAACCAATATGAAGAAACCTTACAACATCATACAGTACATGTGTCAGGAAAATTTGGAAAAGGAGCCTTTTGACTGCTCAGAGTAAAAAGGTGAACTGAGTCAGTCAGTGATGGAGGTAGGGACAGTACTCTTCACAAAAGGATCTATATTAAGGCAGGCATCATTTCTTGAATCTTCTTTTTTTTTAATGTCCAAATATTTGTTCTAGAGATGAATCATCATCCTTATTGAGCTTTATACAAGCCATAAACTTTTTCATTTTACAGCTCCAGCAGTAAGAAAATATTAGAGTAAATAGGCTTGTGGGTAAAATATAACAACAGATTAATGCCATTTTTTCTATTTATTTCCTATGGCTAGCCATCTCTAGGAAACAAGCTGAGAAAAGCAGAGAGCCTGTGATTCCCTATGTGATGTTTTACAATCTTATTAGCTTATAAGGACACTTTTGTCCTTTCTAAGTGATGGTTATATCTATTAGATGGTTATTTATTTTTTTCAATTTTAATGAACTCTTAGAAGTGCTTGAGGGATAGGTGAATTGACCTGAATTTTCTCATCACACTAGGATTAACACTCAGTGGAGCCTTAAAAAGTTCAGTTTATATTTGGTTTTTCTTCTGTCTGAATAAGCTGGAAGAAAAGAACTTTTGCATGATCCTCCCTGCTAAGTGCTTTAGCATGGCCAATACCATCACTACATTGATCAATAATCTCATGGTATAAAAAAGACCCTCAGGCAATGACTTGAAGCAGAGTGGCCAACTGTCTAAGAACATGAGCAAAAGCATTTCTAAAATACAAAGGGCATGGCTGTTCTAACTGTTCTGATGCAATTATTGCTTGGTGTATACTGACTAGAGGGAGCAGAATTGGGCATTATATCCAAACACGAATCTGTCTGTGCACGTGCACCAAAATAGATAGGAGAGATACAGAGCAGGAAGTTATATTGTGACAAAGACATTTGGAAATTATTTTGACTTTGGGTTCTTCTGTCTGTGGATTTTGATGTAGATGTTTTTATTTGTAATCATTCTCTGGAGCTCTGGGCACATTTCAGTCTGGACAGAATATTATAATTTGAGAATCTCAGCCTTCTTGTAATTTTTCCAGTCTATAATGCTTGTTGTACTTGTTTTGTATGCACTGCATCACAGGAGAATTCAGCTGCAACTGCATTGCAATCCATTTTTGAGGGTTACTAGATAAAGGGATGGGTCTGTATCTGCTCTCACATTGATTTTGCACCTCTGTCACCTCACTGCTAGGAAGGAGAATGATGACACTAGGGATAATGAGATGGTTCCTGATTTGCAACTGTCTTGTTTCTGCAAGCAAAGTTTCAAGCATCTTTTACTAACACTTGGGAAAGCGTATCTGAAATTCTTGCCTGCTTTATGTCAAAGCCGCATCGGCTAGGAGAGCTTTATCTATGAAAAAGTGAATGAGGTTTCAGATAACCTTTGTGACAGACTCTTAAATTATATGTAGGCTCCCAGTGTTAGGAGGCTGTGAGGTAAATTTAGATTAGTGTGGACTAAATATAAATATACTGCTCACTTCCCTGAGCAGTGGATGTGAAGAAGTTAGACTGCTGCCAGAAATAGGACCCTAACTCCCTGCTCTGTACAGCTTTTCATTGAAGGCTGGGGTAAATCATTGGGACATCCAGTGTGTTGAATGGGATCCTTGGCCTTTACTTCTCATTGTAAAGTAGCACAATAATACTTAATTACTAAATAGAGACAGTTCAAAGATGTCTGAGTAAGTTTGATAGCTAGAAACATTCTAGCCACTGTACCAGTAAGGCAAGATTTGAACGGTTACCTTGACATGCAGAGACAAGTTTTAATGGCAGGACCTTTGCTTCATTACGTGTCTGCTGTGGCTGAAAGATAAAAATATATTGATTCAGATATTTGGAATTCAATAGGGCACAAATAAAAAAGTAGCAAGTAAAATTTATAATTATAGAACTAAGAATTTTTCAAGGGGAATCAATGGAGGCCTTGGATGAAAGATATGTTTTATGCTTTCCCAGAATAAGACATAAAGGTGAAGGCTTTATATCAGTACAGTTAAACATCACTTCTTTATTTCTTTAAAATTTATGAGGAGTATACAGGAACAGAGAATTCTTGGAAACTGATGCTGCAGTTTGGTTCACAGTGGCTGCTGACTGAGCTGACAATATTCATTTAAACCCTCTCTCAGGCAATGCTTTTAAACACAAATGAAACTCACACCTGTTCAGGAAAGCACTGAGTCACATACCCACAGGCCAGTATCATATGAGTGCTACTGACTTCAGTGGGATCTGAGTGTGTGTGGCTGCACCCTACTGAAACAGGGGTGTTATTCAGAGCAGGACTTGAAGGCTGATTTTCCCTGAAGATAACAAAACTGTTTTAGCATTTTTTAGTATTTGAACAAGCTCTGAGTTTGGGTGGCTCTCTTAAGACTATGTTTCTTGAAATAACGTGAAATAAAATGCTTTGTTGCATTTGTGCACTCCCAAAGATATTCTGGTAAGTCCCCAGTCATTAAAGACTATTTTGGAAGTATTTTTCCACACGAACTAGATTTTATTTGGTTAAATTCAGTATCAAAAGGTATGTACGAATGGCAGTGCTGCTACTTAAATTACATAGGGAAGCCATTTTTTTGTGGTGTTGATTAAAGGATGGCTTGAACAAGTATGCTTCTCCTTTTATATTACTTTTTAAATTTTCTAGCCAGAGAGAAACCAAACATCCCAAGATATTCATAATGGAAAGTGACATAGGGAACAATTTGTTCAGA
Organism: Polioptila caerulea; assembly: GCA_013397295.1. Classification (NCBI taxonomy): domain Eukaryota; kingdom Metazoa; phylum Chordata; class Aves; order Passeriformes; family Certhiidae; genus Polioptila; species Polioptila caerulea. Next base: position 456,059 of record VYXF01006617.1, read on the forward strand.
ACTCAAAAGCAAGTCAGGTAAGTCAGGCTTCATATATCTGTCCAAAGAAATTGCAAACACACAAGGTGATTTTCCTTGACATTAGCTTTGGCAATGCAAGTAAAGAAAAAAAAAGAAAAGATCCCTCCTTCCCCACATCCCTGGAAACAAATCTGGAAGGTGCTTTTCCTAGTTTTAAGACAAGGGCTCACAGGAAGGTGAAGATGAGTACTCCTGAGTTTTGGTGAGAGTAAATACTTCATTTATCTGACAAATCTGAGTACAGGCTTCCAGGCTATTTTTCGTCCCCTGATATTCAGGTGATAAACTAAAGAAACTAGCTCTTCTTTTGGCTTTTTGTGTGGATAACAGGAAGGAGAAGCCTTAAGGGTCTCTCTCAGTGGGCTAAAGCTTTCAGCAGACCTATAAAATACAGCACAGCTGTTCCTGTGAATATGGATGTAGAACATTAAAACATGGAGCAGCACTGTTGTGTGCCTCAGTCCGTACCTTGAGGCTCTGCATTATCAAGCCATTGTCCTTGTGATGCCTCCAGATGCACGAGGGGTGTGTGCTGAGCATCCCACAGTTCTTCCTCTCTAGGGCAGGGGTCCCCACTGCCTCCTGGCCCCCCAGGAGCTGGGCCATGCCTCAGGTGTGGGGGCCACAGGCACAGCCTCAGGAGGGCTGCAGAGCTGCAGGGCAGTCGCAGGTGCCAAGGGAGGGATGGCCAGGAACACAGGAGGGAGATGCACCTCTCTGAGTCTGTCTCGTTTGAGGGGAGTGAACTGTAGGCAAGGGGGGCAAGCACTTGGTCACAGTTTGATTTCCCAGTACTGGTACAGACACAGAGGCCTCAGGACATTACAATCTACAGCTACTTATTTCTTGTTACTCCTTGTGCAAGCAATAATGTTTCTGGTTTCTTTTGTCTTTGTGAATGATTTAATCACGAGAACTCCTGAATCTGCTGCTGCTAGTTTGGCTATGGCTTTTGGGGTGAATTGTGGATCATGAATAAATGTTTTACTGCAAGACAAACCAAACTTAAATTTGTGCCTGTGCAGAATATTGCTGAATGTTACAACCTCTATTATGGACTGGGAGCATTGAAAGGGCAGCCTGATCAGGGAAAGGGGGAATGTGCTGCCAACTCCCTCCACTGGCCACCTTGAAAGATAGGAAAATATTAAAACAAAACAACAGCAACAAAGTTAGTGAAGATAAGGTTCTCATCCCAACAAAATGTGAGGGGATTTCTGTTGCTAGTTCACAGCTGTCAATATACATGCCTGTATATTGCTCTTGTGTGGTAAACTGTGTTTAAGGAAAGTGGGACCTTGTTTATCTGCAGCCTGTCTGAAGAACTGGAAGTCTTATGTGGCTGATATAGAGAAGATATTAAGCACTGCCTCTAAACAAAACTTACATTTTGTTATCAAAGAAAATGTGAGCAACATTACGGTAAGACAAATAGTTATGTAAGCAAAAAACAGCTTACATGGTCAGTGCCATCCAAGGTAAAATTACCTGCTGTTAGAGGAGTTTTATATTCTATTCTGAGTGTCCCCTCTTTTATTCTGTTCTGAGTCTCCCTAGAAACATCCACTACAAGGACAAAAATCAATATGCTAAAGCTCTGGCAGATTCAAAAGAGAAAAGTTTGTGTACCCAGTTTTACCTTTTCCAATCTTCTTCATGCCTCCCTCTCTCTAGTTTTTGTTGGTATAAAACAAGACAGTGGTCTATCTTTTCTTGCTTAGTGTTGGGTGACACAGACCTACATGTCTACACCCAGGAGAGCTCACCCACAAGGCTTAGTCCAGCTGCCTGTTGCAGGTAAATTTTTTCAATTGCTGCCAGTGAATTTCAATGGATATTGTGCATCTCACATGACAGAAATTATTTACTACTCATATATTCTAATGTCAATTCAAAGATACAAGATAAAATTCACTGCTCAGGGACAAACAAACCTTAACTCTTTGTCCAGGAGCCTGTTTGGGTTCAAAGAATTTTAGGAGATGAGAAGCTCACTGCTGGGCCTCATTTTATGGTGCAAGAGGGGCAAATCTCTCTCCACTTTGTCTCGTGTGGCAGCTTTACTTGGAGACTTGTGCTGCTAGAGATTCAGCTGATATAAATCAAGGATTTGTCATGGCTGAGGATTTTGCCCCGTGCCTCCTTATTTGCCAAATGCTCAGTAGTTGCGTTGTCATTTTTCACAGAGTCTGGTTGTTTGGCTAAAACACATGGGGCACAGTAAAATGACAGCATTTTCAAGTTTTAAAGCCCACTATATTTACTGAAATTGCAAAGAACTCATGTACAGATGGAGTGAAATCTTTTGTGATGTGGACGTTGACTACTGTTCCAGGGGCTGAAGTTGTGTAAGATGCTTTTTCCAAAAAGGTCATGGTAGCTCTGACAATGGAGATCCTTCATAATTTCTAGCCCAGGACATTAACTTTAAGATGGATCAAAGCCCTCAATAAAGAACAAACATTTGGTGCCTTCCAAACTCAGCCAAACTGTGGCATGATCCAGTAGCAAGAAGCCTACCCCTATTGTCTAAGGAATTAAAATTCTACTAAATGAAAACTAATACTTACAAAATAGGATATTATGCCTCAAAATTTGAGTATAAAAATTATTTAGTTATATAAAATCTTTCTCACAGCTAAAGAATTAAATTATTGCTTTACCTTAAATGTGTAATTGTTTATTTCTAATTTTTACTGATGAGTGTTTATGCGGCACATAAGATTGAGGGAGCCTGAGCTTACATATCCCTCTGTTCTAGAGCAGTTTGGAGAGGGCTGCAGGCTGCATAGCTGTGCTTGAAACTCATACAACCAAGCTTCAGGGATGATCATTGCAGAGACTTTCTCTTCTCATGGCTCTTGTATGAGACAGAGGACCACAGATTCCATTACAGGGCTGTGAGGCTGAGGTTTATTGTGCTCCTAAAGTAATGTGATTGATAGATTATTCTGTGGATTTTCAACAGGATGACCATATTCATGTTTGTATATTATGATGCCTCCAATAAAAGAGAGTTGCAACATTAGAGAGTTCAGAGGCAATCCTTATATTGCTAAGGATTGTCTGCAAACTGTGAATATCAAAGGGCAAATGACATGATAAAAAGAAGTGTGAAAAGAACAAAGCAAAACCTCACTTTAAAAGCTTTAATTTGTACAACTATGACTCAATTTCAACAAATGATTTTATTTTTTTTTCAATTAAATAGGAATGCACCATATGTACTGTTCAGAAAAGGAAGAGGCTAGAGCACAGTATTTCAAAATAAACAGCTGTTCAAATATAAATTTCCTGTTTATTGAGATTTCAATTGTATCACAGTAAAGGTCTCAGAGTGGCTGAGCAAGTCAATCATTATATACCTTGTTAGTGTGACAGCCCCCTGTGTATTGTTTAACTGGAAATAAAACACAAATACTCCAGGCCCCTACTGTGTCTGCTTCATGGTGCATGACTCTATTGTGTGTTATGTCACTTAGAGTTTTGATGGCAGGCTACCAAATGGCAGAGGAAGATACACAATCAAGCCTTTATTTTCATAAATGAAATTAAAGTACACACAGGAAATATAGAACAGAAGTGTTTTCATTAGTGCTATTCCAAGGGTCCATCACTCAAAATGGAGACTTTGCAAGCCCCACTGAACATTTGAATACATATGCAAATGAGTGGTTTTCCCAAGTACATATTATTTTCTTTTCCAAATTTGATGGTATTTTTGTAATAATAAACTTGTGCCAAATAATTTTCACTAGTATTATGTCTTGTACCTGGTTGGACTGACAAGGACAGAGCCCTTGGTCACTGGTGGGCCCAAAGGGCTTCCTTCACACAAGCCTTGGAGGTGTTAGAGGTATTTAAACACCTAAATGTATGGCCTTCAAGGTCAATAATATAATTAGAATAAACACCAAAATGAAGTATAGGTTAGCTTCTGTCTTCAAGCCCTGAGTCTTTTTCAACTAAATAGTGGTTCTTAGGAAACACATACAAATAATTGACAATTTTGTTGGGCATTGAATGGAGAAAAAGCAAAAAGAAGGATCTTACCCTTAAACCTTGTGATCTAAACTGGCATGTATGCTATGCTAGGCAAAGAGTCAGTTTTGAGTAAAAGAAAAAATAAAGACATGCCCTCAAGATATTTGTTCACCCTGCAATCATTTTGGGATCTTACAAATAAAACAGATAAATTTGAGAATTAGATTTTTCAACTAGACTTTGAGAAAAATGATCTGGTAATATGTAGTATAAAAAGCTGACCACTAATATTTAGATTAAGCTAGATTTTGTCAGTATTATCTCTTATTTATGCTGTCACATTCATTTCAAAACTTGAAACATCTGTTTGTTTTATTTAATTGAGCCCTGGGAGCCCCATGATTGAAATCATGCCTAACTTCAGAAACTTGGTCTCCAAAGAGGGTTCTCTGCAACACTGCCCAAAATAAGAGGAAAAGAAAACAACCAAACCAAAGAAACATTTTGTGAGATCCAATTTGCTGAACCTGAGCAGTGGACTTGTTTTGAAATGCCAGGTGCACAGTGAAGCAGTCTTGGAGCGAGTGACAAGTTTCCTGCCTTGTCTATGACAAGAATTCCTTGAAGGTCTCCAAAGGAATCTACATCATGCAGATGCTACACAACTTCAGAAATCTGGTCTCATTACAGGCATTTCCCCCCTTTGCTACAGAAGGTCAGTCCCAAAGAAGGAGCAACTGGGACAAGCACAGACAATGGAAGCATATGTTCAGCCTCTGTGCTAAATGGTGGGTGACCATCAAGAGATGTTTTCTTCTAAGGCTCCAGCATTACTGTGGTACAGTCAACAGAAGCTAATGGGACTTTTGGAGTTACCTGGAGAACACAGAGATCCACATCATGCTGTTCTCCAACAGGAATGCAAATCTTAATTCCTTTAAATGTCTTGGGGAAAATCTCAGCTGTAATTCTCACTTTAGATAGAAGGCAAAAATGCTCAAACTCATCCACAGAAGGTGCATAAAGGAAAGCTGCTGGTGGTGTGATTTTATATGTACGTTCTGACTGTAAGAGTGTCATGGTTTGACATTGGCCCAACACCAGGCATCCATGAGAGTCACTCACTCATCCTCTCCTGTCACAGCTGGGTAGAGGAGAGAAAAAAAATAATGAAGGGTTCATGAGTTGAGATAAAGACTGGGAGGAAACACTTCAAGGGCAAAATAGGCTCAACTTAAAGTTGCAAATTGAATTTACTACTAATCCTGATGAGGATAACAAGATGTAAAATAAGCCCTTAAAACACCTTCTTTCCCCCCAGCCTCTCCCTCCTTCCCATCCACAGCACAGGGAACAGGGCATGGGGGTTTTTGGGGTCAGTTCATCACTGAGATTTTCTTCCACTGCTCTGGAAAAGGAGTCCATGGGGTCCCACCTGTGGGACACAGTTCTCTGTGAACTTCCCTGGTGTGGGTTCACTCTCACGAGCAGCAGCCAAACCACACCTGCTGCAAATGTGAATTCCCCCCAGGGGCACACAGTCTTCCCAAAACTGCTGCAACGTGGGTCACTCTTCCATGGGATGAAGTCNATCTCAGCTCTGGCACCCAGAGCTCCTCCTGCCCCTCCTCCACTGACCTTGGTGTCTCCATGTTGTTTCCCTCACGTGTTCTCACCTCCTCCTCTTCTCTGACTAGAAGAAAAAAACTGTGATGCTGTTTTATTTTCTTTGATCTGTTATCTCAGAGGCATTACCAGCCCTGCTCACTGGCTCAGCCTTGGTCAGCAGAATGTCCATCTTCAGAGCCATCAGGGATTGGCTCTGCTGGACACAGCAGAAGCTTCTGGCAGATTCTCACAGGAGCCACCTCTGTGGCCCCCCTGCTACCAAAAACCAGACCATGAAAAAAACAATACTGAATGGAAAAAATATCTTTCCAATTATTAAAGTTAATTCTGCACTGATCAAAGCATTTTTCCTTGTGTCATGTTATGTTCTTTCAACTGTCCCATTAGAGATGGGAATTTCAGGAGGATGCCTGAGGATTTCGACTCCAAATTTTGTGGCAAGATTGGACATATTTCATTGCTTTTCCTTGACAGTATCTTATGATGAGAATTTATTTTCTACAGATTTAGGCTGAGTTGCTCATGTCTAAGAAGCAAGTGCTGCATTAGAATACTGTCTTTTTTTCTGGTTAAAAAAGATGCGTTACTTAGGCCTTTAAGGGCTGTAACAGGCACAGGCACAAGTTATTCACCCTCTTGAAGGTAAGAAACCTAGCAGAGGAAAAAATGTTTCCCTGAAAAAGAAATTTCTAATGCGTATTACTGGTCTTTGTACTTTGAAGGATTATTTTTGTTTAAAACAGTATCAAGAATTAATGGATATAGACAGTAGTTTGTCTTATAGAAGGCTTATTCTGGTCAGATAGATGTTTTCTTCTTCATCATGCTGTTTTTCCTGCTTTAGACCATAAGCACTGCTCTGAGTACTTATTATCAATAATCTTTTTGTTGTCAACAGTTCCTATTTTATAGCCAGACCTTCACTGACAAACAAGTAATGGTCCAGACCTCCAGGAGGTATAAACCTCCAGCACCACTGCTGTACTGACGGAGCACTACCCATTCAAATCAGTTAACTCAGTTTATGATTACATCTGAAGCTTAGCAAATTCCCAAAGGCTACAGATGTGATATGACTTAAGACTTGGTGGTGGTGCTGACAGAAGGTCCCGACAGAGGGAGTTTGATTTTTCAGCTATTTCTTCTTGACTCTATTCCTCTTTTTCAATATTTGAAAGCAAACAAAAAGAATAACAAAGTCTGTTTCTGATTGACTTTACTGATGAATTCAATCTCATTTTACTCAAGAAGAGATGCTAAAATTTGGTCTATCAAGGACACGTGAATCCTTAGGTTAGAAAAAAGTGATCTGTTAAAAAGATGAGATTGACAGCTCTGTGATCCTAAAGCTTGTACTCATTCAGTCAACAGAACACGAGCTATAACTATGCAGTTGTGCCTCTCTTTACCCCATTGAGATGCTCCAGTTGTTCATTACAGAAATCCCTACTGGTTAGGATTTGTGCCAGATCAGTCCTTGGCTTGTCTCACCTCCTACACTTGGCTTCTCTGAGGAGCAGCTCAGTGGGAGACCTGTATCTTGTGGTTGAGAAAAGGAAATAATTAGAGACAGTGTGACCAGGAACCATGGACTTGATGTTACTGCATGGACTGAGCTTTTCTGGACAAGCAGGGGCTTGTCCCAAGCTACCATTACGGAATCATTTCAAAATCCTCCTCCTCCTTCTCCTCCCTCTCACCATACCATGCCGTATGAAGGTACTTAAGACTCACACATGGAGAACCACTGAATTCTTAAGCATTTTGAATCCAGATCACTGGCAAATTATATGTATATTTTGAGGGAATATCAGTGCTCCAGAAATTACTTTTGAACAAGTCTATTGGCTTCAAAAAAACACAACTGACCAGAAGAGTTTTTTACATTGAGATTTATTATTTTGTAAGATTTGAAACACTAAAGCACCCCAATCACATTTTAGTTAGCTATAAATAGGAAATTATACTATAGACTTAATTTCAGTAAGGTCGGTAATAGCAGGAAGTCATCAACACTTCTGCCCTCAAAATAACCAGTGATAATTTACAGCTCAGAGGATCAATCAATATGCAGGAACTGGCTTCATTTTAGGTAAATTGAAATCTTTGACCTGGCAAGAACTGATGCCTTGCTCTAAACAAGACTAGAGTTTTCCGTGGTAGTCCAAATTGTTATATCAATTTACCTAAAAGTAGCAAATATAAGGATATATTAGTTCACTGACATCAAGTCACTTTCTTGACAATCCATGATAGCGAAAAAGAGTTTTGAGGGCCTCCAATTCTGTCTTGAAGTACCCTAATTTTAGCTGAGATTCAGTCTTCCATGATTCAGAAATCCTTTCTTTGTTTCATTTGTACTGGAAAAAAATCACAGCCTCCCAGTAAAACACCTTATATAGCTTGTCACGCACTTAGTTTCTATAGGTAGGCTTTTGCTGTGTCAGGGCCTCTGGTTTAATAATAATCCTGAAAATCTGTTCTGTAAATTTTCTGGCTTGATAAGGGCTTTGATGATTAATGCTGTCAGAATGGGATGTGCTGAAAAACACCTTCTGATACATTACATGAAAGGCTCAGTCTAACAGATGTACGCAATTGGGTTATTGTCATGCTCTTTTACCAGGAAAAATCAAGACTTTGGGATAATCAATAGTGCAATTTGCTTAATGTGAAGTTGGATTTCACTTGAGTCAGACCACAGCGGTCTTTTCTTTTTCTGAGGCAGAATAAGTTTCTTTTTTAAGTGTCTGATATCTTTTATTTATTTATTTTTCTTTTTTAGATTTGCATCTCCTGCTGTGGGTGAGTTATTTGAAGAATATTTATTCATAAAGTAGGTTCTTTCCTGTCTGAACTGAATGAAAATATCTCGTGGATTCTCCTGACTTTTTCAGAAGTATTTTGATCCTAATACTTTGTGTACAGCAGAAATCTCACAACCACTGAGCTAGTGCATTTGCTTTGATGAAACTTCTAAATATTGTGTTATGAAATATGGAAATGCTCTGGCATCCATTTTCCATGGGTGGAAAATAGAAAGATACTTAGATTTATGCAAGAAATCAGCAAAACCAACACTACATCTTTGAGGAAAATAGAGCTTTATTTGGGAATATCACATTTAAAGGATCTACCCTTGAATATGGATAAAAGGGGTGTCTATGATAATTTGTGTAGAGTTCCTGGTTATTAAGAAATGATATATGTGATTGCATACTCTGGAATGGAAGCTGTGGTACTAACTGCTCCCTTTTTGCAACTCCTGCTTGGTTATCCCTACACTGTTTACAGCCAGCTGGAAGGGGGTCCTCATGTTCTGTGATGTTTTACATGGTGTGCTTGCTGTAGGGGCTGGCAGTGGGGGCTGGAGGGGTGGCCTTTGGAGGAGTGGCCTTTGGGATAAGAGGCTGAGGGAGGCTGCCCCGTGCCACACACAGTTTCAGATGGCTCCAACCAATTTACTGCAGGGCACAACTGAGCCCCTCAACCAAAAGAGGGGCATCTTGGGGCCATTTTTTATCACTGCATGTTTAATAGGCAATCAATGAAATTAATTCTCCCTAAGCTGAGACTGTTTTGCCCATGACAGCAAGAGTTAAATTATCTCCTCATCTTTTTCTTGAGCCATGAGCTTTTTAAGCTCATTTTTTAACCCTGATGTTCTGTTGAGGAGGGAGAAGGAGTGAGTGGCTGAGCAGGCATTTAGCTATTGGCTAACCTAGCCACATTTGGACACGTGGGATCCAGAATTTATTTGATCTAACCTTCACTTATTTTGGTTTCACCCCTTTCATTTTTGAAGTTTAATCATTATTTTCTGGCAAAGCTGAATCTATAGATGTTTCTTCTTCCCAGTGTCTGACTATCATTCAAAGAAGTACTTGTTATTTAAATATACTCAGGAATAAAAAAGAGGAGGAACAATGAAAAATAAAAATCTTGCCTCCAGTTTGGGAGACATATGTTTCCAAGCTTTTCCAGGACTAAATGTCTCCTATGAAGTATAGCAACCCAACCTTTATTTACTGCAGCATGAGGTGGTTGTATACACGATCATCAATGACAGATATGTAGGACAAATGCATCTCCAAGGTACTTAATTAAGGAGTTTTAATGGAGGAAACCCACTTGCCCCCAGCTCCAGAGCACTCAGCTGCAGAAGGACCCTGCTGCCATTCCTCAGTGGCAGAGCTGGTTGGTGTTGGGGTTGGTGAAGCCTTGTGCTCAGTCCTGGAGTGGGCACTCTCCACATGAGCACCATGGAGCACATCTGTGGCAATTTCTCTTCCCTGGACTTGAGCAGAGGGGAAACACTGCTCTTTACTGAGCTCACTTTTGTCAGGCCAGATAGTAATTTAATTTTTAGTATTGCATCAATATCTGCATGAGGCAGTAAGTTCACAGTTCTGTATTGTCAGTATCTCTGTGTCTACAGATCTGTCTCCCGCAGCTCTCCTTGCTTCTTTCCAAGCTGAAGAACTCTTCTCTCTGTCTGCTTTTTACGTGTAATAGCCAGCTGCCATACTGACTCAGGGTCCTTCTTACTACAAAAATGTATAATTTGTACATATATCTTTTGAGTCCTCATTGGCAGCCCCTAAACATTATGGTTGTATGAGCTAATGCCAAAGTCACTGCTTCTTTAATCTGGTTCTAAACTCTGCCACTCAGTCTTAATATTTAGGATTTATCCTTGCCTCAGTTTCTTGTCTGGAACAACCATAAATCCTAATTGGTCATCACCATATCTCACTCTTGGGCAGAGCAGAAGCAGGTTTTACTTGGCTTCCCACATCCCAAATCTTCCTCCTGACGTTGTCATCACTCATTGTTTATTTTTAATTTAGCAAGGAGTGCTGGAAGTGGATCTGTGGCAAGAGATGGTGCCAAGATCCCCTCATCTACATGATGCCCACATGAGGGCTTTTCAAGAATTTTCCTTCTGGCTGGTTCTAGCCTGGTCCTGTAGACTGAAAGCTCATTTGTGGCTGGGTTCCATTAGATGTTCTGGAGAGTGTCTCTGGGGATGCTTCACCTCAAAGGAATCTGGTTCATGTGCTCTGTTGCTGCGTCACTGTGTGGAGAGCAGTGCTATTTGAGCGATTCTTAGCTTGAACTAAAATGCTGATGCAAATGTACCACGGGTTGTACATGAACAACTTCTCTAAGTTGTCGTTAGGAACTTTTGGGTTTGCTGTGTATGTAGGTATGACTCAGAGGTGCTTTTATTTTGCGTGTCCTACTTTTCTGATATTCTTCCTCTCAAGCAAGAAGACTCTCTTTATTTGCTTCCAGAAACAATGCAGTCTGAAGAGGAAAGCACATGCTATCTTAATTTTGGTTCCCTTTTTAAAACCTAAAAAAAGTTTAGTGTTCTGTGTGGAGGAAAACAAAATGTTAAAAAATAAAACAGAAGATAGCAAGAAAAGTCGCAAGAAGTGTTTTGTTGCCCTGGCAAAAGTCTCTTTACAAAAGCATCCTTTTTCCAAATATTTGTTATTAACTGGCCAGATAAAGTATTGTGACAGGTTAATTAGACAGTTTCAAACAGAAAGCAGGAATTATGTGGGGAAAAAGATGGGGATTATCTACTATTCTATAGATTCACATTTTAAAAAGAAGATCTGCTGTTCCTGTTGATCAGAAAACAATATTTCTCTGTGGAGATTTCACCATTTCTGAACCATATTCCATATTTAAAAATCAACCCATCTCCTTCTAGAAACATGCTTAGTTCTTGTCTCCTGTGTCCTGGATGTGCTGCTGTAAGCTGCAAACCATCTAGCGTGCTTAGAAGTGAGGTCAGCAGCATCTTTGTCAGCACCATGGAGCTCTGTCATCCATCAGTAAATCTAGCAGTGAGCAGAGTTTGCAAGACTCAGATGCTTCTCCCTGGCCTGCTGTGCTGGGCGTCTGTCACATGGCCCATTAATGGCAAGATGTTCACACTCTGTCATTTTTCACAAAGTTGTAGGTGAGGTATGAGCCAAAAGCAGACAAAAAGACAAATTAACTGATAAAGCATGTAGCACCATGACCAGCATCAGTCTTTCCTGCCTAGAGAAGGGCAAGACTGGAACAAAATTTCCAAAAAGTACTCATTATCACTCAAATTTCTCAACGCAGCAGTTTTGAAGTGTGATTGCATAATATTTACGTAATGTTGTGTTAAGAGAAGTGCTTATGACAGACCTGAGACCTCAGTTTGGAAAAATAAAGGTGTTGCATGTTTGATTAATGCTCTTCTCTGATACTGATCAATGGCAGTGCAGTAGGAGAAGCGTGGGCTTCCTCAATCTGCCAACAAGAAGGTCTTTCAAGCTTGCCAAAAGAACTGCTATTGTTTGTGTCCAGGCCCCAGTCTCACAAGCTGTTCTGTGCAGGTGGGCCTCAGTGCTTCACAGAATCCTGGGGACTTTGTTGACTACAGCAAAATGGAGAACTTCATAGCAGGAGCACCACAAATCCCCGATTGCTTGGAAAGCAGCCTTCAGACCCCTCTGAAGGACAGCTCAGCCCACTTGTAGGCAAATGGGCTTCTTGCTACAGGAATTGGATTTGATACTTTTAAAAAGGGAGTTTCTGCAGAGCCAGAATATGTGTTGTCTACATATTTACATTGAAAGTTGAAATTCAAGGAGGGATGTGATGGAAGGATGAATTTCTTAGCGGATTCTACCAAATCAGAATTACACACTAAGTGTGTTCTGCTTGATGGGCAAAGCTTAAACTGGCAAGATGAGCAGAGCACACTATGTCTTTTTTATGGGTTTTGTTTTTATGAGCAGAATAAAAATATTGCCTGAGGAGCCCGGATCACAGGTCAGGAGCCCTGTATGCTACATAGCACTGTGTGGACTCAGAAAGGAGAATTAAGAACTGTATTGAGGCCGACTTTTGGTTTGTAAAAACTCACATTTCTGTGACAAAGATGTAAACAGAGTTTGACTCTATCGTCTGGTGTTCGGGTACATGTTGGTGTTTGGGTGTTGGAGTGCTGGAGTCTGGGCAAGCACTGTCTTCCCCAGGCTTTGGACAGCCTTGAAGGCTCAGGGATGGTGTGAAGACTCCGAGAAGCCTTGGTACCCCACTTCCCATGGGATGGATATGGATAGGGTTGGATATGTACCAGGGATTTAGACTCTGCCACTTCTGTCTTTTGGCATGTCTGTTCTATCTCCCAGGGCCAGGCAGAAAACAGGCAAAATGGAAATAAGATACAGCACTCAACACAGTTACCAAGCCCTCTCATCCAAACCTTGTTCCTGTTAAAACTACAGACAGCATCCAGGAGAAGAGTCACATCAAAAAACAAACCCCACTTACTCTGGCATAAGCTTCAGAGAATTTTTTTTCCATTTCAATGTGGATTGGATGCTTAATTACTTTCCCTTCCCCCCCCCCCCCTATTAACTAAGTCGTGGCTTTCNNNGCTTAATTACTTTTCCTTCCCCCCCCCCCATATTAGCTAAGTCATGCCTTTCTACATTGAAAATAGTAATAGTGTACAGAAGGGGATGGCCAGGTTTGCTCCAAAATACTTTTTTAAAAGCTAAGTCTTGAGAAAGGAAAAAAGTATTCTCAAACTGAGGAAAAGAACAGGTTATTGTGCCTGCAAACATTTACATTTATCTGCCCTTATTGTCGAGCAATTATTACAAGAAATTGTGGGAAATTTTAATTGCTACAAATACATAAAAAGAGCTGTGAAAGCAACATTGGTTTATTTCCTCAAGCCATAACTGGAAAAATATATATTTAAACATGGGTTTGCCTCCATCTGCAGAACTCTAAAATGAATTCTCTCTGGATTTTTATATATTTCTTTTCCTTGTATTTTTCATTTGTATTAATCCAATTATTTAAAACTAAGTTTTTAGGTTCTGTTAATATATATTTGCCGGTGCCTGTGCTGCAAATTAAATTTTTATTTTATTTCTATATATGCATTCTCTTTTACTTTAAAGTCAAAGGTTCTTCTCTTGTCTAATGACTATAATGAAAATTTTTGGTCCTAAATTAAAATAAAAGGAGTTAGTGAGTACCCAGTCCCTTGTTCTAGTTAAAATATATATCAATTTGCAATGACCACTGCTTTGGGATTGCAACATGTGTTTTGTTTCAGATGAAGTCTAGCAAAAAGTGTGAAATTTCACTTTTTTTTTTTAAATCTGATTTTCTGTGAACCTATTAATAGCTTCTTTCACTTACTAATAACCTTATCACATATTATCAGCTCACAAAGAAATTTTCCACGATAGATAATAGCTTCAGATTAAATTCTTACAGAGTTATTGAACATGGTTTTGACATTCATAGAAGGACAATAAGTGATTTAATTTAATTAAAGTTTCAAAAATTTGATCCTTTATGGTGTGAAGCAGCAGTACATTTTTCCAAAGGAATACACCTGTGGTCAAGTGACTTCTATTATTTCCATGAGCATCCACTCAGGTACGAAGGAAATAAGAAGTTAGATTGAGCAGAGCAGATTTAATTTTAAATGTGTTGTTTTAAAGTTAAAGATAATGCTGATTTCCAGAACTTTGACTATGAACTCCTAATTCTCCTAATTATAACATTTTGTGTGAAACCGTAGTGTGGATGGGCATTTGTATCATACATATAAGCAATTACAGGGATGAATTCACTTTTCCAGCTTCATATCATTTTCAGCAGGAGCACATCTGAGCCCATTTGAACTCAACCAGTTTTAAGAAGATAACACAATATAATGTGATAGTATTTCATCAGCACTGTTTACAAGTAAAATAATGCACTTTGGGTGTTTTTTATTTTTGTTTTTGTAGGAAATGTGTATGGTAACTATGTTGTGTACTGAAGCTTCTGAGCATATAAAGGAATGGTCCACAAATTACTTCCGTTGTTTTCAAGGCTTGGAGGTTTGTTAAGGAAGGATTGATGAGATTTGTGTACTTCACAGAAAGCTCATCTTTAGGCAAAGGAGGCCGAAGGCACCACCTCTGCACTAAGCTCAGGAGGGGCAGCCCATGACTCCACAGCCCAGAAAGAATCCTCTGCCTTTAAATGTTTGGAGTCTCCTGAGCAAGCTGTGGTGAAGCGAAAGAGCAGCTGCGAGAGAAAGTAATAAAAGTGCATGGGCTTTGGGCCTGGTCCTACCACTTATACCTGCAAACCTGCAGTTAACTCAGTCAGACACTCCTTCCAGACAATTTAGGAGGGCTTGGCTTGAGAAGATCTTGCACCTCCCTGTGTCCTGTCAGATCTTCCAGCTGTCACCGCAATGTCACAGAACCACAGAATTGTTTGGTTTGGAAGGAGGGTTGGAGATCACCTAAAGCAGGTGACACAGAAATAGGTTCAGGTGGATTTTGGACATCTCCAGAGAGGGACACTCCACGACCTCCTTGGGCATCTGTTCCACTGCTCTGCTACTTTCAGTGTACAGAATTTCTTCCTCATGTTAACAAGGAAATTTTAATGGGATTTTTTTTTATGGCCATTAATCCTTATCCTGTCACTGGGCACCACTGAAAAGAGTCTGGTACCATCCTCTTGGCACCTGCCTTTAAGAGATTTATATTCATTAATGGCATTCCGTCTCAGTCTTCTCCAGACTGAACAGTCCTAGCTCCTGCAATCTCTCCTCATAAGGAAAAGGTTCCAAGCTCCTCATCATCTTTGTGGTGTCTGCAGGACCCTCCCCAGTAGGTCCTTGTCTTTCTTGAGCAGCGGAGACCAGAACTGTATGCAGAATTTCAGATGTGACCTCACTAAGGCAGAGGGGGAGGATCAACTCCTTTGACCTGCTGGGCCACACTCTTCCTGATGCACTTCAGGTTGCTGCTTCTGACCACGAAGGCACTGCTGATTGAGGGTCAATTTGTGATCCACCAAACTCAGAGGTCCTTCTCCATAGAGCTGCTCTCCTACAGGTTGGCCTCCAGGCCATGTTCATACTAGAGGTTATTCTTCCCCTGGTGGAGGACCCAGCACTTGCCCTTGTTAAATCCCACCAGGTTTCTTTCCACCCAGCTCTCCAGCCTATCAAGGTCCCTCTGAATGGCAGCAGAGCCTTCAGGGGTATCAGCCTCTGCCCCCAGATTTGTATCATCAGCAAACTTGCTGAGGGTGCACTCAATCCCTTTGTCCAGGTAACTGATAAACAAATTGAATAAGGCTGGACCCAGTACTGATCCCTGGGGGGTGCACTGACTACCAAACTCCAACTGGATTCTGCTCAACTGATCACAACCCTCTGAGCTCTGCCATTCAGATAGTTCTTCATCTACCCCACTGTCAATTCATCTAACCCATATTTCCTGAGCTTACCTATAAGTATGTTCTGGGACACAGTGTCAAAAGCCTCGCTGAAATTGAGGTAGATAACATGCACTGCCCTTCCTTCGTTCATCCCTCCTATTACACCACCATAGATGGCATGACCAATCCTCAGATTGGTCAAGCATCATTTCCCCTTGGTGAATTTCTGATGACTACTCCCAATGACCTTCTTTCCTTTTACATACTTGGTGATGACCTCCAGAATGATCTGTTCAGGACTGGAGGTGAGGCTGGTAGTTTCCTGTGTCCTACTTCTTGCCGTTTTTGAGGATGGGTGTAACATTGGCTTTTCTCAAGTCATAGAACGCCTCTCCTGTTCTCTGTGGTTTTTCAAAGATGATGGAGAGAGGCAGAGCAACATCTGCCAGCTCCATCAACACCCATGGATGCATCCCATCAGGGCTCATGAATTTATTGGTGTTAAGTCTGCTTAGCTGATCTCTAGCACAGCTCTCTACAACCAAGAGGAAATCTTGCTTTCTCCAGCCTTCTTCTCTGCCTCTGAGGTCTGGGATTCCTGAAGATCATCCTCAGCAGTAAAGACTGAGGCAAAGAAGACATTCAGTAACTCCATTTTCTCTGTGTCTTCCATTACCAGGCCGCCCATCTGATTCAGCAGGAGCCCCACATTTTTTCTAATCTTCCTTTTGCTGCTGATATACTTTTAAAAGCCCTTTTTGTTCTTGATATTCCTTGCTAGACTCAATCCTAATGTCCACCTTGCTCAATCAAGCTGCTTAGTTTTACGTATGTTCTGCTCTGGTCTCTATTTGCATTGGATGAATTTGCCAATATCAAGCGTATGTTCTGCTCTGGTCTCTATTTGCATTGGATGAATTTGCCAAGAAGTGGAGATTATATTTCATAGAGAATCCATGTGCAAATATAATAATGAGCTCAAATAAAGACTTGCAACAACTCAAATTAGGACACTTATTCACAGACATTGGAGTTTGTTATGGAGCTGACTCTTTAGAGACTTTTGAATGGGAAAAAAACCCAAGCTGATGGTTTACACTTGACTTTATGGAAATATATAAACAGGTAGGTAGGTATATTTGTAATCTGTGGTCATTTTTCCAGTAAAAAGGCATTGGCAGATATGCTCTAAACTCTCTAAAGAGCCTATGTTCAAATGCAGCGGGAAGATCTTTTTCACTTGGACCTTAAGGAGATATTTGTATTAGCTAACAAATACATCTAGATGAATAATTTATTTAAATCTGGGAAATAAAGCATATTTCTTTGAGTAAATTATATATGAACTATCGTATTCATTAGTCTACCTATTATGTGGTTGGCTGACACATTATCTAATGATGTATTAGATGATTGTTGTCCATCAGCAGATCAATACATTATTTACAAGATGTGATTTTTTGCATTATTTAGCCATGATTTTTAGCAAATACATTTAGTGAAGTCACAGAACAATTTACGCTAAATGATATTTCACTGATTATGCTGCAATTTCAAGACTGCTTTGCACAGCAATACTGCAGAAGAAAATAATGTCCTTAAATACTTGGTCTGCAATTTTTGTTGTTATTATTTTCCTCCTGAGTCCATAAGGCACACGTCCATTTATGTTTATGCTTCTGTATATTTCCATATGAAAACAGAGGGTTATGGCGCCACTTGAGGAAAGCAGACTAACCAATGAAGCTCTCAAGGTGTTATAAATGTTTTCTTTCTGCATTCCAGGACACATAAGACTTCCTCTTTTTTCTTTGAAAGAATGAAAAAATGAAAAATGAAAAAATGCTAATTAAAACACAGCTAAGAAGACTCTACCCTTAATCAAATTAAGTCTGCCTATGACTTTGGGATGGCCTTTTGACTTACTGTGGAGATCAGATTTTGATTCCTCTGACAGTTCAGAGGGGGAAGTGACGGACAGTGTCAAAAGAAGATCACAATTTCTTCATTTTTGAGGAGATTTATAATGTGTAACAACATTTTTTTTTCATT
Organism: Polioptila caerulea; assembly: GCA_013397295.1. Taxonomy (NCBI): domain Eukaryota; kingdom Metazoa; phylum Chordata; class Aves; order Passeriformes; family Certhiidae; genus Polioptila; species Polioptila caerulea. The sequence goes on from VYXF01006617.1 coordinate 473,993, forward strand.
TTTATTATAGACAGGATACAAGAATGAGATTCGACCTCTTGCCTGGATGCCTGCTGGCATTCAGCTCTGCTCGCAGCAATTAGTGACCCTGCTCCTGATGTGCTGTGCTCAAAGGAAAAAGTCATTCTAGATGCCCATTCATCCAGTTTCAATAACTTCCTCTTTTCTCATGGCACCAGTGTGGCTCTGAGGCAGCAAGGCCAGGATGTGGATCCAGCCTGCACTGAGGGATGGAGTCAGGGTGTGTTTCTTATAGAAAAACCCCTTTACGCCCTTAGAGGCAGAGTGATAAAATCATCGTGTCCATCCCCAGAAAGGAAACTTGCCTTACCAAGAGGTGTTAGACAAAGCATTACCAGCATGTTCAGAGGTTTTTCAAGCATATTGCTGTCTAGAAAATGCAGGGTTGATTCAATTTTCTCGGGCTCACCAGCTGTACTTCTCAGAGCCACACACACAACAGTCTCTCCCTCCCATTTCCTGGCAGTTGGAGAACTTCAGGAAACAAAACTGCTTTTGGAGGCCTTCTCTTGAGGGTAAGAGACTTTTCCTTGCTCCACAGCTCCAAAACAAGTCCTTAAGGTCCAACACTTTACAAGGAACTCCCTCTTGCTATAGACTTCTAGATAATGATTTAAATTTGCATGGATGGGTTACGATTCTCTAAGTTGTTCTAGTGGATTTTCATCCAAAGAAACCATGTCTTTCATTCAAGATTCAGCTAAACCCAGTCTTGCTCTGAGCTATACAAGAGTAAAATTCAGTGTTGAAGTTTGTGGTGCTGGCTCAGGGGACCAGACTATTATCAGAAACTGCCCTCAAGGTTTGGAAGCCACACAGCTGAGGCTTTGCAGGAGCTGTTTTCATCGATTCATTTGTTTTAAGGAGGAGCATGATTAATATGCGCATAGGTATTTCTTATCCCTTAAGCCTCTGTTCTGGAGCTCTTTAGGTTCTTCCTGCCTTCTAAATCCCAAGCCCTTGGGCACCCAGCCACTCTCATCCCTTCCCTGGCTCCCTCACCTTTATCATGGTGCTGAGCCCTGCAAAATCCAGTTCCCTGCCGGTCTGAGAAACTTACATTTCAGCAGCAATTTTTGGTAAATTCAGCCACCACCAGCTACCTGCTTTTGTTTTTCCCTATGAATGCCAAGCCGGGGAGACTGGCAGTTTACCATCACTGAGCTCTTGCCAAATTCATGGTGTTTCTGACTCTGTTAGCAGTGATAATAGAAAATTGGATTCAGTAACTCAGGAGGTCCCTTACAGTGCTACATTTCAGATGAAATATGCTAGAAAAAAAAAAAAATATCGCTTCCAGACATCTCTGGTATTCCCATAATTGTTCATCTGCTTGTATTGGGATTATAACTTCCTTTTGAGTAACTGCTGTGAAAGGCTGCCAGTCATTTCAGGGTAGCTTATGGCAGTCGCTCAAATAGTTCACAATTACCTCTAGGTATGTCTATAAATTTGAAAACAATAACAGCTGTATTCTCAAATGTAGCATCTTTCAACTCAGTGTAAGTAAGAGCTCTGACTGGTTCAACAACGTGCACAGAAAGGAGAATGCATTTTCCAGCTGCTGTGACTTCATAGAACTGATGGCCATCTTGGTCATAAAGCATATTTTTATTAATTTTCCTTTTTACTTTTAAGGAAGTGAGCTATCAGAATTCCTCATTTACCTTTAGATATTTTATTTTTCATTTTGCCTCATTAGTATTTTCTCACTTAAAAATATTCGTTCTAGTTTTGCAAAGAAGGCCAAATATTGGCAGCTTTTTTTAATCCTTTGCTCAAACAGCACAGAACAAGAATGAATCACAGATCATTTAGTCATTATATTAACACAAGTTTGAGATGTAAAGTTGTACATTTCATTTTGCCAATCCATGTACAAAGATAGCTAAAACCAGTCTACTCCCTAATAAGCTCCAAGACTGCACAGATGCCCAGACTATGGTCCCTCATGGATGAGTGCCCCTTCTCTCCATCAGCAGAAAGACAAAATGAAGAACATCTGAATGAAGGACCCACCCTCCCCACTGGCCTAGGGAGCCTTGGTACTCAGTCTTTGCATAAACTTAATTGTGATAATGCTGTGCTTGGCCCTGTTGACCTGACTTTCTTGCTTGCCCTTGGACATGCTTTTGTCACAGAGAATGTGCTTGAACTCTTGTTGGAGGGGCTGCTGTCCTTCCCCATTGCCAGGGAGGTGTCCTATTGTGCAATTTTTGTGTAATGATCAAACACCAAGTAATTACGCAAGGGAATAATAATTTCTTTTTTCTTTCCTAACCCTTTCTTAACCCTACAGAGATGAATGAGAAGTATGATAACCCACTGCTGTGAATATCAGCTACTGATATATGCCATGTTCAAGCTGCTGTGAGTCTGTGGAAATAAATGGCCTCAACGAAGAAACCCAACAAACCAAAACCAAAACAAATAAACAAAAGAGCTCATATTTATGTGTTTTGCTTTAAAACTGTCTGCTTTTTCCTTGCATGATCTAACTGCTTAGTGTGTTGACTGCTTACTAGTGGAGTGATTTAATTGCAGCAATGTCTTCTTTATAGCTTCTCTTTCATTATTTTGCCTTGTCACAGTGGTAGCTTGTCTGGTCATGAAGCTAGTGACAGTGGTATTGGTAGCATGAGATTTTTAATGTCAGCTAAATTTTGACATTATCTCTGGCTGAGGTTCATAATTTACAGAGCACCATCCATTTGAGTTTGTTTATCCATCTGCTGTGTTTGCTCTCCTTCAAACTCTAAAAATTATAAAAACTCCTTTAAACACGTGAATATTAATATTGCTAGAACTCTTGGGTTTTTTTCTGAATTAGTCTAATCTAACTCAACACTAGGTAGATAAGTGGCTAAATGGCACTTTTGGCTAAATGACACTTTATTGTTAGTCTAAAGTGCATACTAACATTTGTGTTTGAATTGCCATAATGCTGTTTTGACTTTTATAAAAAATCATTAGTGACTAAGCATGAGGTTAGCTTAGCTTTAATTGTTACCCTTGTGATTATATAGTCAATTTTAAAAATAAAATTTGAGTAAAATAATGTCCCTATTAGACTCTCACTAAGCAAGTTCCAGAACTCGAATCTGCCAACCAAGTTCACACTAGAGAAACAACAGAACTTTGTTTCCTGATTTATGGGGATTTTTTCCTGATTTTTCTTGCAACTTCTTGGTCGATTCTCCTTAATTCAGATCTATTCTGAGTGTCCTGAAGCAATGAAAATTAGATGTTAATTTTTGTTTGTTAATAAAAAGTAAATTTAAGAGAGACAACACTAAATGGTAAAGGAAGCAGATACGTCTAAGTTTCCTAATGATTCATAGTCTCAGTCTTGTGTTTGTTGCTTGGAAATACTAGAGTATAAGAAAAATGCAGAGGTTGTCTGAGTGGGGGACAAAAAGGGGGGAAACAAATCTATTGGAAAAAGAAAAGGAAGCGGAAAAGGCTGAAATGTGGCAGGACAGGAAAAACCTCTAATTGTGGCTGGAATGNGAAACAAATCTATTGGAAAAAGAAAAGGAAGCGGAAAAGGCTGAAATGTGGCAGGACAGGAAAAACCTCTAATTGTGGCTGGAATGACTTAATATTTTAACGTAAATTCCCAAATAAATGGTACAGATGGGAATCTGTGATTAGAGCGCAGATCTGTATTACTGCACTAGTGAAGGGTGACTCATTCTACACATGATAAAGCTTCAGCTTGCAGAAATGAATACATTTTTGCTATAAAAGTTCTCACTAGGCTGATGGTTGGCAGAGCTCTTAGCCCAGGAGAAGAGTGGTTAGTATTTAATTTCCATATCAAAAGCAAAGTTTGGCTGGAACAATTGCACATGTGTGCTGGTTCCAGTTGGTGCTCAGGCTTCTGTGTGGAAACTTTGGTGGAATTGATGCCAGTTCAGTACCAGCTGTGCCCTGAGGAGCTCCTTGATGGATTGTTCTCCTCCAGGGGCCCTGCAGGAGTAGTTCAGAAGTTGTAATGAAGTCACATATGAACAATCAATGGTGTTAGCACGTACACCTCTCATGTGTGCGCACTTTCGGTTTTGCTCTTACTGTCTCTGTGTTTCAGCAGAAGAATCTTTTGTTCCAAAAGTGACTGCAGATCTCTGCCTCTGGAGCATCAGAGCTGTTTTCTTCTCCTGTTCCAGCAAGCAACATTCTGTAATTGTCTCATTTCTTGCCCCTCATGCCCCAGGAATCTTGCTTTCCACTTAGTCCATCATTCAGAGGGTAACAACTGGGTTGAACTCTGTAGGTTCATTTCAGTTCTCCTCCTCCAAAGGGCCCCTAAAACCTCTTACTGTGCAATACACCACCATGGAGTTTGTCTTTGTGTTCTAAATATCACTGTTTCAGTTCATGCTCCCTGCTCCCTGTCTTACTGGAATGATATTGGCTCCACTGGTTAAGAACTGCATTTACTCACATGACAGATTAGAAAATAATTTTTATTACTTTATTTGCAATAAGTACCCCTAACTATAAAGCTTCAGCTCCTTTCCATCCATTGTTCCCACTCTTTCCTACTCAAATGGTCTGTAGCACTTTTCCTGACATCCTTGTATACTCTCAGGACCAAGCTGATCTTGAGTCTTGTCATTTGGTGCCAAAATATTACATCAGCATCAAGGGGAAGCAGAACTGGGCATCGGACAGAGCAAGTTTTATACAGTGAGTAGCAGCTGTATAATAGTTACTTTGTTATTTTGTTGTACAGAAGGCTTTCCTGTGCCTCAAGATGAAAAATAAAGAACAAAATTTTGCCTTCAAAAGAATAACTGGATTGTGCCTTCTGTTTGTACTGCTTCAGATTCTGTATAAACATTAACTGATCTTAGTCAGGCATTTTTATTGCTAAAAAGCAAAATATTTGCAGTTAGGAAAGCCAGATTAGAAACCCTTTTTCTCTTTTCAGAATAAGTTTGAAAGGCATCTGAGAATGGAAATATGCTATATTTAATCTAAAGACAATAATGAAATGATATCTTTTCATTCTTGGACTAATTTAGTGTTGCAGTGGTGTACCAGTATCTGCTTTTTAGTTATCTAAGACATTTTTGGCATCTGGTTTTTAGTAAAGTAATCCCAGTTAACAGGCATTAATATCTTCATTTTTATGACAAAAGCTGTAGATTAATGCCAAATTCCTTATCAATTAAATTTTAAAACCTTGAGTGATTTTCATAAGATATTTGTGTTTTGTTTGACAGTCTAACTGTGCAATTAAAACCAATCAAAGATAATTAATTTGAGATTAATTGTTGTAAATATAGAAAGTAGCATGGAGGTTTGCACTGACAATGAAGGTTTTTGCTGATTCTTCATCTGCCACAACTTTGTAAAGTTTTAATTTTCATGAAGCTCTAAAAGGTGTAGCATGTGTCTGTAAGCACATGGCATGTTCTGCCTTCCTCCTGCTTCTCTACCATGTGCTCTCTTTGTAGGCAGCTCGCACACTAACCATGAGCAGCCAGCCTACATTAACCTTCTGGGTTGTTTGTGTGTATCCAGGCTTGCACAGCCTTGCAAAAACACAGTTATGCCTGAGCTGTTGTTGTAGGCTCGCTGTCTCCAGGGTCCACAAGCTGGCCTTGAAGGTGGATTTATGGAGTTATAAACAAAGCCTTGATGATCGGCATGATGGCAAATGCGTGAAAGGATCTCAGTCTGAAATTTCTCTTCTCAAAGCTCTTATCAGATGTCACCTGCCCAGGGCATTCCCAGAGATCACTGTTGTGTTTCAAAGTTATATTTCTGTGCTTAAGATGAGTTTTGCCTCTAGTTGCACTGAGAACTCTGTTGTCTTGGCATTTTGGGTCAGAGCCCAGCAACTCCTTATACATGGTTTTGTCAAGATTCAGACTCATCACACAGGGCCCATCACACAGTTCATTGAAAAAATTTTTTTCAGTGCTTAGAAAGCACCTTTGCATCTATCAGTGGCTTCTCTGCTCAGAAGCACACAGGACACTGTGAGAAATGTGTGAATGCCTGCATGGGGATATATTTGGCATAAACCACAACTCATGATTGTAACAGGTATCCTCCTTGGAGGGGTGAGATCCAAATCTCACTGTTATCCCATTTTCCTCTAACCATCTGGGATCAAAATGAGGTTGCACTCATATGTCAACAACCTCAGAGCATCCAGAAAATGAGAATTGCTGGTTAGAATCCAGCCTAAAGTGATTTATGAGTTCATTGATTTTGTTCAGCTTACTTGTAACTTCAGATGTTCTATAAAACTGTAGTTGTTTCTAGACCTCCACCATCTCAGGAACATTGCACAAGAGTTTTCTTTGTCACACATCTTGGATTTCTTTTTTTGGTATGGTTCTTTTTAGTGTGGTAGTTATAAGTTGGGGCAATGAAAGATTTTTCTCCTCTTTTTTTTTTTTTTTTGTCTTACTCTGCTTCTACCTGACAGTCCAAAAATCACTTTAGGCGCTGCTGTGAATCTAATCAGGAAGCAAAGTAGTTCTTTTAGCTGTCTAAACACCTTTTAAAAACTGGTAGCACATGAATTGTTTGTCCATTCTGCTAAAAGAGCCACAAGGTTTTACATGTTTCCAGCTTCTGTTGATTACATTGTAGACCTCATTTTATTTTCAGGAATAATATACCTATAAATCAAGAAGACAAATTAGCGCAAGTTCCTAATTATCCTGCTTCCTCTACCCTATTTGTCCACAAAGACATTCAGAAAATAATAACCCACTATTTAAATTTAATTCCTGCCTTCAAAGTCATGATAGATGATGCCTGGTTGCCCCAAATCAATAATATCTATTCAGAGGTCTCATATCACCAAATAACTACATGGAATAACAATCAGAATAATTTAATTTAAATTGATACAATTAGCACTGGAGATGAAGCTATTAAATAAAGTCCATTGATTGTTTATCAGGTGCTGAGGTGAGATAATTTAAACATTATCACTGCTAAAATTGATAGAAGAGTTGCCAGTATATTCGTACGCATCTACTACATTTAATTTTAATTAATAATTCAACTAATTTTTAAATTTCAGTGACAAAGATAAGGAGAAAGACTTATCTGAAATTTTTACCTCAAAAATAACTCAAGGATGCTGCAGAAAATTGACTGACAGACACAAGAGTGCTAATAGAGTAGGAATTTGTTGTTTTGGAGGTTACAGTATGGGAACACAGTGTGTTCAATATATGAAGAACGTTCTCAGTAAATATGCCCCTATGCAGAAATGTTTCAAATGCATGTTTTAAGTATCAAAACATCAGCATGTATCAAACTTCTTCCCTAGTCAAAAACTTCTCTCAGAACCACGAAATCATTAAGGTTGGAAGAGGCCCTTAAGACCATCAAGTGCAACCTTAAATCTTACACTACCACCATGTTCACCATTAAACCATGTCCTCACCTGCCATACCCACACTTATTTTGAGCACTTCCAGGGATGGAAATCAGTTTCAATGATTTACAATCCTTTCCATGTAAAAATCTTTCCTACTATCTAATTTAAACCTTCTGTGGTGCAACTTGAGGCCATTTGCTCTTGTCCTCTTGAAAGACCTTTGATTTTTCACATGAACAAGTATTTAAAGTTCAGCCTTCTCTTAACCCAAGACTAATGAAAATTGATATAAATCTTTTCACCTATTCTAAAACAACTCTAAAACCACTTTAATGTGTATTAGATTCTGGAAATATGAACACAGAGCAAAGTTCAGTATGAAAAGGATTTACTGAACCTTTACAACCCCTTCAATGCTTTAGTCTTGTAAAACTGTATAATAAAATTGTTTTCTTGAGGAGCTTGTGAGATCAGACTCTTAGTTGCTGCATTTTTTGTCCCAAAGTTGATTCGTGCACAAGGACATTTTCTTGCAAAGCAATTCAGTTTTAGATTTTGTTCTCAGAAGGTGAAAAAGATCAGGAAGGTCCTGGAACTCTTTCAGTTTCTGCTAAAATTATTAGAAAAATTCCCTCTGACTCAGATGGCATAAGGGCAAAACCTAGGAGAAATTTCAGCAGCTTTTCTGTGGGTTGTAGAAGGGGCCCTGGATCAGGTGGTGGAACCAGGGAAGAAAGCTGCTGTTTCTTACCAGCATTGCTCTGTGACAGGCAGTCCTTACAGGAACGCTGAGAATTTTGAAGTCGTTGAATAAATTATTTATAGGAAATCATTTGCTGTGTCTAGTCATTCCCTAAACCACTCAAATGCATGCCTCTAATGGGCTTATGAAGTTGTGATGAGGACAGACGTTGAAAAAAGTTAACAGTGTGCAACTGAAAGGGCAGATAATTTGAACTGGCTGAAGACTGAGTTAAAAGGTTCTTTTGAGGAACAGTTCTACAGAACCCTTTTTCATTGAACTTAATATTGGGAATAAGAGAATTAAAAAACTAAGGAACTAAAAAACTTTCTCTAATTTATTTGTTTCAGTTGTCTTTAGTACGCACTTTCTGTTTGCCATAGAAGAAGAAAAAGGTTGAGAAATAAAATAAAATACAAGTAACCTTTGCCTCTTATGTTTACAAATTGCTTGAAATTTCTGATTTTATTTTCAGGATCACATTCCTCTGTCAACTTGAATTTAACCGGGAAGAAACAGCTGAAAAAAGCTGAGAGGGTTATTTACATCCAAGCAAGGGCAAGATCCTTTCTATGTGCCACTTCCTGCGGTTCTGTTTTCTAATTAAAGAAAAAACTAACACGAGTGAAGACACATGCTCACGGTGCATAATTTTGGGAAAGACAGCAGCAATTTAAAAGTAAATTTCACACTAGCTCTGAGACTCATGTCAGATGCTGCCTGCTTGCTCTAGTTCATGAAGGCCATTTATATTCTAAATTTAAAAATAACTTGGTTCTGGCACATTCCATTAATAAATTAGGACTAGAATTTTATGTTTTCAAAGGATATGGTGAGGTATAAATAGACTTGCTAAAAACAGCTGAAACTCTGTTTGAGTATTTCTCTTTCACCTGCATTTATTTCAAGCTTGTGTTCCACTATCTGCCTTCCCATTTCTGAATTAGGGTCTAACTCTGAAATCCCTTCTGCATAGTGATAGAAATTCTGAAGACATTATCACCTCAGAGAACATATTTGGTGAGCAGGACCACCAATAAATCCACTCTCCACCTCATTCAATGACGAGATCCCAGGATGATTGATAGTTAATTGGCTTGTGCAGTCATGGTGTTTAAATGCCCAACTGGAACAGCTTTGCGTGCCAGTGGATTAAAGTGCACACTTCTACTTGCAGAATTTTTATTCAATGCAGCTCCTTGCTTTTTGGACGTATGCCCACACCACAGAGAATATTTCAGTTCTCTGCTTTCTATTTTTAGGTGAAAAATTGTAGGTATCTGGTCTAACCTGACAGATGCCAGGGAACTTTTCTGTACTTAGAGGATGGTTTCAATTTCATCCATTCCAGTCATGAGAGCTGGAGATCTAATGTTGGGACAAAGCCCAAATTCCTCAAAAACTCAAAACAAATACCCAAATTAACTATCCCTGCCTTAAACAAATAGAAAAAAATCTTTTCAATAAACCATCTCATTTAGAATTTTGAAACATTTCCTTTGACTCTTGACTTTTTCAAAAGACATCCTCTTTGTTGTCCCCATGGAAATAAAATATCTCACAGAGTTTCTTCTGACCAGAAATTCAATAACATAATCCAATATTCTGACAATTTATAAATTCTGAAAACTATAAACAGGGATTTTTTCCACAGTTAACACATTTTCACAAAATGTTTTTCCTGTTTGAGGTGTATACGTCCATCCATCACTGTATGCTCTTGTTCAAACTTGTGACAGTGCACATGAGTTTTACAGACATGAGAATGACTTCTCTGGACCTTGCAGATCTACCTGGTCAGAGATATGTGTTCTTTGATGTTCCACAATTTCCCTTTAGAGAACAATTTCCCTTGAAAAGTTCCCACTTACATCTCAAAATCTATGGAGAACAGATGAATGTTAATATGGAGATACTGATAAAAGGATAAATTGTGATCAGAAATTATAAAAAATTAATTAATGAAACAAATTCTTCAATAATCATTACTTCATTAAAAAAAAGTGTTTCCAAGAAAAAGGTGCCTGGGTTTTGGACTTTTTGCCAACATTTGCCTTTTACAATCTGAAGGGATGTGACTACTTTCAGTGAGTATGGTGGGATAAGGTATAGAGGCAATGAAAAGAGGAGTGTCCAATCAGGGACTTTGTTTTTTGTTTTCTGCTTTCTGGTCAGCACCAAGATCCCAAGAGGATTTGTAGAAATGTAGCTTGTAGCAAAATTCATAACTACTTTATCTGCACACATCTGTGAATTGGAAACATTTTAGTGAGCATCAATGAAAGAAAAACAATAACATATATTGGCTGACATAAGTAAGCATGACATAAGGAAGCCAAAATGGCCTCCTACCTCTTTACAAAATATCTAAATCTTTGTTCTGCACATGCTTGAAAAACGAAAAAATCCCATAGGCTTTCTAACATGCTATTTATAGAGTTACTGGGCAGAAATACATATAAGTGCCCTTATTGATGAAAATAAGAAAGTCTACATGGCAGTGAGTCAACACAGCTGGTACATCATGTGACAGACATTAGTTTTCCCTTGAGTTTTCTCAGACATGACTTGTAGCTGGGATTTAATGAATATTTTTTAGTTCGTGCTCTGACACTTCGAACAACTATATCATGGTAGATCCCAGAGTAGTTTATAGTCTGCTCCTGATTAAAGCTTCACATCAAAGGCTACTTTCCTTTTAAGAAAGGTTGCAATTGAGGTGTCCAAGTTATTTCAGGAAACTAGAACATTGTGGTCTTTATACAGCCCATTTATAGTATGGCTACACATTTTCCTATTAGTAAAAACACAGAAGTCTCTACGGAGCAAATAATTACTTTAAAGGCAGTCCCCATGAGATGTCTAAATGCATCTATTTGTGTCTCTAGGGCATATATGGATCTCTCTGAGTCTCCAGCATGCACATGTCTGTTTTGTGGATGCAGCAATAGAATGAGACTGCAGTTGTAGACAGTGTTGGGTCTCAGGTCTTCCTCCCTCTTTGAGTTTAATCGCAAGCATCTGATGACTTGCTTGCACTTGTGCAGTTATGTGCCTTGCTACTACTGGGTGTCTTGCTAAGCCACACACAGGAAGTATCTGATCAGCCACTGCTGTAGTTCCTCTGCCTAAATTCAGCTTGGAGCTCTTACGCCCCCACATGCAGATTGTATCCCAGATACTCCGTGTCTAGCTTTTGTTACATCAGTTTGGGCTATAAACAGCTTCCTTTACTCTGCATGATGTCAGGAACAGAGTTGAAGGGTGTGAGAGGAAGGTAAAAACTGCCCTGAGTGGCTTTGTGTACAATCTGCTTGTCCTAAATGATAGTCGAGAGCTGACCAAATCGTATCTCTAAGGCTTTTTTAAAGCAAAGTGTTACTTTTAATCTGTGCCATGAAAAAAGGATGAGTTCTGCAGTATAGCACTCTGTGTGCCCATTTATCAGTAAAGATAACCAAATAGTGGAAATTTCCAATATTTCCTTTAAACACAAAGTGTAAGTTGAATGACAGAATGTCATCTTCATAGGAAGAAAAAAGACAGTTTAAATTCAATTAAAATTGAATCAGAAATCAGACAATTTAAATTATTTTGACCCATTTTATGTATCTGGTAAAATGTACTTTTATGTAAGAGCTCTTCTTTAACGTGTTTCTGAAATCCACCCTTTTAAGAGGAGACCAAAGTTGCCTGAATTCTAATGGGTGGTCATCCAGCCTTTCCTGTGGCTACAACCTGTTCCCACTAGCTGCAGAACTAGAAAACTGCAAGATTGGCACAAAAAACCCATAACAAAATAGGTAGGACCTCTGTAGGGTTATGGGCTTTGAAAGGTGTAGGGAAGAGGAGAGGAAGATAAAAGGAGAACAAGATGAAGGAACATTTTTATTCTGCAGTAGATAAAGGACATCACTACTTTTTATCTCAGGAGCTGATCCACAGGCCTTTAAATCTATAAATTAGTGAAAACTGTTACCTCTAATCAAACTATTTCTGGATCTACATGGAGATGTTATGCAATATGCAAAAGACAACTCAGCAAGACACGGACCTGCAAGTTTGTCATACATTCCTTTTTGTTCATTTATGAGGAAAACAAAAAGAGAAAGATGAAAAAATCAGAAGAAAACTCTCATTTTTTTCCAAACATTTAATAGTAAAAATCACAACGCTGTTTAAATTGGCCTTCTTTATGGGAGAAATGCATGGTATTTTATTTCACACCTTCTAAGTTGTGTGGAAATCTATGAGCATAAACATTATACATGACTTTCAGAACTCAACATACACTATCTCCTTAAATCCTGCCCTTTTGGCTATTGTAGTTCTCTCTTGTTGCCAGGCCCTTTTTCAAAAGAAAAGCAAAAATGTGTTTTGAAGGAGCATAACTAGCAGCTGGAGAACAAGCAAACTGCTGGCTTTGTTTTCCTCTACACTGTTTAGCAGATGTCATGCACTGAAACTGGGTCTGCACAAAATTCACCTGGGTCAAGTCACCCCAGTCCAGTCCCGTGCTTACCCCAGTCCAAAGCAGATGTAGCAGCAGTTGTGTTGTAGCTGACTAACTGTGATGTAACAAGCATCATCAACTTGTCAGCTTATCTGGGATGCAGACTCAGTACCTAGAACATGCTCTGTTTCAGAGGCATCTATGGAATTCAGTCTTGGTAGATCTCTGCTTAGGTTTCCTTAGTGGTTTTGCTAGCAAACACCAACAACGTGTGTCATTTCCTCATTGTCAGAAAATGCTTCTCTGGAGCCAGATCTGAAGAGTTTGGGCCAAAAGAATCTCTCCAAATTAATAAAGGGAGCAATAATTATGCACTGCTACTTTTAATAGAAATACAATATGTATTACAATATGTAGTACTGATGTTGGTAATAGGGACACTGGCAACAATTTATAACAATGAGAAAAAGAGTCTCTTGTAAAATCATATCACTGTGGATTACTTTAGAAAGGAAATTTGAATCATTTTTGACCATGTCAAAATTGCACAAAATTCCTAAGAGTGATACCTGCAAGATATTGCATAAAGCCCTGTGTGGATTAGGAAGGGATGTGGCTCTCTGTTTCCTGAGCTTTTAGTGGGAAGCACATTAGTGGGTTTTAAAGACAAGCATTATTCAGTCCTCCCCCTTCTCTCTACTCTCAGAAATAGCAAGCTGAACCATTTCAACCAAGGGAACTATTTCCTTGCTCTTTGCAAGACTGTGACAGTGCTACACATGCCCTGTGTATGAGAAATGTAGTTTGAGTCAGAAATAAACATTTGCCATCTCTTTGTAAGATGTTGTTCCCTTTTCAGCCCCTACTCCAGCATCCTGAGTGGCTCTCCAGCTGCTGGAGGGAATGAGCACAGCATCGCTTGCCACCGAGCAGATGCTAATGATGAGGAAGAGGAAATTGAACAATTTATTCCATTTTCTTGGAAAATACAGTTTCAATTTTCCCAAAAAAGCTGTTATGCCAGTTCAGTGGTGACCAGCATAAAAATAAAAAGTAAACAGTGTAATGAAAATGTCATTAAGGGGAATATAGTCTAAAATGTACACAGTAATTTATTCATTGTTGCTTCTTAAAAACGGGAACATCTGAAGACACTCGAATTTTAAACCACATCCTTCTATGTCCTTGATGGAGAAACATTCTCATTGAAGTCAATTATTCCCTTTGCCAGACTCCAGAATACAGATCCATGAAGCTTTATCTACTTCTAAATCTTTGTTTGATACCAATATATGTATTTGCATGTCTGGAGTGCTCACTTACTCTGTGCCACTGCCACAGAGTTGTAACACCAGTCAGCTCTCTACTCACAGCCTTTATCAGTTCAGTGACAACCTGGGAACCCACTCTGTAATGTCTCTGATTTCTTAGCAGGAATATTAAGGTGATTGGGAGAACACAGTAACACAAATAAATTTTTCACCTGAAGTAATTGTAAAACCAGCATGAATTTCTCTGGTCTGAAGTTGCATTATTTTTTGCAAACAAAAAAGCCCAATTAATTTGCACATAGAAATAAAAGGATTTATGCTTATTCACTTTTACATGTGGTTAGGGTGCTTTGAAGAGAAAGATTGCTCAATATTCCAATATTTTTTAAACTTTATGTTGCCTTGCATATTGTCCATATGTTAGAGACTGCGTGAAAAAACATGTTTATTAGAACAAGTAATATGATATAGCTGGAAAAAAACTGGCAAACCTCTGACACTTAGTCATTCCTCAATTCCACAAAGCTCCTGAATAATTTTGAAGGACTGTAGGAACAGCTCAGCTCAAGTAGCCATTTCAATAGTTCTTGTTACACTTTGCTTGCATGTTCTTATGAATTGATCAAAATCTTTGAGAAATAAAAGATTGTGATGAGGCTAAAAACCTTGAAAAACTATTACTCATGTCCCCAGAGCGTGTTTGTATTTATGCCTCTCTCAGTCTCTCCTGTTCTCTCTGTGGTCCTCTTTATGCACTGACCAGCTCACTCCACTCTATGCACATGCACAGCAGAGGACCACATATCATTTATATCCAAAGAATGAGATTTCTTAAGAATACTCCCTGTGAGAGAAAACGTCTCTTTTGTTGGGAAACATAAGTAGGTACAAGAGATGGAGTGACCATGAAAGAGTCACGCACAAATGTTCATGCACAGGCATACCTGCTCCTGCAGATATTTGCCCTCCCCAGGTTCAGGGAAGAAAATTCTCATTCCTTCTGACAAAAGAGGTATTCAAGGGCCTGAGATCATCCCCCCGTGTGAGGTGAGGCTGTTTCTGCAGGCACCTTTCACAGTATCTTGAAGCTAAGCTTCTCCTGCTGTAGCCTGCAGTGGTGTTGGACTGGTGATTCTCCAGTAAAACCCACAGGACCACACATACTTTTGTTGACCAAGTATTAAATTTCACCCAGGAAGAGTAGTTCAAATATGGTAACTTCTGATGAAGTAGCACCTATTACTGATTGGCATAGATCCAAAGAAATTATTTCCTCTGTGTAACTGGTTACTATGCTCCAGTATTTTCCATTTTACAGGCTGCAGGAGGAAAAGGATGATTATTGTTTTTATCTCTAATAAAGGTGTAATCCTGGAGATTTCCTGGTGGTAAGCACAACATTCTTAAATGAAGTAAGATTGCGCTATAAAGCATTGTTTCAAAACCAGTCATTAAAAGTGGGTCTTCAAATAGTTCAGAACTAAATGAGAAAACATTTTAAGACATAAAATAAAGGAAAAGTATGAGATTCAGTACCACCATTATCCCTGACATTCTGACTTAATCATAATAGCTGGTGTATTTTGTCTTGCCTCAACTGCTGAAATTGTAATTGAAAAAGCAAATATTCATATCTTTAGTAAAAAGTGTACGCTCAGGTTTGCTTCTAAAACAAAATTGTTTCTGAACTCTGCCCTTGAGGACAAAAAGTGCACTTCAGAAGCACCTTGCAATTTCAAAAGCAGAGGACAAATAGACAGTTATATACTAACAAAATTGAAGTGCTTGGAGCATTGTTAAATTATTAAATTAAAATGAATTTTGTTTCCCTACTCTGTGAGTACTGAGATTGCTAAAACTGGATTTTGGTTGACATCCTAACTTCCCCACATATAACCTTTGGAACCTTCAGTATTTTGCACCATTTCTTTGCTACTCAGAGATCTGTAAAAGTGGATTATGCTTCCTTGCTTCATAGAAGAATTGTGAGATCAAGTTGTGGGCAGGCACACACATTCTCAATATATTTAATAGACAAATAATACAATGTAGTTGGGTGAAGAAGAATCTGGATAGGTCATGCTAGTTTTTAAATTTAAAATTTTAAAGAGTGTTCATATATTGTCTCATACGTGTAAGAAGTTTGCAAGCATCTAGTTATGAACTTTCTCATTTTTGCTTTCTGCTAAGTTCTGGTTTCATCTAGTACTGCATTTTGCTAAGAAAATTGTTATGCAATTCAACCCAAATAGCCAAGGCTAAAAAAAATCTTATTTTTCATATTGTGTGTGAAGAATCATGCCACTTTGATTTGCTTGGCAGGCTTTTGTGGTGTCTTAGGCCTGAAAATCATATTGGAAATATTTTCTTTACTATTTGTCTTTCAGATTTTTATTTTTGGTAATCTAGAAAGCACCTAATTTAGACACTTTTGACCCATAAAGAATAGGTTGATTACAAGTTATTCTGCATTTTCATGAAAGAATTTCACAATTTTGATAATTATCTGGAAGAGCATTAACTGTTGGGATTCCACATTAAGAAGGTACTCAGAGTCTAATGACTGCTACATGATTGTTTCTTCCTGTGTGTGCTTTAAACATAGTTCAACATTCACAATTGTTCAGTCATAACTGAAATTGTAATTGTAAAATGTTAATTTTTAAAGAATGAAAATTATGTGAAAATGCTACTTAGAGTTCTATTTTGAGTCGTTCTTCATTTCTACTGTAGTGTCTGATGAAACCTGGGGTTTCCACTAAATTCATCATGCCCTGCCTCCTTTCCCTTCAATTCTGCTCATGATCCAAATAATTAATTCCCACTTCACTTACTGCAATGTATAGGTGTCTTGGAGAGAGCTCTATATGTTTAGCCCTGTTAGCCTTTCCTCAGACACGTGGCTGCATGGTGTCAGCCAGCCCCAGCATTTAGAGGTTCAAATTTGCAAAAAATTATCTCAGGTTGACTGAAGCCTGGGCTTCTTCTCCAGCTATCCATCCCTCTTCCTTCTAACAAACCCTACCATCCTCTGAGGCAGAAATGTTCAATATATACACATCTCTTGGTCCTCCCAACAATTTTAGGGTGCCAGGCTGCCACCTTCCCCTCTGCTCCCTTGTCTTGGGGGACAAATCAGCTGGCTAATCTTATTTCCCCAGAACCATCTATCATGCTCCATCTCTACTAGAAGTCTGAGGAGGCAGGCAGATCTCACTCTGAAAGTAAAATTAAGAAGAGTCAAGCAAAACTCTTAATGCAGGGACAGAGTGGGTATTGTCTTTATTTCCCAGTAACATATTGCCGGTCACTGTTGATCAAATCAATAAGTGGGCTAGACTTAATATGAAATAAATTCAATTTCTGAAAATAATTTTTTGGAGCTGAATAATTTCTATAACATAAATACAAAAGAAAGATCTTTTTGAGTCAGTCTTGGCTCAGTTTGAACACTATTTAAAGACATATAAGTGCAAAAACTCCAGGATAAGTTTTTATAGTTTAAGAGCTGCTTGGTAGTCATATTTCCTCAGTAGATTTATTCCTTATTAAAAACTCAAACTTTTCATTACTCATGCGTAATATTTGACAGAACAAGACAACAAAATTTTAAAAATCTCTGTAACAGAATAATGTATGAGTGCAGAAAATGTTATGCAAATAATTTTTTTTAATAAAGGTGTGGAGCTGATTTTTACATTAAATTCTACCAAACATGTTTCTCCCTCAGAAATGGCCATTTGAATTAATTAGTAAAAGTTTGCTGTCATCTATAATATGTGTTTTGCAGAAGGCTATTGTTTTTCTTTTTGTTTTTAAAGAAAGCTGGAAGGCAGATTTAAATCTTGCTCTATTATTGCCATTCTTTTTGGTTCTCAAATAGTGGTGTGTCTTCAGCAGAAAAAAATTAGTCAAAGTGTGTCATTAGACATTCTCTGATGTGTATAAAGTGCTCCACAGAAAGTGAAAACCTAATTAAAAATGCAAATAAATCTAAGCACATTTAATACCTGAACTAAATAGTTGCATTATGCCATTATTATAATGCTTCTTTTCCAATTATCCTGTACCTGATGTAGCTGAGTGTTTGTGAAACAGTCTATAGATCTGATGTGAACATACTTAGCAGCTTGTAAATTCAGATTAATATTTTTAAACAGAGATTCAAATACTTGATATGAAACTTCCCTATTTGAAGTATTATTACCTCTTCATGTAAATGTGATTTTGCCTTCATAAAGTATGTGATTTCCAAGTTCTGATGATTTTAATTATTTATATAATACTTTAAAAGCCAAAGCTCTGTATCACTGCATTCAAGGATATAATTAAGCTTCAGGAGAGTCTGGTGGTCACAGAAAGTTTTTGAAAATAACACTTGCTGCAACAGTTGAATGAGAGATATGTGAGAATTTATGTGCAAGTCACTGCTTTCTGGTATTGTTTCTAATATTTGAATGTTTCTGAAACTGTAATTTGAACATCATTCCTTTGCAATTCATATTTTGTGCTAACTTTAGTGAGGAATGTATACATAGTGTAAATATCTATGCACATAAATATGTAAATTCAAACAAAGCCTATTTAAGCCAATTAAATTTAAGTTTTCTTGCTATTTAAGCCACTTTTGATTGTGTATTACTTTATTGAACTTCAATGGTGTTCATAGCATTCACAATGTCCAAAATGTAGGTGTACAGTGGCTGCTAAAGGTAACATAATTATGTATTTCCTGGTTGATGCTAAATTCAAAATGATAATGTTGTATTAAGACTACAATTTTTTGTTTAATTTCCTCGGTAAAAGCATTGTACAAAAACATTTGTTTGAATTTTCAATCTCTTTTGAACCTGATAAATTCAGTGTCTGCTTCTCCCTCTTTGCTGTGGGTGTAGAAAGGAATGATAAATTGTTCTCATTCTCACTTGGTAATGCTTTCCATTCACTTTGCACAGGTGTAAATGACTGCATGGGGACAGGGACAATGATGAAGCAGGAACTGAATTTAAACTAGAAACACAATTTTTCTGGCAGTCACCATGCAATTGGGCTAGATTGCCATATGCCTCTCAAAGCAAGATTTTGGCAATTGTAGTTAGATTTCCAAACACCCTCCTCTCCTACAGAATTTCGGAATTAGATTTTAGTGCTTCATTTGGTCAATTAACTGGCCCTTGGAGCATATATGTAAACTGCTGAGTGAAATTCAATGGTCACAACTGAATGCTGGTCCTAAGAGTGTTAAGAGAAACCCTTCCATGTGTCTTTCCCTGTGTAACCAGGTGGGGTTTCCAGAAGGTTGTGCAGTGTTTATTTAAAAGCTTTTGGAGGTGATGATCCTTTGTGAGTATATGTGAATGTGTAACCTAAAGAAGGCACCAAATGAAACATAAAATTTTTTTCTACCTTTCTTGAATCAGGAGTAAGGCAAAGGAAAGGCCTTTAATCTGTAGAATAGTTAATCCTAACTTGCATTATTCTAAAGCTTTTGCACAATTCTCCTTCAAATGTTTAAAAATGAAGTCACTGCTACCAAAACCAAATATTGAGAAGTGTTTTGGTAGGAAGACTCAGCCATTCTCTCATGAGTTTTTTTCTCTTTATTACTTTCTCCCATTTTATCCTTTCCTTTCCTTTCCTT
>VYXF01006619.1:0-36318 GCA_013397295.1 Polioptila caerulea
GCTCGGGCGGTCCCTCCCCGGGAGATGCCGTCCTGCCCCGTGCATCCCCGGGGAGGCGGCGGCAGAGGTGCCGCTATCGGCCCATCTCCCGCTCCCCGTGGGAGGATGTAAACTTTCCTGGAGATCCCTCAGCGCCGTCTGCCAGATCTCCCTGACCGCGGGCTCTCTCTGTGTCATTTTTAGTCACCTGCTCTGCTCTCATTGTTTAGGCTTTCGAGGGTTTGCCCTCCTTCCCTCGCATCTGCCCTCTCTTCGGTGTCTGTTGGGGTTTTTTTTAAGGAAGTTACATGGATAAATTCCCATCCTACTTTCTATAGTGGCTGTAGGATGCTGTGTGATTGTAACTCTTGGATAAAAATATCTATGGGACCTGTGAATTGGGTTCTCAGCCACAGAACCCTATTTTTATATATTACCCTATGCTTTCCCTCTCCCCTTCACTCCCCCCTTCTCCAAAATAAACCTTCCAACAATGGATGACCGACCCGGGAAACTGCGAATCACTTGTGAGCTTGTGGCTCTGGTATCTCCAGTGAGCATCTTGGGATAATCAGCTCAGATATTTTCTGTAGCTTCTCCTGAGACACCAAACCACTTCAGCATCTGCAGTGGCATTTTCTGAAGCTTGCTTACTTCTCACAGGTTTTCCTTAGGTGTCCCAAATTTTCTTCACAAATATAAATTCTAATTTTTTGAAGTACAGTTTGGGAATCATACAGGTCACACTGCAAAACAAACTTCACAAGAGCAGCGTGTAGGTCACTGTCCTTTGTCGGGAGTACAAGTGAGGTTTCAAGTCCTGTAATCAGGCTCTTGATATTTGTTTGGGCAATAAATCGAAATTAGAGTTCAGGTTTGGCACTTTGGTGCTGAGCAATGTCTCATGCACTGAGGGCATCCTGTGCCTGAGAGTCATTGAACTTGCACTTCTATATTGGGAAGTCTGTTTGGTGCTCAGTAGAGCAGCACAGAAGCTACAGGAGGGTGTAAGAGTTGCTGCTTTAGAGATAAAATAAAGATGCTGTGAGGAAAAGCACCACATTTAATACTTTAGTTCACATAAGAAGTGTGAATGCAAATGAACCCAAATTTTTCGGTGAAGAACGGTTGAGTGAAATTCTGCTTGTGTGATTCTAAGGTACATGTAACTTCTCATTTCTTAGATCAAGCCCGTGGAAAATTGATCTGTATGGAATAATCTTTGTGTTTGTAGTGTGTGTGTTCCATTTTGGTGGAGACAGTGAGAATCTCCCAGCCAGTGATTCCACAGTGTGTCACTCCTTGTGATCCAGTCTGGGAGACTTTGACAAAGCTGACAAGCAAGATTCTGTCAACAGTAGATGTAATCACTATTTTTTATAATTCTTACTCATTTGTCAGCCTTTTAAACATGGAAAACCAAAATATTGAACTGTTTTTAAGTTGCATTTTTTCGAATGAAATGTAGCTTGCTACTTGGCAAACTCGATTGGTTGCTCTGGGTGATTAATTTGAGAGGTGAAAACTGAATTTTGAGTGCTTGCATTCAGAATTGTGGGGCTGTAGCTGTGTAACTTGGTTCATCTTTCTCAGAAAATGTGTTTTGTTTCTTCTTTTAATGGACAGGATAAGTGCATTTGACACAAAGAAAAGTGGTCCAAGAGCAGTGTCTTCTCACATTTATGAGCAAGCAAACATAATTTATGGAGAGGTCTATAGATGTTTCTCATGCTCAGATTTTTTTCTACACTCTTTAAAAATGTATAAGTAGGGTAAATGCCCAGTGAAACAAACAAACAAAAAAAAAAACACCCACAAATGCAGGGTTGAAAAGAAAACTATTTTAGATACCCTTGTAAAATGCTTTCAGAGTAATTTAATCTGATGGTGAAAAGAACGTGAATTTCCTTTTTGGCCTGTTTGAGTTTTGAATAATTTTTCAAGTGTTAAATTTGTAATTGTGAAGTATTTCAAAACATATATTTGCTTTTTTTTAAAAAAAATCAGCATCCATGTATCGAGTAAAGATTGGCATTATTTTTTACTTCACTGTGAGCCTTAAGAAATGTAATTATGTACTTGAGGAAGTCAGGCAGTGTCAGGTTCTGGTGCCTGTAGTGCCCTGGGAGGTGGAAGGCAGCAAGCTGTGAGAAGGTTCTTTATAACCTTGTGTCTTGCAAAGTTGTTTTTCCTAGAAATTAAATATAATGAAAGCCACTTTTTTTTTTTTTTTTTTTTAATGTGTGCTATGAATTACTTTCATTTTCTAAAATACGAAGTTGCTGCTTAAATTGAAGGGTAGCTCTGTTTTAATGGTAATTCTTGTTCCTGAGAGTCAGTAGGACCTTTACACGTGTACAGGGAAATTCCTGATCTTCCTTTTAATAACTGGTATTGTTGGTGTCAATATTTTAGTAGCATCATCTGAATATAAAATGAGACAGGTAGACCCAAGTGATTGTGTGTGTATATACCACACTGTTTATACAAAATCAGAACTTTCTGTGTTTTACATTATTTTGTTGGCATATTTCTAAACATTTACGGTGATCTATTGAATGTGAGATGTAAACAAGTAACCTTTGTGGTATTACTTCCTGCTTGTCTTTTGTAGGTCTTTTTCTGCTCCCAAATATTATTCAAGTTTTAAAAATTACCCAGATTTTTATTTTTTAATATACATACATACATATCTATGTATCTGTCTACCTGTCTCTTCAGGAACCATTCTTTCTCCTCAGAAGGGATTACCAAATAGTCTTGTTTTATTTTTTCTTCAGAAGAATACAGTATAATAATTCTTTTGTGTTTAACACTTAAGGACTCCCTCTTGCCGCTGCAGAAGGGTGTGACTAGTTTATCCAGATTGGCACGTTTTTTGTGCAAATCAGCAAGATCCGAAATCTTTGCATTCTTGTTCTGAGTGTGCAGTTCGAGCAGAAAGCAGATGAAGCTGTTGGGAGAGCAGAGGCGAGGGGGACACACAGGCACCTTTTGAGGCTGGAGTTTTGCAGTAAACAGTGCAAGGCCAACAGCTCCAGGTCGGGCTGTGGAAATCCGTGGAAGCAGGAGGCAGCAGGAGCACCCGACGGGAACTTGGGGCCGTTCCTTTGCCCTCGGTTAGAGGAGGAGTGAGTGATACCGGCATTATGAGCTGCTGACAGCACTGGGGAGCACCGGCTCTGCCTATGCAAATTCCAGAGACCAGCCGAGCATTTTCATGCAGATCTGTGCCATTGTAGCCCAGTCCAGATGTTTTGCAACTCTGCTCTCTTATTTATGGCTGGATGTTACCCTTTTTTCCAACACAAATATCAAACTCTGTGGTGGCTTTTCTTACTTGGCCGAGTCAAATGAGAGAGGCTGAGGAGGATTTTGTGGCTGATTCTGATAGTGAGGCTCAAATCTCCAAAGTAAAAAGCTCTAAGAAGGTCTGTTTGAAGAAGATTTTTATTTTATTTCTTGGTAGATGTAGAAGCAAATGAACACAAACTCCTCAGTACTGGGCCAAGGAATTAATACACTCATTGAGTATTTTCACTTAGTTGGGCACTGTGACCTCAGTGTTGCATTTTAAAATGTGTTGCTGGTAGCACATGAAATGTTTGTGATTCATCCTGAGTTTAATTTTCAGTTACTTTTCTGAGCTGAGAAGAGCAGCTCTCATGCACTTACTGAAACCTGGTGTGGTACAGCCAAAGTGACTGTGGGTCACAGAGAGCTTTCCACTGCAGCACCTTACTCACAGAGGTGTCTAAAATTCTCTTCTTAAAGCAGTTTGAGTAGCCACAAGATACCTGTGATACCAAAAATGGTAACATTTTATCATCTCATCTCCACTCTTTACTCGTCTGCACTGAGACTTTGTGAGCCTTTACAGCCAGAGGCTGTGCTGAACTCTGGGTTTTTCTTTGCTTTTGTTTTTGAGGAAGTTCAGTAGCATGAATTTCATTGCATGTACACATAGATATAGATTCTACAAATTCCTTTCCTATAATAAATAATTATAAAAATGAGTTGCAATAACTTTTTTCCGCGATGATTCTCTTGTTATAGTTCCCACTTATTTCTTTTCTGTTTTCTGCTTTTGTATTAGCATCCAGTTTTATTTTAATTCTCAAACTTTCTGGTGTAAAGAAACTGCTTTTTCTTGCTAAGAAAATTTCATTAAAATTTGGCAAAATACTGCTTCTGCCAGTCACTTGTTTATTTGGCTATATTGAAGTAGCATAAAGAAAAGGAACAAATCACTTCCACACATCCAATACTGTATTTATTAAACTAGTTAATTCGCCTTTTGTTGGTGTTAACGTGCTGATTGCAGGTTTTTTTTTCCCTGTAGCATTGAGAGGATTGCAGTGGCATTGTAAGGTCATTTAAAATCATGACAAGCTCAGTCGGACAGAAGAAAGTCTCCTCCAGACAAAGGAAGTGTGGGTTCTGTCGGTCGAATAAAGATAACGAATGTGGGCAGCTGCTGATGTCGGAGAACCAGAAGGTGGCGGCACATCACAAGTGTATGGTGAGTGAGTGGGACGGGATGGAGCCGGGAAAACGCTGCCAGCACCGGGAAAAGCCAGCCAGGTTGGAACTGGCACGCAGGATTCACCACTGCAGTTTGGTGGGTTTCATATCTGTGTGTTTCTCTATCACTTACACCCTTAAAAATTAAAGTACAGGTTTTGTCTTTGCGATTTTAGCTGTTCTCATCCGCACTGGTTTCTTCACACACTGATAATGAGAGTCTTGGGGGATTCTCTATTGAAGATATTCAGAAAGAAATAAAGAGAGGCACAAAACTGGTAAGTCCCTGTTTTGGCTCTTGAAAGTGGAAGACAGTATTTTCATACCTTACATAACATTTACAAGGAAGTTGTTCAGTCTGTGTAATCTATTTAATGCTTTCTGTTAGGTTTCAGAAAGAAACCCACGTTCTAGTGTCCTGAGAAAGTTATTATTACACCCTTACCAGTA
Source organism: Polioptila caerulea (assembly GCA_013397295.1). Lineage (NCBI taxonomy): Eukaryota > Metazoa > Chordata > Aves > Passeriformes > Certhiidae > Polioptila > Polioptila caerulea. The sequence continues at coordinate 4,954 of VYXF01006619.1, forward strand.
TTTGGGTTTGCTGCCAAAATCTAGTTTTAAGTACCAGATGCACTTTTTGCTCCTTTTATATTGATTTTAAAAATAATGCTGTGAATATAGAGGGCTTATGAGGGATGTGGATACAGTAGTCATTGCAGCTCCACCAAATTAAAGAGATTGAGCAGCAATGACTTTTTTTTAATTCCTGAGAAGCTAATTCATGAGGATATTTTTTTATTATTATTTATTTAGAACTGGTTGTTTTCCATTTGGGGAAATGAGTGAGGCTCTTTTAAAAATAATTTGCATAACTGCATTTTAGCAGATGATCGGTTCAGTCCTCACATTAAAACCTTTCAGCTTAGTTGTTTAAAGCACTCTATGTATTTGCCAGTTCTTGGACCACTAAGAGAAGTCCAAAGCATTATTGGAGAGCTACAATTTTATAACAATAGTCTACTATTTCATCCACTGGTTCATCTGAGTCTTTTCCAATCCGGGGAATTTCATTTGTTCTGATTAGCTGAAGCATAAAGAAATAACTCTTCCCAAGTAATTCATATTGTGATTAGGACTTTCCAAAGAACATGATAGTAAGTGGAATTACTGATCATAAAGAAACTCCTTGATCCTTGTGTCTCTTAAAGGGTTTGAATGGTTTTTTCTTTTTATGTCTTTAGTGGTTTCTCTTTCTGCTCCTCAATCGTTTTGTGTTCCTTCTATTGCAGTGGTTCCATTCTTGTAGCTCACCAGCTGTGTGTACTAGGCACCTTTTTCAGGTTTTGGTAGAAAACCTGGATCTGGTCAATCTAATGCATTCATAGTCCTGACTTGTTTCCCCTTTGGAGAAAATGTGCAAGATAACTTTAGATCTTAACTTAGGTGCAGTGTCTCTGTAGCTGTGAGAAAGCTGCAGCTCTGAATCACTCTCTGGAAGAACTTGTCTTTCTCCATTGGCATGTAGGAAGTTTAAAGGTAAAGCTTTGTCATTAGCCCAAATCCCTTCTCTCAGCTCTGCTTGCTGGTCCAGCCTGGTCCATTCTGGGGTAACACAGTCAGCAAAAACCTGAGTGCACTGGGGTAGGTGAATATATTGATGGCTTGGGCTCCCTCAGGAGCTGCTGCTGGCCAGGTGGGCTCTGACAGTGGGGATCTCATTCCCAGAGTGACAGTGGCAGAATGTAGAGACTTCCTGATGGTCATAGATCTGTCTGAGAAAAGGTGGTGGGTTCAAATCTTGGTAGACCAGTCACAAAAGCTTATGAAGTCTAAATATTTGGAAGTACAAGTCACTGCTGTCTTAATTATTTTAATTATCTGTATTATTTCTAGTATCTGTGAATGGAAAGGTTTTGGTTTTTTTTGAAGAACATACCTAATTTGCAGCTTATCAAATTTCTTATTTACCCAATAGAACTTGAGTTAGTGACCATTTGGACAGCAGCCACACGCCAGTGGAATAAGTATTTTATTACTTGTTAGAAACATGGATAAAATGCTTGTGCTCTGTTTTACAGACACATCACAGCGTTCATAAAAAGAAAGTTTTCTTTTACTCATTTCTGGCTTTCAAAAAAACTGAGGTTCTGACTAAACTTGATTGGCTGGATAAAAGCCTAGGCTTTTCTAAAGGACTTTGATCAGCAATTATTATATATAAAACCATAATGTATAACAGATTTATGAGATAAAATGCCCATACAAATTAGATAACAACTAGGGAACAGTATATAACTGCACCATTTCAGAGCATGCAGAGGAGTAAATGGAGATGATCCAAGGCTTTGACATTTTTCCTGTTCAGTTGACTTCGTTAAAATTGAAAAACAGGCTGGTGGTATATTTGGTAACTTTGGTGGTATATTTTTTTGGCATATTTGAGAGTAGCAAGGAGAACTTGACTAAATGACTGCAATATCCACATATATATGTGCATACATATATATATGTAGGGAATATCCTACATTGCATACTTAAATTTGAAATTGATTGTAACCTTTTGGGGGTGTGGGCAATACGCAGGATACAAAGAAAAATCTCCAGTTTTCTTGGGAGGTGAGTTTAATGGGAAATGGTGAGATTTTGGAGAATATTAAGTCAGTAGAGAACAAGAAAGAGAAGAATTGTGTGATACTGTCAATTACTTCCTTTCCTACCACAATATAAGAAGGACCATGAGCAATGTAGAAGGCAGATAGCTGCTGTTTTTTATGTGTCTGAGACAAGAAGAATTAATTAATGAGAAAGAGGAGTAAAGCAACAGCCTCACTTCTAATCTTTTTTGCAATATAAGTACAAAGAGCAAAATTTAGTTTAGTTGAACTAAATTAAGTGCATTTACCAAATATTTCACTAAATTCAGTGTTTTGGAAAGGACTTAAGGACTGAAGAAAGAAAAGTAAGGTTAGCTGCTGATGCTGAGGTAAGTTTGCAGGTCATCAGTATTTCTGACTGCAGGATTCATTTTCAAAAGGGTGTCATTGTTTTTCCCTCTTGCCTTTATAATATAATTCAGAATTAAACAGGTACAATTATGATTTTAACTTCTCTGAAGTGGTTGGTACAAACAGAGTGTCCTTGTGAGAGGGAAATTCAGGTGAATAGCTGGGTCACTTTCATCAGATACATTCCACAAAAATAAATTACTTATTTTCTTCATTGACTTGATAATGCATCTGATGGTTATTGCACTGTTGCACTCTTGTAACAAATTTCTTAATTTTAAAACAAATTATGCCAAACACCTGAGAGCAGGAAGAGTAATACCAAGTGCATAAATCCATTTGTTTTGTCACCAGGAGTGGTAAATATTTTATTTCTGAACTCAGAAGTACTGAACAAAAAGTACCATGTGCTTTCTTTTCCTTTCCAGATGTGCTCTTTATGCCACTGTCCTGGAGCAACCATTGGCTGTGATGTGAAAACGTGTCACAAGACATATCACTACTACTGTGCTTTGCATGATAAAGCCCAGATAAGAGAGAAACCTTCACAAGGCATTTACATGTAACTATTATGTATTTGTTATGTTTATTTTTTAATTTGTATTTTACGTTCTTTGTTTAAAAAACAAACAACAAAGCAAAACAAAACCCCACTTTGGAATCTGAACAAAATTGTTGCAAAAAAATTCTAATTATGATTGTGGCATTCAAAATAGTGATGTGCTAGAAAAGCTTATTTTCACTGCAAGATTTGTGTATCAGTGAGTCTTATAAGTGGGAGAAAAATGTACTGGCATTTAAATTTAAAAGATGAGTAAATAATCTGTGATTCGTGACTGTCTTGACAGTTTTCAACTACTTTGTTTATAGGATTTTATGTCGAAAACACAAGAAAACTACGCATAACTCTGAAGGTAAAATTATTCAATATAAATTTTTCCCATTGTAGAAAGATACTTGGTTAAATTTAATTTTTCTGGAGAATATAAATGTTTTCAGTAAAAATTAGAACTTCCTTTTTTTTTGAGAAACAGTTTGGAAGCCGATCTGATTTCTGTATTTTCTCTAAAAATTATTGATTGAGGTGGAGAAAATCCCCCACCATAAATTTTAGGATGTTCAAAAGATGTCATGCTCCATAAAACCAAAGTTTGGGTAGAAATTATACATTCCCTTCTTGAAGAAACTGGCTTATATTTGTACTTAAGTATTCTCAATATTAATATCTGAAATATTTTGTCAGGTAACAGCTGATTTTTGCTACTGCTAATGTTCCTAAATATTATTTTTTTTTTGACTAGTAATTAGAGTTTATCTCTTGAAAAAAGAAACACCCAGTAATAAATGAAAAGGGTTGTGATGAGTTCACTTACAGACAAGTTTCTGAATGATATTGATTTAAAAAAAAAAAGTTTTATGGATCCATTCATGAAAGCTGTGTGCCTTTGCAGAAAAGAATAGTGAAATGCCACAAATGTAGATCTGTTGTGTGGTCTGTTAAAATTCCAAACTAGTTGTGCTATTGTGTGTTTATTAAGGTATTTTTCTTTTTTTTTCCTACTGTATCAGAATTTGGGTTTGCAAACAGTTGGTAGTTTACTTCTTGCATTGCTTTCAACTGAAATGTCATCAGATTTAACTAATGAGGAGTATTCAACTGTTTAGTGAAGATTAGACTTCATAAATTTCTTCAGTCTCTATGCCAAATGTCTTTTTAAGATAATATATTGCTTTTTATGCTATGGGTAGTAGACTTAATAATGGTAAAGGTTTGGATGTTATTTCAATGTTCAGAAAGATTCTGTAGGCAGCAGAAAACACCAAAGAAAATGGATTTTTTTTAGTCTATTTACATAATTATTGTTGTGTGCCTATATATAAAACTCTAATTTTCCTGTTACTGGTGTAAACAAAAGAAATAAAATCGATGTTATATTATAAGCAACCTCCTCCAAAGAGAAGGGGCCACCTGATTTTGTAGTTTGGCACTTTGTTTGTTTTGGGGGTTGCTTTGTGTGTTAGCAGACAGAGAACATGAAAGACATTTTGAGTCCCAAGAGATTAATCTCTTTAACTGATATTTTAAAATAATCTTTTCTACTCACAATTGTCTCAGTGTTTGACATGTGTTTAAAAATGCCTCCAATTCTGCATGGAGCTCAAAACCACTGGATTACTTTTTCTGCTTGGGATTCCTTGCAGGATCTGGACTCGTGCTTTTCTTTAAAGAATCCATTATCTCCAGTTTTACAATGTAGTTCTCTAGCAGCAAAGGCTTTAAAATTTTATATAGATATATTGGGGAAAATGGTGGGGCTTTTTTATTAAGTGTTGATGATGTTAGTTCATTAATGTAGACTCATGTGAAGAGCCTCTTAGATTGAGGGTAGGAGAGAAGAAATACACAATATCACTCAGAACAGCTGAGGTATATTATTTAGCACTTTGCACACATTTTTTAATTTAATTTTTTTTAATTTAATTTTTTTTTAATTTAAAATTTTTATTTAAAATATTTACTTTTGTTATGCTTTACACTTCTAGAAATAGCTTTGCACTTCTAGAACTATGTGTAGCTAAACTTCACATTCCTGTTTTCAGTTCTTTGTTTAATATTTCATTGAAATTCCACCCAGTGCTCTTTCCCAAAGAATAAACTTTCTTTTTAGTCCATACGGTTTTGGAAACTTTACCCATAAAATAATTATTATTTACAGTTGTGGATTTGATTATGCCAGAAGCTGGGGCTCTTTTGTGATAGACCTCCTTTAAATCAAAGAAAGTAGAAATACAAATTGCATATGCCTGATACAATGCTGTAAGTAATTTCCATAGCAATGGTATTTTGGTACATTGAACACTGATTTACTTTAGCAGACAGAAATTACAGGGTGGTTTTCAGAGTTTCAGAATGGACTTGGGAGGTTTTTTTCCTTAATACTTTAATGCTGAAGTTCGCTCAGTGAAATGACAACTGGAAGGTGTTGGGTGGTGAGATTAAGCTTTATATGTGTATTTTGTTTGTTTCTTGATGAAAATGTGAATGTCAAGGAGGCATTTAAAAGTGAAAGAATGGTGGTGTGTGAAACCAGATAAAGGACTTGGCAGAGAAGAGTGACTACACTAGGCAGGGAAACTAGATGTTAACATAGTGGGGTTTTTTTTAAAAATCTGGTTTTAGTTTCATTTTCATTAATCTTTGCTTAGCAGTGTTTTCCTAACAGGATAGTTAAAGCTTATCTGTGGTTCTCTCACCCAGTGTGAGTGCTTGGAGGCACTGGAACCATCACTCCTTTTTAATGGAAACTTAACTGCTCCTTCTCTGGGTTGCTTTTTGGTTGGGGATTTTTTATTATCATTAATTTATTGCTGGGTTGTTTTTTTTTTTTTCTTGGTCACTTTAGAATATCTGTGGGTTCTTGTGCTTGGTTCTTTGTAGCCAGATTTAATTGTTCCAGTCCAAGTGTTTTTATTCTGTCCCTTATAATAGTAGATGTTCAAAGAGTTTTTAGGAGTGTTTGGTTTGTCCAGTTTATTTTCTGTGGGCAGCACAGCTGTGTAACAGTGAGATTTTTCCTTCCCTTCCCTAGAAAATGGATGTTTCTGGGGGCATACCTGCCCAAGTCTGAGATCTGACTCAGGTACTTTTGTTAGAAGTTCTAGTTTAAAAAGCCTGTCTGTTAAACACTTAATAACAGTTAATGAAAATCTCTTGAGGCTACATGGAATTGTTGAAGGACCTATGTTGGAATTAAGTTACCTGCTAAGATTTAATGAAAAGGACCTCATAGATGTTTTTTATTGCTGTTATGAAATACAAGTGGTGTGAGGATTCATCAGACTTGGTATCTACTCATCAAGACCAAATTAATGAGTGATGGGAATTAATTTTTCTTCACTTGGCAGGACTTGATGAAGTACCTTCTGCTTTCTTTGAATATAAAAATGTGAAACGTGGCAGCAGAGTCCTGTGCTCTTAAATTCATTATCTGTTTCAGCAGATTGTTGGGTTTATCTAATTTATCTATATGGCCTGGCATTTAGGTGACATAGAAGAGGAAAACTGTATTTCTCCCATATTTCCTTTGCGTAATTCAGAGTGATTTTTCTGTGCTTTGTTCCCATTAACTGTAAAAAGGACATCTAGGTTTTTGCTTTGCTAGTTACAAATTTAACAAAATAACTTCAGCTAACAGTTTCATTCATATTGTAGGCAAGCTGTCTAAGTTTTCAGTACCTAATAGGTTACAGGAATTGGTGCCAGTGCTTTCAAATGATCACAGCTAACCATTAGTTGAATGACTGTTCAGTTGGATACAATTGCATTTATTCTTTTTGAAGAATGAAGTATTGTTGAACTAATGTTTTGGAACTGTCTGTTGAAATTTATTCCAATGGACTGGAAATAATGGTTGAAAAATGAAAAAACTGGCCTCTCTCAGTTCCCTGCAGGTGAGGCTGCCCTGGCTCATGTGTTGAATTTAAAACAAATTCAACTGATGAGGAATAGTTTAATAAAAACTAAGAATGTAATTTCATCTGTTACACAGTGGTAAGACAAAGGCTACCAAAGAGCTGTGTGACTTCTCTTGTTAATGTTTAAAGCAGATGCTTGAGAACTGTGGGGTCAGAAAATAAAATATCTGTCCTTTCTGTTGTAGCTGTGCACAGAGCCTAAATTATGTTTCCACTGTGGAAATAAGAACATTCCCTGTCTTAGCATCCTTTTCGTGTCATTCTAACATCAGACATGGAATCTGTGCTTCTCACACTGCTCAGTAAGTTGAGTCAGGATGATACTGCTCTGAGACCTATTTAGAGACACTGCAATCTGCAGTGCACTGAGTACTTTCCCAAAGTGCTGTGAAAACCAGAGACTGGCAGGAAAAACATCTGCAACTTTTTGGCATCCTAGTCAGGTAACATTCTGATTCCTGTTTGGATTCTTCCAGCAGTTTGTTCCCTGCTGCATTTTCTGTAGCACTGGTCCCAGCACAGGTTTGCAGTAACAGAGTCAGGTGTAAATGTGTCTGTAATGTTGCAGTTTGGGGTAGTTTTGATTTTGATGGTGAGAAAGTCTTCCCAGGCTCTGCTAGCCCAGCCTGCCTGGTGTCTGTCTCCTGGAGAATGCTCTGGGTGTGGCATCAAAGGTGCCCATGGTGTTCCCACAGAAACAGCTGGTGCTGGCAGCAGATTAGCAGTGTCCCATTATAGACTGAGGAGGGTTTGTGCTGAAGCATCACACCAGGGTTTTCTGATGGAAAACCACACTGCTAATGGAAAAGGAAAAATGGAAAAGTCATGTGGTGAATGGTTTATCCTGTCTGAGGAGCTGTCCTGTGGTGTTCTGATTCTCCCTCTCAGGTAGGGAAGGTGTTACACAGAGAGGCTTGGTCAGCTACTCAACAAATTCATCAGGCCAGGGTCTTGAGCTTTGTGATTGTGCAGATGAGCCAAGTGTACCAGCTGTCTTCAGTCTTTGCCAGAGTTTCTTTGCTTGAAAATGTATTTGAGTTGTGTGGTTAGTAAGGACTATTTTATGTTTTTTCTATGTTAAATGTACTTAATTCAAGAAATAATCTCAAGTATCTCATAACAAATAACTTCTGGATGAGAATCATCCATTCCTTGAAGTGTCTGGGGCTTTTGGAAAACATATTGCTGGCAGGACCTAAGGAGTAATTCAGTTTTTTCCCTCTCCACTCTTACTTTGGTTTGGATATGTTTCATGTAACCTTATTCTTTTTCCATTGAAAAGGATAACCCAAAAATTATATTCAGCATTCTGGTCATTAATTTCATATGATCTGCTAATAAAAACTACTATTATTTCATGATTAGTTTACCTGATTTTGTATTTGCTTGCACGGGGGTTTATGCAAATCCCTGGTTCTTATTACTGCATATAGATGCCTCCACATTTTTAGTATTAACTGGGCCAATAAAGCTCTTTTTGTTTGGTTGGTTTTTTTATGTTTCTTTCCAGTTTAAAAAAATGATATTGGCTCATATAGTTTATTTGGTTTCAACCATTATTTAAGGAGATTTTACTCTAGCATGCTGCAGTACTCTTTTCTTTCTCTGTTATGTTCCATTTCTCTTCTAAAATTCTGATAAGATTGATTTTATTCCTTGAATTTTTTATCCCAAATGCACTGTAAAACTTTACCTGCATATGTGTGATTTCAGATTTATATAGCAGCATGTCTCAGCCACCTCAGCATTCTATGCTTTGGCTTCTTTTTATGTCCAGTCCTACTTGCAAATATATTTTGCAAGTAATTTTGGTTTTTATCTTCCTCATACAAACTCAGCCTGCTTTGTTTCTGGCTCTCTTACTCTGTTGTTTTAGGTAATGTAGGATGTGAATAGAGCAGTATTTATTGTACCTATCTTCTTTTTACTTTCACAACCTTTAAATCACTTAATTCTGTATTACTTTGCTTTAACCTGGCTTTTGGAAATTCCATGTGTATTTCAAGCTGATGCAGTATGGATCAGTGATATCTCAACCTCTTCTCTGCCAAGCCTTATTTTAAACAGCAAAACATCTTGATCCTTTTTCCTTCCAGTCATGATCAAAGGAGAATTTTTAGATTTCTCTCTGAAGCTGAATCTCCCTGTTAACAGTTGATGTAATACAGCGTTTTGCCAGGCTTCCTTTTCTGGTACTTTGTACTGCTCATGGATTTCTAAAATGCTAATTAGGGGCTTGTTGCTCCTCATCTGAATTTATAATATCATGTTCCTAGGTGCTTTTTAAAATGTAGATTGTTTCCTCTTGATTTCTACCCTTACCCTCCCTTCTCAGGCCATGTTGTGTATTGGGCTCTTTTCAGATCTGGCATTTTGGGACTTCTGAGGGAAGCTCATAGAAACCTCCTTGGAACACTTTATGTAAAGTTATATTGAGAAAATTGTCATGATTTTAAAAATCAATACAGTAATGGGATATGGGATGGGGGGTAGTTGAAAAGGGAATTCTAGGCATTCTAGGGAATCTCAGGGGATTCAGAGGATGGGTGATACCCATGATTACACATCACCTGCTCAGGGGGGAGTTGAACAACTTTTTGTGTTTTCCTTAGTTCAAGCTGACATGAGGAGTTGGAAACACCCAACCATCAGATGCCAGGGACACAGGGTAAGCTGGCAGTGGGCTTGAGGGGAGGGATAGGGCACCCACCAAGCTGTAAATTAAACATGAAGATCATCCAGGGCAGATGTGTTTGACAGCTGGTTACAGTCTCTCCCTGTTCTATTCTGCCAGTTCAGGGTGCAGTAAAAATGAGGGGGGCTTTAATGTTTTGAGGTGTCAGTCTTGAAGGACAGATGTGGTAGAGCAGATCCTCACATCTTGGTGCTGTTACTCTCTAGGTCCACATCACTTGAAGCAGGAGATGTAAATCTTCCAGGAATTGTATTTTAGTGAAGGGGTCGTATGCAGCATCTGGATTTTAATGATGTCTGAACTTCTCTGAAAGTTGTAGTTTGAAGCACAGAAGAAGGGTTCTACTTTGAGGAAAGCTGTACATTCTTCATGGTTTTTTACCTTTCACTGAATCTATCTTTTAAAAGTAGAGCATTTTTACTTTTCAAATCTTAAATAAACTATAGTTCACTAAAAATAGCACTTAAGAAGTTATTCTGATAGGAGACTGATATTTCATATAAGAAGTTGATTTTCATAAGGTGTGCTTGGTTTTCAGCAATTACAACTTCTCATTTTGTATGTGGGACTGTAAAGAGTTCAGGACATGCTTTAATGTTACTGTAGAAGATAAGGGTGGACTGAGGTGGAAAGCCTTTTGGCTGACAAAATTGTCAATGAGCTTTGGAAAAACAAGGAGTGGCAGTGAATGGACTATCTTTTGCTTCATCAAATGCAGTAGGGAAGTCCATTGAATTATTTTGGAGGGAATATTTTTAACTTCTTATTGATGTAATTTAAAGGGTCATGGATTCAATAATCACATTTTTGTAAGACTGTTTTTCTAGAATAACTGTCTATGATTTCTGTAAACGTAAAAATAGAGACAAATATTCACAAATTTCTTGGAATAATCAGTGGAGAGTTCATACAATGAACAAGATAAAAGGGAATTCTTTTTGAAAGAGGTTTTCAGATTGTAATAAAACTTGCTATATGTAATCTAAGACATCAGTATCTAAATTGCACAACCTTTTTGGGGAATTTAGCAAGTGGTGACAAATGAAAAATAATGTTAGATAGGAACTACTGAGAAGAAAATGTGAAATGTATTGTTTCATTATATAATCTGTGTCATCATGTATTTATTTTTTTCAGAGTAAAATAAATGGTGCTTTTGACATATAATTTAAAAAGAGTAGTTTATACACTAAAATGTAGGGATGTTGTAGACAGACTGATCACTGCCCACTTAGTAGCAACTTGGGCAAATCTCCAAGTTTAAACCAAAATTATTTTGCAGATCTGTATAAATTCCAGTATAACCTGTTATGATGCACTTGGATGAGTTTTCTGTCCTTCCTTAATAACTGAGCAGAAGCTGTAGCTTTTTGGGGATTAGTGACAGACACCAGAGATGGAGCTGAACAGGATGTACCTGTGTGCCAGGCTGGGCCAGGGCTTCAGTTGTCTTCTGCTCCCACTTGGCAGCTGTGGAATATGTTCAGCACTTTGACTTCAGGTTTGTGCAGCTGAGTGACTGTTACCATGAGATAGAAATGTGATCTGATTTTTATGTGAAAATAGGGAAGACAGACGAGTGCTGCAAGGTAGCATTTAGTCTCCAACTAAGATGTCCTCTCTAGATACTAAACCAATATGGCAATATCCATCAAATGAATGTTCCAAGTCTTCTGGTTACCATTTCCTTCTGTTTGGGGGCTCATACTGATGTTTGTGGTTTGGATTTTGAGGAGAAGAGTCCTTCAGCAGGGTCTGTGTGTGTTGTTTGAACAAGTCTGCTGAAGTATGTTTGTGGTTCGAGCAGGGGTGGGTGCTACATACTAAAAGAAAAAAAGAGGATGCTCCTGTGAGTAGGAAAGTTGTTAGTGATGGAATAGAGCTGGTTGTTAGATTGTAGTTATCAGATACAATTTAACTGGATCATACTGGAAGCCATCTTAATCTTGCAGAATTGATTTGTGTCCTCTGTAGAGCTGTGAGTTGTGCAAAGGACAGTGCCCAAAGGCTGGGCTCAGCTCTGTGCAGCATTCACAGCTCAGCTGACATTTGCAAAGGAACTTGTCAGGCCTCTTTGGTATGTGTACTAAAAAATGTGATCTTACATTCTTAGTGGTCTGTAAATACTCGATATGGGATGTTGTCTGTGGGGATGATTTCCTCTAAACTGGAGGCTACTTTTAGCTGCAGATCTAAAAATACTCTAATGACATGGAATTGTGGATTTGTTTCACTGAAGGCAAAATACTTTTCAGTTTTAAAGCTTGATGTTAATGTTATAACCCAATGGATGAATTTTTTTCTTGAGTCAAGAGGCATCAATTAATAAAGCAAGGAGAGAGGTTTTATTTGGGTACACTGGCATACTGTCAAGGGCAATTTACATTGGAGTTATGCATCTTAAACTAATAAATTATTAGCATATTTCATGGGTGAAAACACTCTCCAGTTTCAGTGTAGTTTAAATGAATGTTTTCAGTGGAGATGAAAATGTGTATCAAACACTTTAGGTCTGAAAGTAGAAGTTGTAAGAAACACTAAACCTTCTTATGTTATAAGATGCACATCTGTGTGGCATATAAAAAGCAATGTTTTCAGGATCTGCAGTTGCATGTTTGTAATGAATGGGGAAAAGGTGCTGTTCTTATTTCTGACCAAAATTCAGAAAATACAAGTTGTGGTTTTTCTTGTCTGGTTTTGGTGGGTTGTGGGGGTTTTTTTGTTTGTTTTGTTTTTTTTCTTGGATTTTTTTTTTTTTATAAAATTGTGGAGAATCTTATTTAATGATGTTTTCTGACTTCTAAAGCAGATTTAGAAGAAAATATCAATGAACACGAATTGGAGCCTTCACCTCCCAAAGGAAAAAGGAGGGGTCGTAAGGGAAAGCCAAGGAAAACAAATTTAAAAGGGCAATCAGAAGACACTAGATCTACGTCCTCACATGGCACAGATGAAATAGAAAGCAGTTCCTATGTAAGCAGTAAATATGCTAAACTTCTTAGAAGACAGAATTGCATATTTCTTCTCTGAAATATAAGTTTTATTAAAATTTGCATTTGTCTGAGCCTCCAGCTGGTGGCCACAGGCTTTTAAAATTGCAGCCTTATTTGTATCCCAGCAGTATATTTTAGTAAAATGTTTTTCTTTCAGAGAGACAGGTCTCCCCACAGAAGCAGCCCCAGTGATACAAAACCTAAATGTGGATTCTGTCATGCAGGTGAAGAAGAAAATGAAGCTAGAGGAAAGCTTCATATATTTAATGCCAAAAAGGCTGCAGCACACTATAAGTGCATGGTGAGTAACATTATTGTTGTTAAGCAGTCTATTCTGTGAATTTTGTCTGAATTGCTATTTTGGATTTTAGTACAGTACCCTCACATGTAATTATGCAGAATATTGTCTGTATGCTGATGATCTCCTTAAGCACTGAAGTGTTGCAAAGTGAGCAATTCATTTATTTTCACTGCAGGCAATATGAATAAAAGTTGGCTTCATGCTAAGAGATGGAATTAACTCAGGGGGACTCTTTAGCTTATTAAAAATGCTCCCTTAGCGTCTAAATGCATATGAAGTGTTTAAAAAGGAAAACAGAAAACAGTTCTAACTAAAAGAATCCTTTCCTAGAATAAAACAGCTTCACAGGCATTCAGGCACAATCTGAGAAGAATCCATGAGCTTTGTTAATTTTCTGACCTGTGGGTTGAGGCTGTGTGACTTAGAGTGTGGGATATGGAAGTTCCAGAAAGCTCTTGCCTTTAGATGATCCCATGTATGGAACTGTCAGCCTGAGTGGGACCTAATGGCAGTGAGCACTAGCAGACAGTGCCATCTTTCATATCACCTGTTCTGTGAGAGAGGCAGGGCTCTGGGTAACAAACTTTGCTGGTTCATGTTGTACCTCAAAAGAAATAAACAGTCCAGGCAATTTGTGGAGTTACTCATTGACTTTCTGTACCCAGCCTCCCTAAACAGAGAGCTGGTGTGTGCCAGCAGCTTCCAGTCTTACTCTAGCAAAGCTCTTTGTTACCTTGTGTACCTGAATTTCAGTTTTAAGGCAGTTAAAGGTGAATATACCAGGATGGTGATGGAAGGGATGGTACTTCTGCCCTCCATTTTCATCCCTCAGGACTTCACAGCTATTTTGACATCAGGGTTGAACCTGAATTGCATTACTGTCACAGGGAAGTAAATGAAATATTCCTAAAAAGTTGAGTAGTGTAATTGATAATATTGCCCATTTGCTACTTTATGTTTTCATTCTGTCATTATTTCTCGTTTACTCCTCTGTCTTTTAAAATATATTTCTCCAAGGCAGCGACAACTCTAATTAAAGCAGTCAGGTTGGGATCAGAAGGAATACTTTAATTGCTCAGCATAGCGTTTTTCCTAGTTTGTTGGTAAAGCACATCCTATCTGAGATCACAAAACAGGATGTTCAATGCTCAGTTATTCCTGTAAAGAGAAAATTTTCAATCATCTTGGTGACCTGACATTACTTTGACTTGCTTGTTTTACAGTTGTTCTCTTCTGGCACTGTCCAGCTAACAACAACTTCAAGGGCAGAATTTGGTGATTTTGATATCAAAACTGTACTTCAAGAAATCAAGAGAGGAAAAAGAATGGTATGTACCTGCAGAATGTGGTGAATGTGTTAGTGATTCTGCCAAGGTCTGTACGGCTCTGCCCCCTTCCTTTTATGGAGCAATCTTTTGCATCTCTTTCTAAACACAAAATGAAAATACATTGTTACATGTGGGAAGGGCAGCCAGATAGGAATCACCTTAATATTAGTGGTGTTTGGGGATGTGGTATTTGGGATTCTTTATAACAATGTACATAATTGTTATTATCATAGACCCATGATTCATATTTGCCATGTTGTAACTATAAGAGAGTAACAGCTTTGGGCCTGTGTTACAAAAAACACACCATGAGAAGCTGCACATAAAATTAGAGAATATACAGTTCTTGCAGTGAATATATTCTCTAACTTTGGAAACAAACCAGTGTTTCCAACTGTTTTTGTGTTTTAGTAGGAAAAGTTATTAAGATTTCAGAGATGAAGATGCTGTTAAAACACTGTATTTTATTAAAACTCAGGATGTTTTTAAAGTACTAAGAAATTTATGGGGGATCAGAGAGAGAATAAAAAACTAGCAATATTGCTCCTTGAAAAAAACAATTTAAGACTCTTTATATATTAGCATACTAACTCCAGCAGCAATAAAATGGCCTTGGAAATGCAAAAACATGTTTTGCTATCATGTAGCAATTTTCTGTGCAACAGACAGGTAAATCCTAGTGCTCATATTTTAGTGGGTTGGTATCTTATAGTTTCTGGTTTACCATGTCTTTGACTAACTTCTCATTGGAAGGATGATCTGCCAGAGGAATTACTCTGTTCCATTTAAAATGTTAACCATAAATATGAGGAGCACTAAACTAAGAGACAAAAGACTGAGATGCTGAACATTGCTGTTCTCTTCTTTGCCCTGCACAGAAATGCACACTCTGCCGCCAGCCTGGTGCTACTATTGGGTGTGAAATCAAAGCCTGCATAAAAACATACCATTACCACTGTGGAGTAGAAGACAAAGCTAAATACATTGAGAATATGTCACGAGGAATTTATAAGTAAGGACCTATGTAATTGTTGGATCTATTACAAAAGTAAAGATATTTCAGGGTGCTTTTTCTGTCTAACTTGGCTACTCAGTATGTTCTTTAAAAAAGAGGATATTATCTAACTTAAAATGGTGTTTTTAAGTAGTTGTTGACAAAACATTTCGATTACTCTGCTGATTTAAAATTTCTGTGGTGTTGTAAACAGGAGAAATGAGAAAATTACTTGACTTGTATTCCATTTCCCTTCTCCGATTACCTGTAATTTAGATCAAGAAAAGGACTGTCAGGATTTGTCCCTATTGCTGTGTTTGTAGCTTCCTCCCGGGGCTTTTTGGAGCCCGCCCCTTCCCATCGGTCGGGCGGAGCTGCCGCGCTGTGCCCACGAGAGGGCATCGGCCGAGCAGGGCCTGCCCCTCGGCGCTGGGCTCCGACCTTGTTTTCCTTTCAGTTTAACCGGTGCTTGACTGAAAGCTGTGAATGACTTGAGAGTTTGCAACTGACTTGTAGCACATCTCGAAACTAACTGAGAGATAAGGCAGGGTTTGATGGATATTTTCAGTGTAAATCCTCACTGTTTGTTTTGTTTTGCCAGACTCTATTGTAAAAACCATAGTGGAAACGATGAAAGAGATGAAGAGGATGAAGAAAGAGAAAGCAAAAGCCGTGGCAAATCAGGCACTGACCATAATGACATTCCTCAGCAGCAGCTCAATGGAAACTAGGTATGGAAGTTACTCCTGACAGATCTGTTACCAAGACTGAAACGCAATATACAATTAATGTAGTTTACTGCAGTGAAGTATTTCAATCTAGTGTATGCAGAGTACTTTTTATTGGCATACTGTAGAAGAATGGGGAGGATTTGTTGTTTTTTAAATCTGGCTGACTTTGTAACAGTGTAAGAAGGGAGGCCCTCATTTCTATTGCTAAATGTAGATGTAATGTCAGAGCTGTGAAATGCTTTTCTGTATGATTTTAAATTTACTATTGTTTTCATCATTTTTTAAACAGGTTCAAGGGACAGAGTTATAGAACTGGGAATGGCTAAGACACCATAACTACTAATTCTTTTAAAATGTTTTCTAAAAATCAGAAAAGGGTTAGTAACTTTTTACTACCCAACTCTGTTAGAAATTTCATTGAACTGCCTGAAACGTTCATGTGTGTGAGCCTTCAGTAAGTGGCAGAGTTTTACATGTCAATATTATGTAGTTTGTAGTCTGCAGTGTCTGGAAAAAAATGAAACACTATATAAATGATATGTAATATGTACAGTGTCAAAAGTTAAAGGCAGACATTGAAATGAAGTAAGATCTATATTTCTGGACTGAATAAAAACTTTAAGATTTGGAATGTGTAAGTTGTTTAGTGGATTCACACAATGAGGGAAGGTCTTAGCTAGTTTAATTAACAACATGGACATGTCCGTGGTGGCAACGAGCTGGTACTTTGTGAATTTTGCATTTTCTTCCTGCACAAGTTCCGGAGGCTGTACACGGCAAAGCCGCGCTGTTTTTGCTTGGGGAGCACCCAGTAGGAAAGGACTCGGTGTACACGAAGCACGCTTGAACATTTCAGGTTGTTCCTGTTGTGATTGCTCATTCCTGGCATTGTTTGCAGGAGATTTACTTGAGCAGCTGTTGGTTCTGAGCTGTGAGCTTTAGAACTCATGCCAAAGGGCTGTAGTTCATTCTTTCCCCAAAAACCCACCTCTTTCTGTGTCCTGATTTACAAAGAACACTTCACCAAGTGTGATTAAAACCCTACTATACAAATGTTTGGACTTTGCAGCCCAATCTCCTTTACTTCAGAGAGTTACAACTCTTAACTCACTATGGAATTTAGCCACCATATCTGACGTCCATACCTCAGGTGTTCTCTGTTGTGTGGAACACTTCATGTTTTGTCAAGAATGTGCATAAAGGTCCCATATTCCATAAGAAGAATGAGGAAACAACCTTTCTTGCTAGATTGGTATTTATTTTTTAATCATATGACCACTATATGGGAAACTTTGCGTATCATCCTTATTGTTTTAGTGATTTTTTTTTTTCCTTTCTCTGTCAAGTCAACAATCACATCATGGAATTCTGCTTGCTAGAATTTGATGTTCCTTGAGGGAATGATCAGATCTAGGCTATACCAAACCTAACAGAACAGTCCTCTGACTGCTTTCAAAACACCTTGTCATTTCTAATGGCTACTGGCTTCTTCAATTGGTCTGTTAAAGCACATCCTCAGACTTACTTAAATAAAACCAAAAAGCTGAATCTAGTCCACATGTTTGTCTGTTGCTACCGCATCACCTTATTATTTGTTTAGGGTTTTGACTTGTTTCATTCTGAACTCCCAACAAAACTTAAGGATTTGAAGGAAGGAAACAAGTAAAAGACACTGATTTGACTATAAACTGCTACAGTTCTTCTGTGATTGGTATAAAAACGGTTCATTTGTAACATGAGTTTCTGTAGCATTTTTTACTTGTATTTTTAAAAAGATTTAACATGTGTCATTTGTCTTCTTATGCATTCCCTTAATGTCTTGAGGGACTCAATTACTGTATATTGGAGTTTCTAACATTTTACCTGTTAGAATTCAAACAATTCTGTTTGCTTTCCTGGAGAATAATCCCGTTTGGAAAGAAATATTGCTGTGTACAGAAAATATTCAGTTACTGCTCTAAACATGATGCCATTGATCATTTTTATTTTGTATTTGTAACTTTGAAAATTAAAAGCGTGACTTGAATTGCAATGACAGATCGGTTATTGAAATTGTCTATCAAGGTGTTTTGTTTCTCCCAGAATATGAACATTTTTCAGCCACTCAGAACGGTTTCAGAATGCAAAATAGCATCCTTCAATATTTAAATTACTTCAGTTTGTGCCTCGGACATGGCCCTCTCATGGAAGAAAGGCACTTTGTTTGCAGCTACTGTATTTAACTAAGTTTGCATGGGGTAGAGCTGACAGCATACTGACTGTACTTGAGACTGAGCTCTAATTCATTGTGTCAGTGGCTTAGTATAATATTCAGTCCAGTAACTCACCTGTTGTGGATAAATGACCCCATTCCATGCCTCGGAGAACCAGAACAGCACTTTACCTTTGGGTAGCAGAAAAGTGAGTGGCTGGTTTCCCTGTTACCCCCGTGTGCTGAAATGGCCTGGTGAAACTCTCATCAGTTCAGAATTCATGGAAGCAAAGTCAAAAGCAAAAACCTTTTCTTACAAGCCTCAAATTTGTCATAACTGACTTCAACTCATGTATGCTGGGTAAAAGTGCCTTACAATGTAAAAAATGTATTTATATGTTCCCAAGTAGCATCACCTGCTGGGGAGGAAATCTGTCGTGGTGTTAATATTTAGAAGAAATGTACCTCAGCAGTGTATTTACTGTACATCTCTTACATCCTTAATTGTAGTTTTAAAAAGCATGACAATGTATCATAGTATACAACATTTACATCATTTTTTTAAAAATACTGCCATTACTGTCTTTTTATGTGTATTTTAGCTTGGAATTTCAGGCAGTCTGTCTGAATTTTTGGGGGTTTGTTTTGGTTTGCAGGTTGTTTGTTTTTTGTTTGTTTTTTTTTTTTTTGTAAAGCAATGTAGTCTTTGCAAGCATATATTGAAGATTATTCTGGAGCATCTACTGCCTTCCCAGAAATGTTAGAAGTAATGAAAGTGCTCTATAGGTGAACTAGGTATGTTTAAATTAGCTAGTTAAATTAATACCGTCAGTTCGTTACTGAGATTTTTTTTTTACTAGGCACCTTCTGCTTTCATCTCACAGAGAATTCAACATCATGAATTCAACGAAACTTGTCTTAAAAAACTGGTTTAAATTTTTTTTATTATTGTTACTTTTTTGCCTTTGGGCATTTCTTTTGCTCACAAGAGGATTGTGTGCTGTTTAAGATGCCTGGAACCCTCTGAGAAGGGAGGTTTCTCCCCAGCTCCCTGCACCTCTCCATTAAGAGATCTCCCCAACTCACTGTGCTTCTGTGGTTGTGCTCTTCCCAGAAAGGACTGTGCCAAGGAAGGACAGGCATCACAAGGATCCTGTTCCAATATCTTGAGGATGCAGCTGGTGCAATGCCAGAGTCCCAAGGTCAAACCCTGTAGCAGTGGGCTGTGCTGTCCAGGGCAGGGGGAAAGGCTGGGCGAGTGTCAGGGCAGCTCCCCAGCATGAGGTGAGCAGAGATCTGCTCCTCCAGCAGGGCTTGGTCCACAGGAGGTTCTGTGGTAAGGCTCTGCCTACCCTCCACAAAGTCTCAGCTTTAGGTACAAAGAGCTGTGCTGATCTACAATGGTTTGAGTCTGCCAAATCTGGCCCTAAAATGTAGTGTAACAGAAGAGAGTCTGTCTCTTACTCCTGCCTATAGGAAAAGGAACATGCTAAAACAGCGTGAAAAATGAAGAGGTGATAATCTGTTTGAAATATCAGACTTATCTGGCAGGTGATAATCAGTGCATTCCAAAAATATTAATACGCTGAAACAGATTGACAAGAAAATTAATCCTCATTAGATTAAATTAATCTGAAGAGAACTGAAAGTGCATGATAGCAATTAGTAACTTCTTCCATGTCACCAGAGTCAGATTCCACTATATTAGTGATGGAGGTGAAAAAACAGAACACAGCCCTTGATTTATATACTTGGTGAAGCAGTTCCTGTCCCTGCATATGTATGCACAGCCATTAGTCTGCAGTGACATCTCAGCCCCTAAGGAATCCTGGAGAGCTGTTGCTTGTCAGAAAGCACTCAGGTTAGGCCAACGTTTGCAGCTTTTGCTCTAGCATATATTTACATTAGGTGTAAAGACAAGGAATGTATGGAAGAGGGTAAATGCATTCCTATCTACAATGTTATGTATATTTTGTTCCTGTTATATTGGCTTTACTTCCAAAGTTGTAGTTTGCAGTATTAGTTTCTTTTTATTGGTATCCTTGCATATATATATTCAATAAATGAGTTATGAATTTCATGTTTGCATATCTGTCCTTTTTCCAAAAGTGTAACTTCTGAAACTGTCATTTTAATGCATAAATGCAGTATTTCCTATTGAGGTTACAGGCCCAGGAAAACATTACCCGGAGAGAGGTGAGAAGGCATCATGCTTACAGTGTGGCACTTGGTGGTAACTCTGCGTGTCTCTGTTCCTAACTCTGCACTGGGTAAGCTGCTTTGGATTTATCACTGCTTAATGCAAAGTGACTGACTTGCTGGAGGTTCCCTTTCTCACCTTTCAAGAACTCTTTTATTTCCCAAGAGTGAATTAATAGACTAAGAGACCAAGGGAATGCAGAGCTGCTTGGTTTCAGCTGGGATAGAGTTCATTTTCCTCTAGTAGCTGGCACAGGGCTGTGTTTTGGATTTGCTGTAAGAATACAGTTGATAACACACTGATGGTTTCGTTGTTGCTAAGTAGTGTTTATACTAAGTCAAGGATTTTTCAGCCTCTCATGGCTAAAGGACACGAGAAGTTGGGAAGGCACAGAGCCAGGACAGCTGACCCAAAGGGATATTCCCTAGCATATGGTGTCATAAACCAGGGGGAAAGCTGGCTGGGGCTGCTGCTCGGAAACTGGCCAAGCATCTGTCAGCAAGTGCAGAGAGCTGGGTTGTGTATTACCTGATTCATATATTGTAATTTTTTAATCATTATCGTCATCATCACCACCATTGTTATTTTCGTCTTTTTCTGCCCCTTTAAACTGTCCTTATCTCAGCCCATGTGTTTTCTCCCTCTAACTCTTGCAGTTCTCTCCCCCATCCCACCAGGGAGGCAGTGAGTGAGCGGCTGCCTGGGGCTGAGTTACCAGCTGGGGTTCCATGAGAGTGCAAGTTAGGCACACTGCACACATGCAGCTGCATCCAGGATGCACTTTGGAACCATAGAAATGTAGCATAACAGAGTAACTAAGCAAAAGATCACTTGGAAATCCCTGGATTTGTCCAAATATGTAACTGCCTAGAGCAAGACAGTGATACCTGCCAGCAATTTTAAAGTATCAAGAAATGTGCTGGGAAAACTCCATAGGAGAAAGGGCACTATTGCCCTATAGATTAAGATTTTATTATTATAAAGGTCATCATCTTAAACAAGGGGTTGATTTAATGAGCATACTAGGCAATTACTGGGACCTGAGAACAATCATATCCTGTCTGCACAGACTTAGGTGTCAGGAAAAAATTGTTGAGCATCTTGTTCAATTAAGAGTTGCCAAATGATCAGGTCTTGATGAAGTCATAGAATCACAGAATATCCTGAGTTGGAAGGGACCCACAAGGATCATTGAGTCCAGCTCTTGGCCCTGCACAGGACAGCCCAAGAGTGTAATTATTGATGCAGTGATCCACAGCCATCTTTGCAAAGGTTTCTTGTAAAGGCCATTTAAGACTCCTATTACCAAACTTGATGTTGGGAGTAGTTTCATCACATGGCTTCTGATGCCATGGAAATTATTACTGGATGCATGTTTACTTTATTTGCTGGATTTTTTTTTTTTGGTTTAATCCAGTCACCTGAGATCTTTGAGGCAAGTGCAGGATATTGTGGAGTAGCCTTCTCTGTTCCATGGATGTGATTTCTCACTGGAATGGCTGGACACTTCTAGCAGTGGAGGGAGGGCCCATAGGCACAGGAGGAAAAGACTTTCATTGTCCTTGTGTTGTGTGATGTCAGAGCAGAGCAGTGAATGTTTTGAGGGCTGTCAGGTCTCTCAGACAAGCTCTGCTCACTCTGCCCTGTGTAAGGGACTGCAGCACAAGCACAACTGCAGTTTTCCTTGTGCCTAAGTCGGACACCCCATATGGTAAATTACTTCCTAGCATTAGAGACAAAGGGGTTGCTGCAACCTCTGAAGGCTCAGCTTGTCTCTGCTTCCTTCTGCCTGCTCAGAACTCAGGGTCAAGAGTTTAAACTGGAAAATTAATGGAAAAGGGAAACTTATCAAAAGGGAGATGAACAGGAATGTGTCTAAAAGAAAGACCAAATTAACCAAGTTAACAAGAGCAGAGGAGAGGCAGTGAGCAAAGCTTTGTTTTAAGTGATTAATGACTTTACATAAGATAGCAGGGAAATGTGGTCTGACACCAATTTAAAAGTGAGGTGATAAAAACTGCTTGGAAAACCCTACTCAAAGCAATTATTAAAAATTCACACTGCAGGGATGCAGTGAGGGGGATTCTCTGCAGTTCTCTGATTTGAGATTACTTGGTATTTTCATTAACAACTTGGATGGCATATGCTGATTAGATTGTAGCGAGCACCAGACTTGAGCTAACTACTGACTAAGCAGAAGACAAATAGAACTGAAAGTGAACTTGCCAAATTCAAAAGAGCTAGCATGTGATGCAGTAAGTCCAGCAATGGGTTTGACAAATGCGTGTTTGTAGACTTCACCACCATCAGCTGAACAAATCCAGGGTGGGACAGGACAGGCCGCTACAGTAGCAGTTGTGCAGAAGAGTTCTCCTGGGTTATAGCCAGGCACCAGGTGAACATGATTCTACAGCATCCTGTTCCTGAAAAAAATCCCCAATGTTGTTGTGGAATGGATGAACAGGAATGTAATGTGTAAGATACATGGCGTGGTCCCTCTTCCTTGTGTGGTAGCAGAAAGGAACATGGTGTCAAGCTGTGGGCACTGCACTTCCTGGAAAATGGGGATCTGCTGGAGAAGAGCAGTGAGAGGGGTGACAGGATGGATGACTGGGCTGGCTTCAATGTAATGGGAGAGACGTTTTTGAATCAGTTAGAGGTAGATGCAAAGAAGGAAACTTTCTCCCACTGGTGCAGGTAGGACAAGGAAAAGATATTCTATTACAGCAGGAGATACTGAGCTGAGACATCCAAATGGGCAGCTGGCTTTGACAGCAGGAACAGCAAAGCTCTGGAATACCTTTCCAGGGTAGGCTGTGGAATTTGAGATTTTAAAGGAGGAGTCTGTAGGCATGGTACAGGGCTGGTGCAGAGGATAAGAGCAGTGCAGAGCTCCCACTTTGTACACTGCCCTGTGACCCTCTCACACCCAGGCCTGCAAGGGAGTCAGAGCTGCTCTGGAGCAAACTCTGTGCTGTAGGGGCTCTGGAGCACAGCCCTGGGGCTCACAGCCATGTGTTTCCTTTTTCATCCCTGCTTTTAAAATAGCACTATCATCTGTGGGCACAATGGCAATGTGACCCATGTCTGCAGAGTTAGTACAAACTTCCTGACACTGCCCAGTGCAAGGCACTCTCCATGCTTCCATTTGAAAGTTTTGGGAGTACTTCAGCTTTAACAGTGAATGCATCCCACACTTTAAATGCACATTTTTGTTGTGCAAGAATAAGCAAAGTGACAGCAGTACCTCATATGAATGTAGGATTAGTGCACACAAACCCCTTCTTAATTGTGTGTGTTTGTGCACTGGGATGATGCAGAGTTTGGAATGGCTGCTGTCTTACCCATTAGTGCGGCAGGAATCTTAAACCTTTATCTGAATTTTTGCCAGAGATGGTATCTTGCTTTGTTTAAACTGGGTTCTCTGCTTTTATTTTTCCTAAAACAACATTCCAGTTGAGAAGAAAGCAACCAGGGCTGGTGCTGCTCAGCTTTTCATATTCTGGATAGACATGCAGGTTGCTTGGCACACATGCAAGACCCAATTTTACTCTGCTGGCCAACAGAAATTCCATATTCCTGTGCAAAGACTCCCATTGGGCTCTGCCTGCCAGTGAAGAGCATTTCAGAGGCTTGGGACAGGGGGAGGAAGAGACTCCCTCCCAAACCATACACTAAAAATAGGCTGATGCTGTGCAAATAGCTTTGCTGTGAACTTCCTTCTGGCAGGCAGCCATGCAGCTGCCTGAGAGTTTTAAGCCCAAATACCTCTCCAAAACAGAAAGTCACTGAAGTAAAGCACAGTTAGCAATGCTTTTAATCTTACTATTCCCTGCTGTGTTGTCTCAATTTCAGCTTCTTCCACTGTGCAGGTAGCTTATTCAGGATCTAAGGTCAGGAGTTTTTTTAACCTGAACCATGGTCGAGACTGGCGCTGTCAATCCCTGGAGTCTGCAAGGTTCAAAGCAGGGAAGAGGCCTCTGATCTAAAACTGAAATGCTCAGGTGATGCATCCAGAAAGTGCTTTCCTGTAGAGTGAAAAGTGCAGTAGCTGGGCTGCATAAGGTTTTAAAATACTCCAAATTGCTGTTAACTAAGTATCCTTAATTCCCACTGTGGTGATATGAAATTGGAAAGTCGGTTCCTTAAATAAGACTACTTTAAAAAGAATAAACACAAGACTCTGGGCAATTGGATTGAATGGCAGCAGTGATTCACTTAGACATTGAATCCTATGAGCTATTTGAGTTTGCCATATTTTCCAGTGGTTTTACTGCTTCTTAGTGCCAACATTTTGCCCTAAAATAAATCATGTCACATTCTTCTGTGGCTGTGAAGACTGATGTTTCAGTTTCAGTGTGATTCTTCCTTCGTTTCAGTAGTTGCTGATTGTTTAGACATAACAAGATTCACATTTTCCCTGATCATGACTTTATAGGAAGAACATTTTCCAAGACTAATTAAATCTCTGGGTCATTTTCAGCTATGAAAATGATCAAGAATCACTGATAACACAGTAATTTTGCATAGCTGGTTTTTCCCTCTCAATTTTGTATTATCAAATACAATACAATTTTTTTATTTAAATCCTCTGTATCCAATTATCTGGTTTGTGTGGCAGTTAAACAGAAGATCAGTGTCATTGTGTTTTACATTCTCTTTAAACTCTCATCAAGAGCAGGACCACACTAGTCTAAGTTTGTAATTTAAGATGCATTTGGCTGGGGTTCAAAGAGACAGGAGCTCCAGTCTGTCTCACTTCCCCTTGGAAAGCCTTTCTGATGCTGCCAAACAATATTTACACCGGCAGGGAACTGAGTTTTGGAAAACTTTTCTAAGCTCTGAAGAAACCAAGCAACCTGAGACTTTGATAAGCCTTAGTAAATTTAAAAACTCTTGATGCTATCATTATGTAAAACTTGTTTTAGCCCATCAGATATCACAGATTTACAATTTGAGGAATGGATTTCAGTTAAGAGATAAGAACAAAGGTTTGGCCAAAAAAGTGTTATTTGGAGCAATATTCTTCCATTGTCATCTCTGTTGAGCACTTTATGGTATCTTACATTTCTGCAGCCACAGGTACAGGTGCTCTGCTCTGCAAGCACGTGACCATACTGTTCACTAAGTTGGGTCAGTGTCTGCAGCCAGGCAGCTTTAAAAAGCATCAAGCCTATTTCTTTTTCTGGGACCTTCAGCTTTCTTCTAGCTGTCTGGAAGGTGGGTTCAGGTGAGGTCCTGTTTTCTCTGTCCCAGAAAAAAGGTTGTTTACTCTCAGTGCTGTGGCATCTGGCAGTCCTTTGAGAGCAGTTCTCCCCCTTCCCACCCCTGTTTCATGGAACTTTCTGAGGACAGATTTATGAAGGTGTTTTCCACTAGCTCAAGAAGGTTCTGGATGGGTAACAGCAGGAATTCTAGCTACTGCTACCTGGTCGTTTAGCTTGGGACTCTAAAAATTAATTTATTTTCCCTTTTAAATATAAACAGTTCTAAAAGAACTCCTCAGCTGAACTACTGGACTTTGTCCTTGCGAGGCATCTCATCCAGACTTGCACCCTTAACACAAATCCAGATTCAGGTCAGGTTTTTCTCCAAGAACAGCACTTCATATTTGAGGATCTGAATTACAATCCTGCCAGCTCGTACCACACAACTCAGACTTGCAAAGGAGAGGGGAGTCCTGAAGTGCAGCTCCCTCCTGGCCTGGTGCTTGTGTCTCATCTCTGCTTCCCTTGTAATCTGCCCAGAGAAGATTTCTGAGATACTTGAACGGCTGCCAGGATCTGCATGGGAGGCAGGGCCTTGGCATGTGTGCCCTGACACCTGATGCTTGGTGTGCACTGAGGCAGTGCCAGCTGGATCCACCCACCCTGGCGAGTGCAGCCCTTCTGTCTGGCAGCCAGTTACCTGATCAGGCTGCTGCCTGTGCCCTGTGCTGCTCTTTCTCTTCCTTCTCCCCCAGTACTCAACAGCCTTGCCACTGCCTCCTGCCTTCCCTCGAGTTTCTGTCCTCTTGCCTGTTGGCCCCTGTGTCCGTGCTGGTGTCAAGGGGCTCCAGCTGTGGAGTTTTTTTAAGCAATCCTTGCCCCCAGCTCACCTGTGTGTGGCTGTGCAGACACCTCTTCTCAGACACACGACACAGCATGTTATTACAGCTTTTTAAAAATGCTCCTGCAGTTTACTGGCAGCTCCTGCACTCAGGTGCCTGGTGGAAGCAGATTTACCTGTTCACTCCTCTGAAAACAACTGAGCAAGGGGGAGAACCCCACAACTCTCCTCTCTCACTCACCCTTTCCTAGTGGGAGGACCTGCCAGCACCAACCACCTGCTTTTGGAGTAGTCCAACCTTCCCTCAGGCTTCTGTGGAAGGTGTGTGCAAGTGAGCTTCCAGTGCAGATACCCCAGGCTGAAGATCTGCTGCAGGGTTCCCTTGGTTTCTTGCTTCACACCTCCATCTAAGGAGTGACTGAACAAACTGAGGCTGTGTTAACGAAGCTGTTGGCTAAAATAAGCTGCTGGACTAAGAGCAAGAGCACTTCCCATGCACAGCCCATCTCCCAGATGTCCTTTTACTCCTGTGTAGCCCTGGGAGCTTGCTGCACGTGTGTGTTGCAGTGTGGACATCTGTCCTTTCCTGTGCTCCCAGAGACCATTTAATGTTGAGAAAATTAAATGTGGCTGCCATCAGTCACATTAATTTTGGTAGAGCTTACACTGAAATGTGCCTGCCATCAGTCACATTAATTTTGGTAGAGCTTACACTGAAATGTGCCACATAGAATCTTTTGGGTCACCCAGGTATCTTGTTAATGTATGTGCTGCTGAATGAGGGGAGCAGGAAAGGTTCCCTTGGAGAAAATGTACCTCTCACTATTCCTTGCTGTAGAGCCAAGAAAGGAATCTGATTGTTGTAACTTCCATGGCCCTGCTTTGTTCTGCTTTGCTGTTCAAAGGAATTGCTGGGGACTCAGGTGACTCCTGGAGGGTGGGAAGGGCTGTGCTGCAGTCAGTGGAGGTGTGGGAGGAGTAGAAGGTCAGCCTGGGCTTTACTGTGTCCTGGCACGGGTTTGCAGCACCGCGTGAGGGTGGCTGACAGACACTGGTGTCCCCCTCGTGTGGCAGTAGGGGTGGTGCTCAGACAGCAAAGGGTTGGTGCTGCAGCTCTGAAAGTGGCTCTGCAGCTGGTGCTGAGCTGTGGTTGTATTTAAGAACTTTCTTATTTTCTTAGTCAGCAACTCCGTCAGGACACACCATCCAGTGAGTCAAGCTGAGCTCAGAAAACAGCCACTTCCAACAAAATAAAAGAAGAATACCTTCCTGGTAGTTTCGTTGCTCAGGCTTCAACCCTTGTGTCAGGACCGGTTCAAACAAACCCAACGTCCTTTGGGCAGGTCTCTGGATTTCAGGTGCGCCTTCCTCTCCATCCAAGCCACTTCTCACAGCTCTCCTGTGCCAGGGAACAAGGTCCCTGGAGAGCAGGGAGAGGAGCAAGCCCAGACCCCAGAGCAGCTGGGCAAAGTTCACCACACACGTGTTCAGTCACAGCCACGGGGCTTGGCTACCAAAGTCTCGGGTGCCCCTGTGGGCACAGGGCCCCACAGACCAGGCTTGCACTGCAGGTCTGGCAGCGCTGAGCCCGTGCCCCGCTGCAGTGACGGGCTGTGCCTTTGCTTGCTTTGTGCCATTTTCGCTAATCCTTGTGGCAGTCGTGCGGGCCCTCGGGCGAGCCGGGCTGGCCGCGGGTCCCTCCCGCTCCGCTCGGCGGTGTCCGCTCCTGCGGAGCCAGGGCCGCGGGGATAATCCCGACGGGTGTTTGCAAACCAAAGCTCATAGATGCCGTAAATACCAGCCCAAAGAGCGGCGTGGTCTGCAGCAATCCAGGCTGCGTTTCTCAGGGTGGTTCACGGTTTTGATCTGCCACTGCTGAGTGTTTTATACTAACTGTGTAATTTTTGTGTCACTGACCAGTCCTTGCACTACTGAATAAAGACCAAATGTCTGCAATACCCCCAACCTCCATCCTGGACTGTGAGAACCTTTTTAGTGAAAAAGGGAAGTTACCTACAGCTCTGGAAGTTCATCAGTTCAGAGGTTTTGCTTATCTTAGTTTTGCTAAGCAAATTGTCACTTATTATCTGGGCAGGGAGAGAAAGCTTGATAAACTCTCACCATCCAGGATATCCCAGTCTTGAAACCAGTAAGTAGATAGGCACTACTTTCCAAAATCCATGGAGACTGTCACCACTGAGAATCACTGTGATGACAAATTTTCACAGGAATCAACAAGACAGAGAACAAGAACATGATTTTAAAAGGTATTTTGCAACGAACAACATCTCTTCCCTGTTTCTTAGGAAAGGGTGTGTCTCTTTTTAAATAATGTTTTGGTACATCTGGCCGCCTCTCCCATTTGAAACATTTGGCTAGAAAAATAATTATATGCTATTTAAACTGCCAGTCAGAGTGGAAGGATTTCTTTGCAGCCATGAAGAAGATGGGATGCTTGTGTGCTAAATTCACATTCTAGTGAATGCTCTCTATATCATTTAATCAGATGTTTCTTTTTGGTATTCCTCTTGATTAAAAATGGTGGTTCACCTCTCAGGACTGGGTTAATATCCCTGGAATTCTCCATTTTCCCCCATTCTGTCTGCACAGACAAATTCCTGGTCACAAGGGAGTCCTGCTGGTCTAGTTAATCTGCTGAAAATTGGTTGTACTCTTTGTTTTTTTTTTTGAGACTTGTTTTCTGAAACCAAACCAGCAGATAAATTCTGTGGATTCTCTGTGAGTCACCCAGCAGCAATGGCAAAGCTGAGAGGGAGAAATGGGGAGGAGAGCGGGGGATTGGTGAATGGGCACTGACCTGAAGATCTGGCCCAGAGCACACCACTTCAGGTGCTTCCAAAAGATGAATTCTCAGTTGCTACCTCCAGGTACCCCACCAGTGGGGACATGTGGTTAGCAAGAAGGGTTTTTAAAAGCCTGTTAACAAAATTATTTACAACTGGTGCTCACACAGGCCATGGTTGACTGGGCCTGAGCACTGAGATATGCCTGGCTGGCAACAGAAGACAAAATAATTATGAAATTAAGAGTCTACTCAGAGACAAAACAGTCTGCACATGTATTACATTATTTTGCTTTGTAAAAAGCTGTGCATACCAGAGAAAACAAAACTACTTTGGCTTTCCCACCCTATGCATCATCTAGACAGAAAAAGTGCAGCTCCCAGGTACCTCTGAACCCCCTCCCTTACCCTGCCCTGCAAACCTCAGTGGCCTCGTAACCAGCAAGAGCAAAACTGGTCATCTACTAAATCTGGTGCTGATCTCAGCTAAGCAACTTCCTGTAATATCAGCAAATACTTTTGCTTTTGTAAATCTGTTTTTCCCTCCATAGTGGGGTGCCAATGGGACCAGAAATGCTTTGGATCCAGGAATGTGCTGTTTGGCAGGAGAAACAAAGAAATTGCTCATCCAGAAGGGCCAAACAGGACTAATGGCTTTTTTTGCTGGGGAGAAACTGCATGGAAGTCAAGCCAACAACTCCTGCATGCCATCAGAAAGGTGCTGTTGGGTGCTACTTTTAATGGCAGACATTGATATTAGTCATTAATGAGAAATGTCTTCAGTTACTAAAATACACTCAGATCCTGAGGTTGCAGAGTCTCTCCATGGATACTGCCCACCGCCCACTAATGTCAGGCTCTCCCTGAACTTGACAGGGCAGCTGTTCTTCCTGGCCTTCTGGAAACAGTCCAGCTATGACACGTTCCTGATATCCCTTAGCTGCAGGGCGTGTTTCATTCTGCTGCTCCAGGCAACTCATAAAGGCTCCTTCCACCCACTCCAGTTAACCCGCCCAGACTGTAACAATACAGCACTCACGAGGGATCCAGGGATCGTGCCCGTTTGCTTAGTTAAAATTTGCTTAAATTGGTTGTTTCATACAAAGGAACACTTAATTTGATTTCATTGTGTTTTCTGGGCCAACGTTAATAATGCTAGATGCAAATCAGAGGGCGATTGCTACAGTTCTTTGTGAGTAAAGTTATTTTTAAGAATCATTATCCTTTTCTTGACACCAAGATTTTATGCAGCATAAAATAAAACTTGGTTTCCACCCCTTAGAGAAAGAGGGGGAAAGTCTTCAGCTGCTACATAATATAAGAAATCACGAATTTCCATTTGCACTGTTGTATTGTCCTTAATCGTCCTTATTGTCCACACCTACAGGAAAAGTTGACACTTTTTTTTTCTGTCTCTCATTTGAGACCGCTGGAACTATCCGTGCTTTCTTAATATTTTACCTCTGTCTGTGGAGCCCCTCCATGGCCATGAACACTTGATGGATGTGCATCCCTGTGCCTGGTTCTGGAATGGCAGCAGTCACCCACCCTGTTCCCCCTGGACATAGGAGTCACAGAAGCACAGAATCCATCAGGTTGGAAAAAAACTCCGAGATCATCGAGTCCAACCTGTGGCCCAACACCACCTTGTCACCCAGACCGGGGCACCGAGAGCCACGTTCAGTCTTCCCTTAAACACCTCCAGGGACGGTGACTCCACCGCCTCCCTGGCCTGCCTGTTCCATGTCTAATCACCCTTTCTGTGAAGAAATTTCATTCTGATGTCCAACCTGAGTCTCCCCTGGCACAGCTAAGCCCTTATCCCCTTGTCCTGTCGCTGGTTCCCCGGGAGAAGAGCCCGACACCCACCTGGCTACAGCCTCCCGTCGGGGAGCTGGACAGAGCGATACGGTCCCCGCTGAGGGTCCTTTCTCCAGGCCAAACACCCCCAGCTCCCCCGAGAGCTCCTCATCAGACTTGTGCTCCAGACCCTTCCCCAGCTCTGCTGCCCTTCTCTGGACACGTTCCAGCACCTCAATGTCCTTCCTGAGCTGAGGGGCCCAGAACTGGACACAGCACTGTCCCCTTCCCATGTCACCCTGAGGGGACGGGGAACGCACACCGTGCTGTGGGGAGGGGAGGGCCAGCTCTCAAGACCAGGACTGGGGACGTGGGACAGCGCAGGGACACC
>VYXF01006619.1:45145-65241 GCA_013397295.1 Polioptila caerulea
CCTTCCAAAATGGTTTGTATTTTCTTTCCATTTTTTCTGTGATTTTGTCAATTCTAAAATGTCTAATTTTTTTCTTTTTTTTTTTTTTTAAAGTAGCCTGAATAAAAGTTATGCCTGTTATTGTTATGGGTTCATCACAGCAAGCTAGGAAACTAAACTGCAGAGGTAGAAAGAGATTCCTGGTATGAGCATCCTAAAATATGTGAAAAACAGATCTAAGCCCAGTGTCCCTCTGTGTAGTTTGTTTAGAGAATAGAGACACAGAGAATGCTAAGTGGCATTTTGCAATTGCTGAATTCCCATTCCTCTGTCTTGTCATTGTTTTCTGGGTGATACCAGGTTCAGTACAGCTCAGTTTGGTTGTCTGGTAGGTGCTGTTGCTTAACTCTTGCTTTCATACCTCTATCTTGATGAACACTGTTGCTAATGTGCAGCCAATGTCACTTACCTTGAGTCCAGCTGGCAATTTCAGGATAGAGAAGCAGCAGCAGTAGACAGGAAGAGTGGATGTGCAATCTAATAATGTGTTAAGGCTCCAAATAATGGAAATGGCATGTTTGAAAGCAAAGAAACAACTATAGCAACTGATTCATCAGCCAGAGGAAAGGATATTTCCTCTCATAAAATGTGTTTCTATGTATTATTTTCCTAATTTGAGAAGGTTATATTATTCCACAGGAAGCACATGCAGTTCCAAAACTCCTACCAAAATAGTATGCATCCAGCAGTCATTGTGTGATCAGTGGTGTCCTTTGAAGTGTATTTTGCTCCAGATAGATGTGTTTAATTATGTATCTGCTCAATTTCACATGAATGTAAGCCCCTGATTAGGTTAGTTTCTTGTTTAGTGAATCATCTGTCCAGTGACTCCTCTTACACACTCAGATTTGAACACTGATCACCAATTTAACTGTCAAATGGTAAAATGCACATCTATTGTCAATTTAATGTCTTGAGCACTAGGCTTTCCTTTACTGCCTTCCTTTAATGTCCAAAAAACAATTCTGTATAAAGTGGAGATTCATCTCCAATAAACAACTCATCACACAACAGAAAATCAGTAATAGGTTCTGCTTTTCTCTTAGAGCATGGAAGTAGCTGTTTGTTTACCAACTTTTATTTTTATCTATATATCTGTACAGCTTCTCTGGAGTTAATTGATTAAAAGCATTGAGTGTTAATGGTAATGCTGACAGGTGCTCTGTTGAGTTTGTTTGATTTTTATTTTAATTGGGAGTCATGGGAAAATCAGCTGAAACCAGGATATTGCTGCTCCTTTACTGTCTGCCTCCTTCACTTCAAATAGGTTTGATTTTAGGCCATGTCCCTCATGAAGATGGTGTGATTGTTTGAGTCCAAATGAGGAGGCCATTTCTGATGCTTCAGTTTCAAGCCATATATTCTCTTTTTATTTTTTGTTTATATGTGCAGTGAATGGGATTAAAATGCCATGTCAAAATTTATTTTAGTGTGTTTTAGACTTCAGATCTGCACTCAGACTTCCCTGTGCAATCCCTTCAGGTATTTCTTGGCTCTGTAAAGTAAATTGTATTCCTTTTCCTTTAACTGCAGTAATGGGTTGTTCTGCCTGTTTTCCCTTCTTGCTTTTCTTGCTGTTGAATACTCTGTAACTGAGCTCAGCAGCGAGACTAACACTGCTCTTATCATACTCAAATTAAACATTATCTCAGTGCTGCAAGGAGCACAAGCCATAAAGCAGCCAGAAGGAGCCAAGAAGGTCATGGCAGTAACTGCTTGTAACTGCTTCCCAAGTCGTGGTTATCCACACCAATTAAGCTCTCTTGTTAATGTGTGTGATCACTTTACCCAGCCTGGTTGCGTAAGCCCAGCGCCGTTTTGTGCCACCTGGGTTTGGTTGTGAGCATTTCTACAGGCTGTAGTTTGCCATATTCTCATGCTGCTGTGGATGAGCAATTTCAGTGGTAGAAACTTGTAAGTGCTACTTTGACATGTTTAATATTCTGTCTTACGTGAGTGTTCTTTATTTCCAGGATATAATTGATACTGGTAAAACAATGAAAACATTGCTGTCTCTACTTAAACAGTACAATCCAAAGATGGTGAAAGTAGCCAGGTAAATGATGATTTTTTGTTCTGGTTTTCACCTTACAAAGGTTTAAAAAAAACCCCAAACCAACAAGTGAAAACAAACAGAGAACACGTTTCTATGGAACAGAAACAGGACTGCAGGAGTCACGTGATGTGATCTGTTGAAGTCTCTACTTGTTTTAACTCCTAAACCACTTTTGCATGTTATAAGCACATATATATGTTAAGAATATTGGAAACACTGTTCTTTCCAGTCTTATTGCTGGAAGAATTCCTGTGCTTCAGGGCATAACTTGTGCATACCTGGAACATCTCTTGCCTATCATATTATGGTAAGGTTTGTGGGCTTTTACCACTGAAGTCCAAGTTTAGAAGTATCTAGAAGTAGTAAAATCTTTTTGTCTTAAAAGAAATACCTTCTCAAGTTAATAGAGGTATTTTCAACACAAACTTAGTTCATAAATGTAGACTTTAACTAGAAGGGGGAGTAAGAAAAATTAGTGGTTGCCACTTACCTGTATATAGTGTCTCTCCAAAGATGTTTGTTCCTGCTGGCACTATCTGCTGCTTCACTATACTGCAGTGGTGTACCTGTGCAATGGAGACTTTTTTCTATTTTTCCTCCTTTAATTGTGGAATTTAATTAGTTTGCACACTAACATGAGTGAGCATGTAGTGTGCACAGTGCAGCTGAGCTTTAGAGGTCATTCTGTGAGAGTCACCCAGCCATATGCTCTTCCAGGCTTTTCTACTTAGTTACACCTTTAATCAATTCATTTCAAAACACTTCATTATCAAATAACTCGCAACCAACAGGAAATTTTGAGAATTGTATTATTAACCAATATCAACATTCCTCCTACTTCTTAAATTGCATCTGTTGTGCTGCTAAGCTGTGGTTGTGTGTTTTTTAATAAAAGCATAATGATTGCTGGGGATTAGAGATAAAGCAGAGCTGGGTGTAATATCTAATCACTTGTGTTGCCATAACAATGTCAAGGCAGTTGTTAGACTTACCAGGACAGCTCTTCTTGCTGATAATCTGGAGGTGACCTGCTGAAGGTGAGGCTGTTGTGGAGTTCTCCCTGGCCAGTTTTTAAATATGTGTCACTGAAAAGTGTTGTGACACTACAGTGTAAATGTGTAAAAAAATAGAATATAATGTAATGTAATATAATAGTAATAGAATAGAAAATATAATATAATATCATATCATATCATATCATATCATATCATATCATATCATATAATATGTGCAAAGACCACAATTTCCTGTATTTTAAACCTGTTGCAGTACTTTGGGTCTGCCCAGGGAAAGACCTGACCAGGGAAACATGATCATTCTAGATAGTCTTATGTTCTTAGTTGCTTCACTTCTCTCTCTTCTATTTCTTTTATTCTTTGTAAATTTTTTGGTTGTTGTTGCAGTTCTTGATTGGGTTGGGGATTTTCAGGTTTTTTTGTTTGGATTGGGGTTTTTTTTAAGTTTTCTATTTATTTTCCATCAGATAATTACATAGTTGTAGTAGGGAGATGTGAACTAATGCTAGTACTGTTTTGGGGTTTCTTTGATCAAATCCTGCACCAATTCTCAAAAATTAAGTCTCTCAATTAGAAGTTTCGGAAACTAAAATCAAAACTGGCTGTGGCAAATGAAGCCACATCTTCAGGGGTGACCCAGGAGGGAAGGGGGTCTGTGCTTGGTGTGCAGAGTTTTGCTGGTCCTGTTTGCATTCAGCCATCAGCCACCTTTCCTTTTCCTCCCTGAGTCTCTGTTTCCCAGACAGACAAAGGTCAGGCCTGTGGGATTGTCTTATAAGAGGTAGAAATGCTCTACTGATAATGAGCAAATCAAACTAAGCATTTCTCTCTGCCTCAGCACCCCCAGCTCTGCATCTCCATGCTTTTTACCCCTCTGACCATTAATTCTAGTACCCCCTGATCATTAGAATCAATTACATTTTCTTTATGGGGGTAATTGGTACTTCCAGTAAAAACCAGTTAAGGACGAGTTGCGCAAGTGCAATTGAGGTTGCATTCAAGCAGCTGAACTTTTGCTTCATAAAACTTTGGCCTTTGTTGGGCTTTTTTCTTGGGCCACGTCCCAGATTGTTGCCTCTTTACCTATAAGGTAAATTGCACCTCAAGTTCCTAACATACATAAAATCCCAATAAGTGACTTTTCACAGTGAAAATCCATCCAGATCTGTGTCTCCCAGCCTTTTCCTTGCAGACCTGTTAGTTGGTCTTTAGGCTGTGAACCATTCATGATTCTAGGAAGTTTTGATTTTGTCATTATGTTCTTTTGTACCTGCAAGTAAAGCAATGGTTTAAAATATGTGTAATTATGCTGTCAGCTATGCACACTTAGGCCTAATCAGCTTCTCTGTCATCAAAACAGTCTCATATATTTGTACATGATGCTTTTCCATGTTTCAGTGGTACATAAATTTTATTTGACAGTTTGCTGGTGAAAAGAACTCCTCGAAGTGTCGGGTATCGGCCAGACTGTAAGTGACTCTTGACAACCATTTTTCATTATTAATAAAAGAATATCTGTGTATTGTGTACCTTTTGCTCAAAATCCAGTGATGTTCCAAATAGGTTTTTACTAATTATTCTTGATAAAGGTTACTTTTATTTAGATAATTTAAATATTTGGAATCAGAAATCAGTTGATCAGGATTTGTAACATTTGCAACATTTTATTATATTGAAAATCAAACTTCGATATTTTGGTCTAGGTTACACCTTTGTCATGTGCAAATTCTCTCAGCTTGCAAGTAGTCAAATGCTTCAGCCAGTGGAATCTGCTGGACTCACCTTTTGACACTTTGGGGAGTGATTTGTGTGCCTTAGACCAGCCACCTCCTGCCATTGGGCTGTCCCCAAGAATGTGGGAGTACCACATGGGGGAGCAGGTCTGATACAAGTTTACAGTGATAAAATGCCTAAATTAGCCCTGGTTGTGTCTGGGCATCTGAATTACTCCCTTCTTGTCCTCTCCTGTCTGTCTCAAGACCGTTAGTGAAGGAACAGCATCCACAGCAGACAGTGGTAAGAGAGGGACAGCTCCTCCTGCCTTGGGCAGGGCTGTGTGTTCTAACCATGTTCCAGAGGCTAAATTCCTGTTACTTCCATTGTGGAAGTGAAGTGAACTGAGCAGCAGAGTCCCATCCTGTTCCTTCTCCTTTCCAAGGTTGTACAGAGCCCTTTTCGATACCCCGAGGCTTCATTGAGGTGTTCCCCTCACTCCAGGTCACCCCTCATTCCTGGGATCTCATTATAGGCTTAGCTGGGCTAATGGTGCCTTTGGAGCATCTTGCAGCAGATGACTTGTTCTGCCATCTGTCCCCAGAGACAACCTGTCCAGAGCAGGGCATGGAGCTCTGAAGGAGACCACAAGGCAGCAGTGGCTGGGCCTCCCTTTTATCCCTGTATTGGGAGGCCCAGTAAGTGCTAAACATCACCTTAGTTTTTCCAAAAGTGCCCACAGCCTTTTATTTGAATTGCACAGTTTATCTCCCTGATCTCCTCATTGTAGCCAGGGAGAGAAAAAAGACACAGCTTTCCTGCTCAGGAGTCTTTCATTTTAGCATAAGGGGGAAAAGCCCTTTGGAAATTTTCTATTTTAGATAATTTAATTCTTTTTGGTCATTTTATAGTGTGGGTAGACAGGCTGGACTGGTACTGCCTGACAAAGTGTCCTACTAGAGCTGTTCAGACAATCTGAAACGGGTGATGTTCTCTTTTTAGGCAGATTTTTTTTTTTTTTTTTTTTTTGAGATAAAAATCACAACCAAACACAAAAACCACCAACAAACCAAAACCAAAAGCAAACCCAAAGCAGCCAACCCACTCCTGTTTCTGAAATCTGCAGATGACCCTTCATAGATGAAATATTAATGTGAGGGTACTTGAGTGGAAGAAATAAAATGAGTTACAGTCTATATGTATAAAATTCCATATTGTCTCTATAAAAAGGTCTAGTGAACTCTAGGAGGTTTTTTCTCTAACACACTGGTGACTTATGGTCTTTTTCAGTTGTTGGATTTGAAGTGCCAGACAAATTTGTTGTGGGATACGCCCTAGATTACAATGAATACTTTAGAGATTTGAACGTAAGTAATTCTTCCCGTTTGTTTTTCTCCATTTAAAACTGGGGAGGAGGAAGGAAGGGAAATCTCCTTACATCATTCTCCCTGCTCTGTAAATCATGCCTCATGTTCCAGTGATGAGAACAAGCCTGAGAGCAGCAGGGCAGTGTTTGGAGCTCTGATGAAACTAAAACATTTATTTTGCTGCGTGGAGAGTGGAGGCTGCACAACTGTCAGCTTTGAAATAATGTGAAGTTTGTGTGAAGTTTCTTGTCTTAACCAGATGTCTGCAACAAATAAGAGCATTTGCTTAGTTATATCTGAGTTGAAGAAGAGACACCTGGGAAGAAGGAGGGATCACATTTTATAATTTTTATCATCAGCTCTTCATCTGGGTCTCACCAGACCCAGCAGACACTGGGTGGGACAATTAGGAGGGGAGGAAGAAGGCAACATGGAGATTTTTGGACCAAAAAAAAGGCTTAAGTTTTTCTGCATAAACAGTGTCAGAAGATTCTTCCTCCTGAAGTGTGTACAGCACACTTGTGTTGCTTTCAAAAGCTTGTTATTGATGTCAAGCCTTGGTCTCTTAGGTTCCTTTCCTAACAGGAGCTTTTTATTTTATTTTGTTTCAGCATATCTGTGTGATCAGCGAGACGGGGAAGCAGAAGTACAAAGCATGAAAGCAGAGTTCAAGTGACAACAGAGCTTTGAAATGTTTTGTTTACTGAGTCCAATCTTTCACAGGCTTCAGCTCTGGTACACCAGCTACACTTGTAGAATGCCCCAGCCCCATTGCCATATGCTTACTGTAATTTATTGCATGTACAATATAAGAGTTCATCTTGTTCATTTATATTTTAGAAATGTAAACAATTAGTGCAGTTCTGCACTCCTTATTTTGATTTGCACTATGACTCTACTGACTATCGCTGCCCCTGGTTGGGTTGTGCTGTTTGTGAGCTCCAGAGTCTAACTCTTGCAGTGGTAAATTGCTTAAACCTCATCAACCCAGAACTGAAATAGTTCAAGTACTGTAAATGTAAAACATTTTATGATAGGGAAGTCTATTAGTAATATTTTTTAAATCTGTAATTTAAGTTTTATATTTTAATGCACAGATGTGATTGTGATTAATGGATAGTTGCACCTTTGGGTGTTATAAAGCATGAGGAGCAGCCAGTTACAGTATCTGTAATCTCCAAGGGGCTCATCCAAATCTCCTGGAGTTGCCTTATTGCTGTAAAGGAAGTCTGGGTGAAAAGTATGTTTTTTCTTTTTTCTGTTTTTTAAAGATGGAATGACAAAACAGAATGTTTAAAATCCGGTTTTAGTTGAGCTGCCTATTTCTGTTAGATTTTTTTCTTTAAAATTATCCATCAGTCTGTGGAATTGCCTTTTAAATTTAAACAATTTTAATATATTTGTGGAAAAAAAGTATTGTAATGTTTACTTTGTAAGATCTACAAAGCAAAGTACTTTAAATAAAGGCTGTCTCTTTAAAGTAAGTCCCACACATCTATCCCACTCATTCTGTATATTAAAGTGCTCTTGAAATATTCTTGATAATATTTTTTGTAAGTGCTTGTGACAGTGAAGGCAGACTCTACATTTGTTACCTTTGTAGAGCTTTTGGTTAATGTAATCCTGTCTAAGAGAGAGATGATAAAAGTGCTGTGGGAAGATATTGAAACAATTGCACATTTTCTAACCAAACCAGATTCCAGAGAGAACAGTTAAAGCAACAGTCCTTAGTTCTGTCTTGGCAAAAATGAAAGAGTGGAGGTTCTATGTCCTTTAAACATATCCATGTGGGGAAAAAAACCCCACAAAAAAACCACCACCATTTTGTAAGTAATTATTTTGTTTTGTTTCATTAGCACTTGTGTTCATGTGGAGTCCAGTTCTGAACATGGCAGCCCAGCTCACACCTGTGTTTGTGCTGTGCATTTTGCTTCTTGTACTTCTGCACATGGATTCTCCCACCACATCCTCGGATTTAATGCTGCTCAGTGCCTAATACACAATGGAGTTCCTAAAAGATTCTGTTGTGAAAGATTTTTCTTTGGTTTTGAAGTTTGAATCTGTACTTTTCCAAGAACTGTGCACTACTGCCCATCCATGGCCTGCACAGTTACAGCTGACCTAATATTAATGATGTTAACATCAGACATAAAATATGAATCCACACAATGTAATTCACATCAAGTGACCACATTTCTGGGAGATCTATTTGTAAATTGGAATTCTCTTTAACACATTAGAACACTGATCATAATTACACTGTAGGTTATTCTTTCAAAGAGCTTTTCTTCCAATGTACTACAAAGTTTGATTGTATTTCTGGATCTGTCCTGAATCATCTTAGTGTATCTGCCTGTTCAAGAACCTGTGACCTGTTGCAGAAATATGCAGTGCATCTCCAAGAAGAGGAAATACTCCGACTCCTGAAAGGTTTTCTGGTTGTGGTTAAGACAATTCCTCCCATGATGTGATTTGGGAAAGAGAGGAGGGGTTGAGTTAGTCATAATGAGGGGTTTATCTTTCAAACTGTAGCTGGAGCAGGGAATTCCTGGTCTGTTGGGGGCAGGGGTTGGAATTGCATGGGCTGTGTGGTCACAGGAGGGGTTTGGGAAGATGCTGCTGAGCCACAGTGGCCCCAGGGGTGATGCTGCAGCCGGTCTGCCTTCTACCACACCCCTGTGTCTGATGGAAAAGGTCTAGACTCAGAATCTTACTGAATGTTCCCACATTTCAGGTGCTGTGGAACAGATACAGGGGTTTTTTCACTTCACTTAGGTGCTTGTCAGATCAAGTTCATCACCACAGAGAGATTCCTTATTCAAAAGCTTTTGTTGGTTTGAAAATTGTCAGGATAAAAGGTTGCTCCCTCCCTCACCCTGGCTAGAATAGTTCTATCTACTGCAGCCTCTCACAGCAGCTGTGTGTGCACAATAGGAAGATAAATCCTCACTTGAAAAACGTTGAAACTGCAATTTTTACTTTTTATTTGGTAATTTTGGTTAAAAGACTGGGGGTTTAGTCACACCTTTGCAAGTTAAACATCAGCTTTATACGACCCAGACACATATTGTTAAAGCATTATTGAAAGCACAGAGGAATATCTTGTATTTGAACATTTGTGTGGCATTTGAAATTCATTATAGTTCCACATT
The DNA here is from genome assembly GCA_013397295.1 of Polioptila caerulea. Taxonomy (NCBI): domain Eukaryota; kingdom Metazoa; phylum Chordata; class Aves; order Passeriformes; family Certhiidae; genus Polioptila; species Polioptila caerulea. The sequence goes on from VYXF01006619.1 coordinate 54,489, forward strand.
TTATGAATCACAAATGTATGCTGGAAAAATAATTTCGAATATTTATAGGCTTTGCTACAGTGTCTCTCCCTGTGACATCTGGCATTTCTGTATCTCTTGGTAGCTGACACAGAAATGCGATGAAAAGTCTCTCTGAGAACTGAGCTGGCACTTCACTCAGGGCTTTTTTTTGGCAATCCTGGCTTTGAAAATTGAGACAAATAAGGATCTTTGAGCTGCCTTGTAATTGTATATCCTGACAGATTAAATGGTGGTGTTTCATTGTCTGTTGTGCTGTGGCAATCCTGTCAAGCACACACTAATCCAGCAGCGAGGAGCTGACGGTGCTTACAGGGAGAGTCATTAAAGGCCTGTCTGCCCTGCCCAGCTCTCTTTGATTCCTGTGCAGGTTGCACCTTGCAAGATCAGATCTCCTCTCTTGGCAAGCACTTTTATAAGCTGAGACATCACTGTGGTCTGGTTTTTCTTTTTTTTTTTTTTTTAATTGTTATAATATTTAATTACCCAAGCAGAGGTTGTTTGATGAATATTCTGATGGGGAAAACACTTCCCAGCTCTGTAAAGATGCCAATACCCAGTAAGCTCATGGTGCTGCAGGCACCAAGGTGAAGAGGGTAGGGCTAGAAAAGCACAAAGATTCAGCACAATCTAAGAACTGGCTGTGAGGATTTCCATCCCTAGAGAAGCTGAGAGAGGGATCGTGCTGGTAACTGCCAGGTGGTGAAAGGCTGGTGCAGGATGTGTTGGGGACACATTTGAGGGGCTGCAAATGCCCTTTGTGTGTGGGCTCTGCTCCAGTAAAACGCCAACTGATGATTTGAAACTTCATCTTGGAAGGTGGAAATCCTTGTGGAACCAGGTAGGACAGACAGGCCAGTGATGGTGAATAAGTCAAGGTGCCAGGTAGATGAACCTGTTCCATGAAGAGGCTGCTGTTTATCTAACAATCATCATTAGTGCATCTTTATTTTGTCCCCACTGTAACCAGGACGGGAACCAACCCTCGTGTGTCTCCTGCCTATCTCCAGGTGAACTGCAGCACATCATGGTACCTGTAAGATACAGCTTTGGGCATTAGGGATGTGTGAAGGGATTTTCACAAGTTGTGATTCCCCACCCCAGCCCTTCACAATCAGGAAAATGCCCCAGTAGACACTGTCTGTATAAACAAGGGATCAGCTATTCCCAGCTCTCTTGGGTGGCTGCTCGGGTGGCTCATCCATGCCCGATTTACCATCCTGAAATCTCAGCAGCACCAGCGCGAATGCTACAGAATTGTTTCTGGAAGAGACTTGGGCAAAACGTAGCTCTCCCACGACATTCTGCTCCCCGTGGCAGTGAAATAACCCTGCTCAGTTCGCCTGTCCCAGCCCTGCCAAGGAAAACCCCGTGTCCCCCCGTGGATTCTGCCCGAGGGGAAGGGCTGGGCTTGGCGGGGTGCGGCTGGAGCCCCGGATCCGCAGGGAATTCCGTCTGTGCCGCTGTGAGCTGGGAGTGCGGGGCAGCTGGGGCAGGGCTGGCAGAAGCACAAGGGGTTGCTTGGCTGGCCCGCAGGTTGGAGCGGGGTGAAATCCTTCACTGCCCGGGTACGGACGGGACGCGCCGCGTCTCCCGCGCATCCGGGAAGGGCCGGGGCAGCGATGCTGCTGCTCCGCTTGCCCGTTTCCCATCTGAGGAACTGGGACGTGACTAAGCCAGCCCTAAGGCAGGGAGGAGCAGGGTAATGGTGTGTGTGTGAGCTTTTTAATGCTCATAGATGTGCCTTTATCAGATCTTTCCTCCCCCGTTTCTTTCCAGGACAAAATTTTCTCCTCCATTCACAAAACGTAAAATACCCTGTGGCAATCAGAGAATACAAAACAGGGGGTAGAAATATCTGCTGCGGTGTAAACTCCTTAACTCGAAATTAGAAAGCCACCCTGTGCTTTCTAGTATGGCATAATCACAACTCCCTTCTTGCCAAGCTACATCTTCCACACCTCCCGTCCCTTCCCAGCCATCAGATCTCACCTGGCAGTCCTGCACACTCAAATCATTTCTTTTCAGTATGAGAGGGAAGCTATTTTCTCTCACAGACTATATGGTATGAGAACTCACCCTGGACAGTTTATAAATGAATATATGCTCGCTTGAATCACAGTTTGAGTAACCTTCAGTATCCTGTTACTCGAACAGCCACAAGGATGGGTTTACATGAGAAATTGCAGAGAGCAACGTCTTACACTTTGCTTCAGGAAATAAAATACTTCAATTTGTGTTTTTCTTCCATTCGGTGAGTTTCTTACCAGGAACCACTGTGTGATCAGTGTCAGAGCCATCGTTTGCCCTGGTCATCACTGTCACTTTAGCAAGCCCCCATGGGAGAGGAGAGCTGGCTTCTGTTTGCCGTGTGGCTGATACCTGCCACATCCAATTTAACCCAAGATTTTTTTCCTTGTGCAGCTTTGTGCCGGGGGCAGCTGCACAGCTGGGTACCCAGCCAGGGTCTCCTACTGCGCAGGGAGAGAGAGACACAGGGAAGGTCTCTGTAGTGCAAAGAGCAAGACCTGAAGTCATTAACATCAGGCACTGGGAGTTGCTGTTGTGCAAGGCACTGCACAAACACCTGCCAAAGCCAGTCCTGGCTCTGAACACGCTGGATGTGAGCTGAGGAAAAGCAGATGAGGTGGGTGGGCAAGAAGTGCAAGAAAAGCAAGATAGTGCTGGATACCACAATGAGCTGCCAACCTTTGCCAAAAATTCCTTCTGCTTCAAAGGAGGTGAACAGAAAAACGCTGAAGGTAGATAAGGTGGCTTTTTGGGTTGCTTTTCCAGTGTTTACAGAAATCTGCAACACCTCGTTTGACTCCCACACCACCTCTAATGGAGGTATCTGGTGCTGTGAGCAGAGCGACACAACCTCAGTCTTAGTACGTGGGAGAGTTTTGGACTGGGAGCAATTTTGAGAAAATTAAGATTGGTGTAGAAACCTGTGAATTAGAGACTTGTCTAACGACTATCTTCTGAGCCCAGCAGCCATGCAATGGTGTGATGATGTGCTGCACGTATTTATCTACCACAGGGAACTGCTACCTTCCACCCTATTTATAAAATCCCAGCAAAATCTACTCAGGGAACTCAAACAGTGGTCACATGCATTACTGATGCAGCAAATTTCACATTTAAACAAAAAACCACATCTTGCCTTATCTGACACGAACAGAGCTGCTGCCCCTGTGCAGATGCCTCAGAGAGCTGCACTGTGGCTCTGTGTGGGACTGGTCAGCCCAGGGATGCTCTGCAAAGGCATTTGGTGCTTTTTTTCCCACGTGGTTTGTGCTCAGATGCAGGAGGGAACTCGCACTTGTGTCAAAGGCAAACTTCTACATCACAGAGGGAAAAAAAAATACAGGAACTTCCCCAGCTTCTCAGAGAGAAAAGCACGGCTGGATGTCTGCCCCCAGGACTCTCTGTATTAACTGGCAGCAGCCTGAAGTACCTGGAGCAGCACAGGGACACCCAGGCAGCTGTGGAGCCCCACGCTGGCACCCTCAGCCCTCGCTGCTGACCCCCCGTGCCCTGGCTGTGGCTCACCCAGCACTGCCACAGCCTGTGGCACTGCACAGCCACCTCCACGGGGGCATCTCCCTGGCCCCTGCGGTCCTATGGCCCTGATTTAGCCTCTGTATTTTATTCGTGCCTGCTGCCCCACAAACTCTGCAGTGCTCTTCCTCTCCCACTACTCCCATCTTGATCCTGACTGACACCTGAAAGCAGTTTTAAGCAGAAGTCTTCAGTTTGTGAACACGGTGAAAATGTCTTTTTCTAGCCGAGTGAAATCAAACTGACCACAACAGAAATGGCCCAAAAAAAAAGTAAAATAAATTTAAAATCTTACACTCCACCTATAAATAGCAGTAGAAACCTTTCTTTTTAAAAAAGTGATACAAAATTAATATAAATGTACAATTACCAACTTTATTGACCAATTTCCCTGTTAACCAAGTCACTCATGAAGTTATTTTCCTGAGGGAAAGCAGTGTGGTACATGGCAATTAATGGCTGGACTTGTTGAGAGTGGGAATGAACCATTTTACAGATACACTTAGAACACATGGGCTGTGTGCCCAAACACTGGGGGCAGAGGCTTTTAAAAGCTGCTGCTCCCCACTCACAGCCCCCTTGCTCCTCCCCATGCCAGAGGCATTTGTGTTCCAGGGGTGCCACGTGCTGATGCTCCCTGCACAGAGCAAAGCTGTAAACCAGCAAGAGGATTTTTCCCTGCCCTACAACTACTAGCTGTGATGTGGTAATTCCTTATAATAACTGAAAAAACACATGTTCTGGAATTCACAGCCACCAGGAGGCTGCTGGACTGGGGCTGTTAATGATGCACCATCACTGGCAGGACGGACAAGCTCATTCACACCACAGCAGAGGAATCTTGAGCAGGCAGGCACCACCCCCAGCCCCTCCCAGGAGCACCCCTGACTCCGTGGTGGCCCTTGTGTCTATTCCACCAGGGTGTGGAAGTTTCAAGGGGTACCACATTAAGGAAAAACCTTTCATCATGGGGCTGGGACAGCTCTGGAGGAGCTCACTGTTGCAGTGGTGGGTCTGCAGGCAAATCCTCAGGTGGTCCAACTCTTTCCACCATGGCCCAAGTGCCAGACGCTGCTGCCCCCTCTAGCCTGACAGAGGCTGGGGCAGCTGCAGAAATTTGGGGAAAGATGATGCCTCCTGCAGCAGGGTCTCCCCAGGAGCCCCCCAGGCACAGTGAGAGTGTCCCTCCCTCCCTCCCACCCAGTTGAAGGCCAGGTCCCCACCAGCCCTTGCATCCCCCCAAATGCCCCCCACACCCCCTGCTCTGGTTCTGAGACAGGGTGCACCCAGGGGCCAGCACTGCCCCTGTGCAGCCCCAGAGGCAGGGAAGGGCTCATCACCACCTCCAGGACAGCAGGCAGTGCTCCCTGCCCCCTCCACCCCTGGGCTGAGGCACTGGGCACCCACCAGCAGTGTTGGGGTGCAGCCCCTGCCCCTTCCCCAGTCACGACACCAAGCCCTCGTTGGTTGCTGCCTCCGCAGTGGTTTATTGGGGTGGGAGCCAGGAGCCCCCAGCAGGGTGGGAAGCACTGTGGGGGTGCCAGGGAGGGACCCCAAGAGCCAGAGCCCGGCTCCTGCGGCAGGGACCGATTTCCAGCCTCACTAAAGCAGCAATGCAATACTGGAGAGCAACAGGCAATCCCAAACTCCAGTATTTACGTGCTGCTAGAGCACTGCTGACAGCTCTCCACGGCCTCCAGAGCCCCCTCTCTGCCCCAAACACAGGGCAGGGGCCCCTTGGCCGATCCTTTGCCAGGGAAAGGCCCCAAGAGCAAGAGGTGAGGGGTAGATATTGGAGAGGATGTGGTCATGCCCATGTTGGAGAACAAAAAGGAGCTACAAGTCCTTCCTGCCTGCAGGGCCACATCCACGAGCTCACAGGGGATGTATCTGTAGCTGCAAAGGGTGTGCACAGTACAAGCACCAAGAGAAAGTGTCTACACATACCTGAACTAATGAGATACATGGGAATGAATGTGTTAGCTTCCACATCTATGATAACCAGAAGCTCACTTTCTTGTCTTATCCTTGAGGTAATGAGGCAGCCCAGAATGGTCTGTATCTCCTTGTCCCTACAAACCATGATGTGCTGCTACATCTCCTCAAAGCCCACTGAATGTTGACATTCCAAATGGTATTTTGAATATATATATATATGTATGTAATTTTTTTAAACCATAATATAAAGAATTGAAGAACACTCTACAATGAAGACATTTAACATGCATGCATTACCACCACAGGACAGGGTTTTTTTTTCTTCACAGGTGCTATCAGTCTGTAACTATAAGAGAACAAGCAGTTATACAGTGCAAACAAACCTATTTCAGAAACAAGGTCAGAAATTAACTGTTCCCCCCAGCCCCAAACCACACTCAGCATTGGGTCCCAGCAAATAATATGCTTTCAGACCCAGCAGATCTGTTGTTTTTGCTACTGTGAAGAGCCTGCAGAAATTCCCAGCCCTTCCAAGTGGTCTGTAGGGAAATATTACCTTGTTCTTTCCTCTTAGGTGATGCTGAACATCCAGGATTTTCCAGAAGTCACAACGTTAATATTTCAGATAAATAAATCCAGATTCCAACAGTTGAAACCTGTTAAATTTCCCTTAAAATACTTGTATTCTGCTCAATTTGACTTTTGAGATACGTAAAAAAAATCCTTATTTTTGATAAGACTAAAACAATGCTTATTTACCATGTGAATGGACAAACCTCACATGACCAGAAATTAAAGCTCTCTGGAACTCCATCACATTCCCTGCCTGTACCAGAGCAGAAAGCCCCAGAGCAGGGCAGGGAGGGGCTGCAGCCCTGCAGAAGGCAGCTCCAGTGGCACTTACACACCAGCCTGCCTGGGCTGCACAGGAGCCAGGCAAACAGACTGATATTTCTTGTGTTTCCTTTCAACCTTTCCCCCCCCAAACACACCAGTTCTGTGACAACTTCCTTCAATTCATTTTCTTAAAAAGCAGCATGACAAAAAAACCTGAACAATGTCAGAAATGACGCCTTGGGTTCAAATTCTTGTGCCATCCCCTCGTGCCCAACGTGCCACCAATTCCCTGCCTCTTCAGCAAACTTAAAAATAGGAATTTCAAAGGCTCTTGTGACCCATGCCAAGTGATTTCAAATTTGAAATCAAATACTTGCCAACAAAAAAAGCAGTATATTTTCACCACTTCAGTGTCCTCAACACTGACAGCACCAGGGCCAACTCCCTAATGAGCAGCTGCTGCTTGCTGCAAACACATACCCAGCATTAGGCCTGTACAAGCTAAATCAAAACACCCCTCCACAAAATATTATCATTAATTACTTCTGTAACTATGTTTTACTTGAATGTACCTGTGCAATCTTATTTCTTTCATCTCTTCACATGAAACCAAAAGAAAAAAGCAATGGCAAACAGGTTCATGCTTAGAATCCATTTTGATGGTGCTTGTGGTTCACATTTTAATTAATGCTTTTATATTTATATAAACCAGACTTTTGCCTAGCTCAACAAGGGCAAAGGCTCTCTTCAGTAAGGAGGACTTTTCAAAGCAAGGGTTCAATACACCTCCACCAGTCTCTAGCACAGAGGGAAAATCAACAGTCCCACCAAGTATTGGGCAACTGGAAATTTGGGATAGGCAGTGAAATACATATCTGAGAAAATATGCATGTTTATGACATGACAGCATCTATATTTTATGCAATAGAAAGTTCCGTGTTTGAATTACCCCATCTCCCACTTCAGCTTCTTTCAAACTTAGTTTGTGCCTTGGAAACTCAACTTTAAATCGAAAATTGGCAGCTGAAAGGGGTAATTTGAGTTCACCTGAACGTCTCCAAGGTATTACCTGCAGTACCCAGGAAAGGATATGCATGTCAGAGGGAGCTGCATTCACCCAGAGGGATGCAGGTGCATTTGCAGAGGTATTTTGGAGCAGGTGGGACACGAGCTTACCTTCCCAACTCACCTCTGAACACAGGCACATCAGCTCCTGCACGGACTCTCTGGACACAACCAGATGGCTGCTTCAGTGGGAGCTACAAAGCAACAACAGAAAGGGTTTGAGAGGTGCTGGCAGAGAGGGGCAACTCCAGGAGGGGGGACCAGGGCTGTTGGAAAGGTCCCCTTCTGAGGCACACACAGACAGGTGCAAGCATTTTTAAAATAAAAGGGAAAAAAAAAAGTCAAGTTTTTAGCTCCAGATAGGGCAGAGTAACTACACCCCTCCTCTCCATCCTCCCCAAGCCTGCAGCTGGGGCTACTGGCACCATTGGCTCAGTGTGACTCTGGGCAGGGGCACCCAAGGCACACTGGTAACCCCAACTTATAACCCAGGTGCTGTACAGCAAGGAGGGATGAGCCAGAAAAACCAGGGGCAGCTCTAGGCAGGTGGGAAAGCCATTGAGCACAACAATGGCCAGCACCTTCCTCCCTGAAGCAGCAGCAAGAACAACTCTACTGATCCTGGCAGACCAGAAGCAAAGGAAACATCTTAATTATGCAGGTTTAGGTGATAAACCAGGCCTAGGACAGGAGGTAAGATGCAGAGAGGCAGTCTGGGGGTTGATGCTTTTGTGGTGGCACCACAAGTGCTCTCCCTCACTGTCAGGAAGAGGCAGCATCCCAGGAGCACCTTCAACTTCCAAGCAGCACCCCACTACAGCCAGGAACAGGGGTGTCCTGCTTACTGACAACCCCAAACACGAGCAGAACTGCCCCAAAAGCTCCTCCTCAAAGCAAATGCACTGCACCAGCCTTTCTGCTGCCAAGAGCTCCACGCCTGCAGTGTGTGCACCAGCTCTTCCTAGAAATAGAAACTTCTACCTGTCATCTACGTAAGCCAGCCACCTACAGAGGTTTAATTAAATCCCCCAAATAACTGGGGAACTTGAACATGCAGGAAACCATGAATGCAGTTCACAAAACAACACAACTTCTGCTCGCCAAAGTATATTGGGTAAATAAGTAAAAAACACCTCCCCACACTCCAATCCCAAACACACACACAAAACCAAAACAAATGCCCTCTGAAATACTGGATTCCCTTAAAAAACAACCTCATCCCTCCTCACTGACACTAACCAGAAAAAGAGAAGGGAAAAAGAAGGGAAAAAATGTGAGAAGGAGAGCCATGGGAAAGGAAAAAAATACAGGAGCCCATGACAGGACAGATTAGCATACAGAGCTTTTACTGACTCACACACTTCAGGGCTAGGTAAGCTCAAAGACAAGTAAATATTAAGCATTTCCTATATACAGAAAAAAATAGGAACAAAAACTCCAGCTCTGCTATCCAAAAGTTTTCTAGGAGACATGCACAAACAAATCCTGAAGTCATTGTTCTCATTTGAAACAACCGGGGAAAAAAAAAAAAGGCATTTATTATTTTACAAAAAAGACTAAAGCAAATCATCTCATTACAGCTGAAGGTCCCAGGCACTCACTAACGAGGCAAAACTACGGTGGCAAAAACGAAAATAGGGATGTGAGTAACACCACCAGAACACTTCATATCTGCCTGGCTCTGAAAAAATCCCAACACTTTCGCTGCTGCCTCCTTTTGAACAACGAGGTTTAAACAAAATTCACATCTGAATATTTACAGAGGTGGCCAATGGCTGGGACCAGAGGCACTGCCTGATCGACAGCCAGCACATGGCCCTGGCTCTGCAGGCAGGAATTGCCCCACGGGAGGAGAAGTGGCTGTGAAGGAGCCCGAGCACACACGGCCGAGTTACTTTCATTTGCGCGGCACCCGCAGCGCATCTCCCCATCACCCAAAATCGCTGCTCTGCCCAGCCAGGACTCACTCCTGGGGGCACAAAATAAACACACAGAATATATTTCCTCCCTGCTCTTGTCAAAGCCATGTGAGAACGGCTCGTTCCTCACGCGTTTTGTCAAAAATAATTTTTTTTTTCCCCTCGGTAATTTGCCCATAAAAGGGCAGCACACGGTTCGGGTAAAGCCCAGCACCTTCCCCATGCTCCGAGGTGGGGCTGAACACCCGAAACCAAACTGCAGCTACAAAGGGCAGATTCAAACAACGCAAAAAATGAATTAGTTAACTTGGCTCGGGGTGAAACCCGAGCCCAACATTGTTACCAGCAGGATCAGCTGTGTTTACCAAGGCAGGGGTGTTAGCGGGACCGGGAGCTACTGGCGCTCGGAAAGGCCTGTGGGACAAGACTTCAACTTACAGCACTCCAGAAAACCAGTAAAATCCACAGTAAAATTCCAGGATCCACAGTTTTTTCTCAACACTGCTGAGGAGAAGAAAAGTTATGATGCTTTTCGTTACTTCCAAGTTTTAGCATTGTCATCTCATCCACTTCTAAACAACAAGGGTCAGATCTAGAAGCCTGAATCCTACAGTTTATTTGTTAAGAACAGGAAAGAAACAAACAAAAAACCTATTTCTTTTTTGGTCAGATGAACAATAATTCAAAACATAACGAGCATACTGACTTTTTATTTTTCCTTTTTGGATTTGGGTCAGTTTGCCTGAACCATTACGTAGAGCTTCCCTCCAATGTTTCATAAACGTTTACTGCATTAGCAGCTCAGTTTTACTGTATTTCCCACCAAAGTCGATTAACTAAATACAGACTCTCACAGTTGCCGGTGAGTTCTTTGGATTTCTTCAAAACAGAAGATGATGAAACTTGGCAGATGGTCCCTCACCTACACTTAACACACATACGACACACAAGCAGAATTTCTGTTTTTTGAGGGGAGTAATTGATGATTTAACCTTCAAAAACTCACTCTCTAGACGCAAAAAAATTGTCTTTATATACCTGATCCACATACGGAAAAAATATTGTGTGTAAGATCAATTACAGGGGGAAAAGTCCCAGCGCTGAGCACGCTGCTCCATCACTGCAGCTCCCAGAGCGCTGCGAGGCTGCCCTGGGAAGCTGGCCCTCGCCAGGATATTCAAATTTCCTGTACAAAGCGAGCAACCAGCGAGGGGAAAAGGGAAAAAAAAGCAAAAGCTGGCTGCCAATTGGCTTTTCTTTAATATTTTAAATTATTTCGGCGAATTATTCTTTGGTTGCAATTAGCATTTTTTTTTTAATGTATAAAACTACGTTCTACGTGCGGGGGCGCGCAGACTCCGCGCCGGGCCAGCAGCCCGCGGGTCCCCGCGTTCGCTTTAAAAAAAAGAGGG
>VYXF01006619.1:65690-77372 GCA_013397295.1 Polioptila caerulea
AAAGGCTGCTGGGAGCGGGGGCGGCCGCAGCACCGCCCGCCGGGGCGGGCCGGGCCGGGCTGGGCGGGGTGCGCGGGGCTCCGGCACCGCCCGGCGGCGGCTGCGGTGCGGAGTGCGGGGTTCGGAGTGCGGGGTTCGGGATGCGGGGTTCGAGATGCGGAGTGCGGGATGCGGGGTTCAGGATGCGGGGTGCGGGATGCAGCGTGCGGGGCCTGCCGGGCAGCGGCTGCGAGGAGCGCCGAGGGAAGGATTCACCTGCCCCGAGTCCGGGGCCGTGAGCCGGGACCGCCGCGCCTCCGAAAGCCGCGTGCAGAGAAAAAAACCTCAATTAGGGAAAAAGTAAACAGCTGTATGTAAAACACGAGAGCTGCACGGGAGCGGTTGGGACGCTCAGCTTCGCCCTTCGTGCGAGCCGCTTCGTTCTTCTGCCTCTTCCGTCGGGCGTTTATGGCCTCGTATAACCCAGAGCAAAAAGGGATGATGCTTTTCCAGCCCTGCTTGGGTAAAAGTTGATGTCTTGTTGCTCAGTGGATGGCTCTGTCCATGCACTCACGCAACATCAGAGTGAAACTTAAAATCGTTCTCTTTTTCCCCCATTACTGTGATACTAAGTTCTGCACAAACTCTAATTCTCAGTCTGCGTTTCTCCGACCTGCAGACTTTCCCACGTCCAGCCGGCACAGCCTTATAACCTGCCCGGAGTCACACGGGAGCAATGGGAGCAGGATTTCAGAACCCACAGTGCACATGCTGGCTGTGCGATGGCACCACCACACGCTCACAGGGGGATGGGCTGTTTGGAGACGTGGTTTTCCAGAGACTTTTAAATGTGAAGAGTCAGAACTGGGGAGAATGGTGATTTGTGCCGGTGGGGAGCCTGGCAAGCTGAGGCCTGGGAAAAGTGATGCTGAGGCAAAATGTTCCCTTCCAAAAGGAGAACCCAGATCTGGTGGTCAGAAACTTGCAGGTTTGTCACATTCATCATTGGAAGTAGTTAAAGCTGATAAATCTCTTGTTGGCCTGGTGGGTTTGAATTCTTCCTGCAGTTTTTATTCCTACCCCCACCCCAAACAGTAAAACAGCAAAAAACCCCCCAAACCGTGTTGCTAAGTAATCACTCTGTTCTCACAGGTGAGCAGCAAAGCTCAATTAATTCTGCTTTGTGAAGTGCTTCTGATGCTCTGATGGAAACATGTAGGGGCAAAACCCTTTTATTTTGCAACTTGCAAAGGCTGATAAGAGTGATGAAAACGGAAAAGCCTCACCACTGAGGGGGATTACAGCCCCACGCTTTTTCCACTCAAGATCTTAGAGATGAGCTGATGGCTGCTGCTTTTCATTTAGAAGGGTTTTTCCCCCTCTTTCGAAAGAAACGCAGTCACTACCAAGTATTCTAGAGGGACTTCATCTTTATACAAATAATGTTTTTCTTGTTGGGTGTGCACTATTATTTTCTTAATTATTCCTGGATTTCTGCCTGTTCCACCAAGAGCTTTCTCAGATGGCAGAAACAATTGGTCCTTTTTTATTATGCTAATAGCAAAAAGCATCCCTAATAAAAAGACTCTGTACATCTCATAAACTCAAATGGGACACATTTTGCCAACAATCACACCTCTTCATTGAGGCATCTTAAATGCTGCTCTTTTTTTTCTGTTAAACTTTTTTTCCACATTACTATTGTTTACTACTCGGCCTCACTGGCTGGCTAAGTCTTGGTGCCAAAACGAAACTAATCAAATCATTTATTTAGCACCAGAGCCCGCCCACTCACCCTTAGCATGAATGTTGAGATCTCAGCAGATGTGGTAGGGAATGAATGGGCAGAGAGATTCACCTACATTCACCTACATAGAATCACATCTACTTGTGGGTGGCCTCTAATTAATTTGGCTTCGAGGCTCCGCTGCAAGGTAGATGGGTTAGGAAGTCTGGCCAGGAGTCATCTGGTTGAATCATACTTATTCTATAGAGAACTTCATTGTGTAGCTGTGTCTGACTCCCACCCTTGTAAGAACTAATTAAAAAATAAAATAAAAAGAAAGCGCCCCACACTTATTGGAAGTCAAATATAAATGTCAGCGTTTCAGACGAAATGGTATCTTGGGAGGCTCCTGCACATTTAATCAGCTGATTGCGCCATGTATATCATGGCCTCAAAAGCTGCAGTGAGAACCACGAAAGGCACTGGCTTAACATCAGCAAAAGTGTTTGCCAAGCTTGGATTATGTCACTGCTTTATGATCTTGCTTTGTAAAGGGAGAATACTCTTGGGGAGAAAGGACTCGGCATGCCGGATCTACAGTGAGAGCAAGGAATGAATGCTGCTCGCAGAGGCTGGGGGGAGGGCGAGGGATTCTGTTTGCTGGGGTATTTTTGCAGATGAATGCTGTACAGCTGCTGCTACCAAGCAGAGATGCGCCCCACGGATCACTGGGGCTGAAAGCAAAAAGTCCAAAATACCCCAGCGGAGCTGTTTGCTGCTTGCCCTCCCACGGGCACACCTGTGGGCCCTGCCCGGCTCCTGTTTGTCACTGTCCCCGGGCTCTCGGGGCATCGCCGTCGCACTCCAGGGAGTGTGGAGAGCTCTGAGGTGCCCCGGCTTTCCCTTGCCTCGGGATACAGACAGCCAGCCAGGCTGGGGCTTGTCAGACGCTCAGAATGTGATGCCCTTGTGGAGGTGGCAGCCGTGGAACTGGTTAAAAAAAACAAACATCCCACACCACACATCTGAAATGTGGCCTGCTGAGATGCTCCTGTTCCCTGTCACAGGGGTGAGCTGTGGCCACTCCTGTGCTGCACGCCGATGGTAAAGGCAGGAAACTCTTTGAGGAGACCAATTCTGTTTGCCCAGTGCCAGCCCAAATGCTGGGCTTGCATCTGCTTCTGCGAGTGCAAGGAGAATAAAGAAAAAAGCTTGGAGGTTTCGTGCCCTTTGAGGAGGGCTGTTGATGGGACAAGTGACATTGGAAGGGACAAGCAGCTGAAGAGAAACACCTCATCAAAAGCAGTCCCTGAGTCTGGACCCGTGCTGCCCATGCTGCCCTTGCTTTCCTGTTGCAGCAAGAGCCTTGTGCAGCCCCCAGTCCCCGCCCGCCTCGCTGCCGGAGGATCCTGCCCAGCCTGGAAACTTTCCACTGCTACTGGGCTAGTAAATTGTGCTGCTTCTGGAGGAGTGTCTGACCAGCCCTTAACTGCGTCCTAACGCTGGGCTTAGCATGGGAAAGGGTGTCCCTGTGTCTGCAGAGGCTGTTTAGGGCACAGGGAGTGCAGGTGGGCAGCCTGCAGTGCCTGGAACAGTGGAAAGGACCAGATGTGGGTACACATGGCCACAGCTCCTTGTGTTTCCCAGTGAACAGGAACAGGGTTCCTGGTGTGTAGAATGAGGATCAAGGTCTTTTATTTATTGCATTACCCCTCCAGCTCAGTAAACTGCCCATCTTGAGCTCTGACTTCTGCACTGACCCTTCCTCCAGCCTTTCAGCCCCTTGTGACCAGACTGAACAGTGGGTTAGTGCTTGGTTTCTTCCCATGTCTCCTTCATCTGCCTTCGCGCAGCAGCCCTGGCATTCCGCTATTCCCCCAGTTCTGCATGTGGTGTGACAGTCCCAGCCTTGGCTTCTTGGGCACCCTTAGTGCTTGCAGCCACCTCAGCCACTCCGCAGTGTGGAAAATGGGTGTGGTGGCCATGCCCGATGGGTTTTTGGCAGCATCTCCCGCCTCCTCTTGGCTCAGAGTGCCCAGAGCGTAGCACTGTCTGGACAGGGATTTCACTGCCCGCCATCCGGCCTGCCAGCTCAGCCTTGTCACTGCAATTTGTCACACGTATCTGCTGTGTGTCGAGGATCTCGCCGAGGGCCTGTTTGCCAGGCTGTTCATGGAATCGCTCCTTATCTGGTGTGAGGAGCAGTCGGACCCTGCCGAGCCCACACCCGGCTGTGCCGGGGCCTTTCTGAACCCACACCGGGCTGTGCCGGGGCCTCGCCGGGCCTGTACCCGGCTGTGCTGGGGCCTTGCTGAAACCACACCGGCTGTGCCGGGACCTCGCTGAGCCCACACCCGGCTGTGCCGGGACCTCGCTGAGCCCACACCGGCTGTGCCGGGGCCTCGCTGAGCCCACACCTNGGGGCCTCGCTGAGCCCACACCCGGCTGTGCCGGGGCCTCGCTGAGCCCACACCCGGCTGTGCCGGGGCCTCGCTGAGCCCACACCGGCTGTGCCGGGGCCTCGCCGAGCCCACACCTGGCTGTGCCGGGGCCTCGCCGAGCCCACACCGGCTGTGCCGGGGCCTTGCCGAGCCCACACCGGCTGTGCCGGGGCCTTGCCGAGCCCACACCGGCTGTGCCGGGGCCTTGCCGAGCCCACACCGGCTGTGCCCGGGCCTTGCTGAGCCCACACTGGCTGTGCTGGGGCCTTGCTGAGCCCACACCGGCTCTGCCGGGGCCTTGCCGGGCCCATACCCGGCTGTGCCGGGGCCTTGCCGGGCCCATACCCGGCTGTGCCGGGGCCTTGCCGGGCCCATACCCGGCTGTGCCGGGGCCTGTGCTCTGCTCCCAAGCTGTAAACCCGCAGCATGACATTCCCTACCATCAGCCTTCTTTCTTTCACTAGAGGGGGGTTATTTTTGTAGAAAACATCTAGTTTTTATTGAAACACTAATTTTAAAGATTCTTTTTGTTGTTTGGAGACGGAAACCTTCAGCAGAGGCACCAGCTCCCCACTCCTCCCCTCCTTGCCTTTGCAGTTATTTGCTGTATTTATTTACTGCAAAATTTGCTGTATTGCCTGACATTTTTTGGTTATCAAAATATTTTGATTATGTGCAGGGGAGGGGGCGGGTTGATAGCATGGCCAACATCTCAATGGAAAACTGCCTGTAAAACATTCTAACTAAATTCAGGGCGGGGAAGAGTGAGATACTCCAGCCTGTCCCAGGCAAGCCCTTGGCACTGCTGCTGTGACCTGGCTCTTCAGAGCCTGGGGTTATCTCAAACCCATTTCCCTGTATATTTCTGGCCCTTTTATGAGCTCTCCCTATGGATGCATCAACTACAGCAAGCACAGAAAGGAGGGTATGGGGGAAGATGCTGTTGCAGGATCACCTCCCAAAATCACTGCACAGGTTTTCCCATGGAGTCTGAGAAGGGACAGAGGCAGGATACAAAAAGCAGAGCTCAATGGGGTGGGAGGGAAGTTGCACATTAAGGTCACTCCAAAAAGGGCTGAAGGACTTCTCACTTTTTTCTCTGGCAGAAGTGTTGTCTTCGTGAGATGACCACCAGCCCGTTGGCTGTGGAGATGTCTGCTGACTCTGTCCTTGAGCAAATGCCATCAGCAGAAGATGTCCCAGCTCACGAGTGAAGAGCTGCTCACATCTTGAAAGCAATTTTTGCATTTTGATTTCACAGAATCACAAGGTTGGAAGAGACCTCCAAGATCATCGGGTACAACCCAAGCCCTAACACTTCAACTAGACCATGACACCGACTGCCATGTCCAGTCTTTTTTTAAACACATCCAGGGATGGTGACTCCACCACCTCCCTAGGCAGACATTTGAAATAGCATTGAGAAATTTTCTGTTACAGCAGCTCTCAGATTCTACATGCAAAAGTGTTTACAATTTTGAAGATCAATATTTATCGGCACACAATAATTTTGTCTGTTCCTGCAATTGTTCTGTATGTAAACAAACTCCTCTGACTTCCCCAAAGCCAGCACACTTAAAACTTTTTCTGACTTGTGTTACCAAACCTGCAATTTGTCATTGATACATATTCTGTCAGAAATGCAGTGCTATGGGCATGCACATATAAATATTGTGCTCTCTTGGCAAAGCCAAATGTCATGATAGGATAATGTGTTATTTAATACAGAGCTGTAGATTAGACAAGGACATTTGCAATACAAACCACTCCCAACATCAGAAGGTTGCAAAAGTTATTGTTACGCTGATACTGTAGGAAAACTGATATTTCTATCTGAACATTTTATGTATTGTGCTCTGTGACCATCCCATGGACCCCTGCCATATGACACATAGTCTTAAATTATACTGTCCAAGAGCCATTTTGTACAATTCAGGGCAATAGCCCCAGGAGGAACCCCTTAGACATGCAAGGAGTCTGAAATGATAGGTTAGTGGTTGTCTTTAGATGCTCTTGGCCCTCCTCCTAGGAAAGACAGTCCTGGCTTTTTACCTGGAAGATGTATTAATTCCTAGAGGCTAGCTCCTAGGATAGTCCAAAGAAAACCCAAGCAGTGAAGCTGTGCATTTCAGAGAGATGGGCTGGGCTTGTGCAGGACAGGAACAAGAGTCCAGATGCTGGAGAAAGCCCAGCATACATGTCCCAAGCTCTCTGACTACTGGCATTTCCCTTGTTTCCCACCCTGGGATGGAATGGAAAGGCTTTGGGAAGTGTCATACAGTGCTGTGGCTCCCCAGCCCCATTTGCTTTGGTGGCTCTTGGACCCTTGCCTAGGGAGAGTTTCTCTCAAGGGACTTTTGAGGGACCCAGCACCCACAGAGATTTTGATTGCTTTTGAAAATCCTGGGTTTTGTTGATGACACTTCTGGAAACTGACATTTTTCTAAAGAGAAGTGTTGCTTTCTAATAAGGCATTTTTGAGCTGGGATAACCATTTTGTGCTGATCCCAGCTGCTTGTGCTGCGTTCCAGGGGGAAGGAAATCATAGCACTGGGTGTGCAGGTTGGCTGTGCTCCAGTCATCCTATTAGCAGAGTTTTAACAGGAAAACAAGCATTGCTCCTGGGGATATACATTAATTAAGTTTCTATATGGCCAGGGCACAGCATACCTTTACACAAGCTTTTTACCCTAAATTGCTCAGATTTTCTTAATTACTCAATTACCTTGAGTTGCACCTGCTGTACAACAGAGTGTTTTTCACTCTGAGGGGCAGGATGAAGAATTGTTGCTCACACCCTGCCATCAACGCTGGCAGAGCTCACGGGGAGGCACTTTGTTCACATCTTCCTTTCTTTTAAGTGCTTTTTATCTCATGATGCCTCCAACTAGCATGGAGACTTCAAGGATAAATCTGGAATTTAAAGCCATGCAGGATCTGAATTCCTGTGTAGGACTGTAGGTCTGCACCAGGAATTAATTCAGCGACTCAAAGTGCAGAAGCAACATCAAAACATTCAAATTGTATTTCTCATATTGTCCTGGGCTCAAAGAGATGTTGCATGAGCAGGAGGCCAAAGCCTGCATGGAGTGACTGCACCACATACTGCTTTGCAAATTCACATACAATTGTGTCTTTTGGGACAGAATATCAGGCCTTTAGCTGCCACATCTGGCCCAATTCCAGTGAAATCTGTTAAGAGCTTTGTCTTTGCCATTCAAAACGCAAACTGTATCATTATTTGCAGAGAAAGAAGTAGTGTGTATATATATGTGTGTGTGTGTGTGTCTGTGTGTTTCACATCATCACTGGACATTGTCACTTGAAAGCTGCAGTCATCCCTGGGGCTTCCTGTGCCTTGGTGTGTCTGTACCTGTGACCTGCCCTGGGTTTTGTGACAGTGCAGCTGTCCCAAGCACAGTGTGCTGGGGAAGGATGCAACAGCCTGGGGAGGAAAGTCCCCTTTTCCTAAAGGAAAGTCCTGCCCTACACCCAATCAAGGGGCAGCCAGCAGTGCCTTGTGACCCCCAGACACCAGGACCCAACACCACAGAAATCCCCTGCAGGGATGGCTGCAGGTGCTGGGAAAGGTGAGAGAGGAGAAAAAGTGTGAGAAAGGGGAGTGGCAGCAAAACCAGTCTAGCCCAAAAGGCAGAAAGCCAAAATGGGACCACCCAGAATATGTCTAATTAGTACTTTTCCTAAATTAGTGCTTCTCTCTGCTCGTCTTTCATTAATTTTTCTCCTTGATGAAATGTCAAGTCTGGTGGGTGTGACAAAGCCCTCATGGGGAGCAGGGAAGGATGTGCAGGCAGTGAGTGGGCAGTGCCTCCAGGCTGCCCTCAGGATGGGCTGCAGGATCAGGCCCCATGCCAGCCCAAAAGCCTGTCCTGCTGGGGATGGTGCTGGTGGGGGGAAATATCAGCCAGGTGTGGAGGGACAGAGTAGAGCTCCCTGCAGAAATGCACGCATGCATCCAAACACTGTGCTCAGCAGAATCCCCATCCACCCTGAGAGCTGCACAGCTTGAAAAGTGTGTGCAATTATGTTTGCCCAACATTGTTTATTTCAGTGGATGCTGAAAACTGCAAAAAATAATTAGTGTCTTTTAATGGAGGGGGCATGGAGAGTTCTGGTGGGGTGGCTCCTGTTGCTGTGCCCTGACTGCAGCCCGGGAGAACCCTGGGACACCCATGGCTGCATGGCAATCGTTGGCTCCCAGGATCAGCTCAGCCCTTCCCAGGAAGCCCATCACCCCGGCAGACACATGCAGTGCCTGGTCCTGAGTGTCCCAGCTTCATGGGGACAGGAGACACAGAAACCCAGCAGAGAAGGGCTGTGTAACCCACAGGGGGAAGCCGAGGAGGAAAGCAAGGTGACCTCCCTTTTGTTTTGCAGGCTAATTTGTGATTTGGGAGAGTTGGTGATGAGATAGGCTATTGAAGCTGCTACCTTTTAGTTTAGTATTTTGCACTGACTACATCTAACAAAGTGCTCTAATAAAAAAAAATAATTCTCAATTTTGCTTCTGGGAAAGAGATATACATTTCTGTACTCCTTGCAGGAAAAAAATCCAATTTTGTTTGCAAGAAAGAGAAATTTCATCCTCTTGGTGAAAATACCTAAGTGTAAAGAGACAGAAGAAAAAGCCCAAATTAGTTTCATGATGTCAGTAAATGATACCATGAATTGGGAAATCCATGAGTTTCACTGAAACCAGTCATGGTTTCCATCTCCCTCTGCCTCCCATCTGCTTCAAGATATTTAGTTCAGACTTGAGCCTGGAGGAGTGTAGAGGTAGCTAAATATTTCCACATCTGGTTTAGGGAAGATTTGGAAAAATAATTTTACTGCAGAATTAACAAGAGCAATGGAGCTTTTGTGTGTTTCTCAGTATATGGCAATATATTGTAGAGTTCCTCCTCAAGCACATTTGTGCCAGACTGCCTCACTTGGTGTTACCCACTTACCTGTTTCTTGGAGAGGAAAGTTTGCTGCCTCCCTGAGAGATAACAGGGCTATTCTCAACCATAGGAAAACTTCTACTCTTTCATTTTAGCAGCCTCTGGTTGGGAAGGTTTCACCATCTGAGCCCTGACTCTTCTATACTTTCACTTACTTTGCCCTTGTGGTTTCATGCACTGAAAGGATATCATCTGTCCATGATACCAAGGAGAATTAACATGGGAGACAGCTACATGTGTTTAATTGTTTGCACCCATAAAAATGCTCCCGGGAAGTAGAGAAATCAGATTTGAAAGATGAGGGATTATTCTACAGAAAATATTTGCCTAAAGATCTGTACAAACTGAAAGGGTCAATGATGATGTTTCACCTGGACAATGTCCCATGCTGCAGGACACCAGTTGTGCCTGTCTGGTCCTCTATGGCTCTGCAGCAGTCTGTCAGATGTGGAGTTTCACCTCCTCTCAAGCAAGGTCCAACCTGCAAAATGCAGAAGCAGCTGGTTCCTTTTAGCAGCACTGCTCAGGGTCACGGTGGGTGCCTGCACTGACTGCCAGTGGTGCCAATGCAGAGCAGGACACCCTAAAGGGACTTGGGGTGTGAGGTGGTGGTTAGATGGGAGTAGCCCTGTGATGTGCAGAAACCAACAAGCTCTGCACGAGGAGAAACATCTGCGGGGCATCACCCAGCCCTTGCAGCTGGTGTTGGCAGAAGCACCAGCAGCTCCCCCTGAAAGGGCTTCCACAGAGTGTCCCATGGGCAGACAGGTGCCTTGGGGCCGGGGAAAAGCGGCAGCTCATGGTGCTGGTCACCCCTGGGAACCAGCTGCATCAGTAAAAGGCACTGAGACCTACTGAAATTTCTGTACAGGTTTTGTTTTCTCCAGCAGCCGCAGTTTACAAACCGGAGCCAGCACTCACCTCCTCTTTGCCGCCTCTGCCGTCCCCCCGGGAGGGCGGTGGGCAGCGAGCCACCACGCTCAGGAAGAGCCTTTGTTGCAGGGCTCAGCCATTGAATTCAGTGATTTTCAGAGAGCCTCACACTTACTTTAAAGATTTATTGTTTGCTCTGGAAAGCAGCTCTCAAATACTGAGTCTGCACCCCCTGAAAAGCAACATGCACTGTTGGGAACTGTTGCCCGCAGAGAAGGCTGGGCTTGGACACTGCATTGAATTGCCTGGATTTTGGGGTGGTAGTGGCAAAGGCCAGAGTGAGTGAGGCCAGCACAGCCTCCTCCGTCAGTGATGCACAGTGTGTCGCTGTGGCTTCCAGAGTGCAGTGGCAATGCTGGGCAGGAGAAGAGGGCTGTGTGAGAAGGATAACAGCATTCTTTGTGTTGTTTTTCAATTTACATCCTTTTCCCCTTTGCTTTGGAGCTCCCTTTCATGCTGGGCTGCTCCTGGGGCACAGTGAGTTTTAGCCTGCTTGGGGCAGATATTCCTCCTTTGCTAAGAAGTAACTCCTGTCTGAGTCACAAGAACATGAGGAACCTGACCACACCATAGCAATGAGTGGGGCAGCTGGACATCACTACATGGACAGGGATGGGGATGGGGACACAGCACTTTGACCTGGGAGGGCTGGCTGTGCAGCAGCCTCCCGTGCTGGGTCACTCTCTGAGATGTCTGGCTGAGACGAGGCAGCCTGAGCCATAACCAAGTTATTATGGGGCCTTGGAGAAGGTGTCTTGGCAGCTGCCACTTGTGCTGTGCAGAGAGCAGCTCCCCCACCTCTGTCCCTCGTTGGCAATAACTGCTAGAAAGCAGCCTTAAAACAACAACCAGCTTTCTAATAAAGCTGGCAAGTAATGCTGAGACAGAAAGCACAGGAGAGCCCCATGCAGTCCTGGAGCACAGCCGGCAAAGCAGACCTTGCAGCACGATGTCCTGGCCCGATTTGGTGTGTCCTTGTCCCCTTCAGCAGGCTGGTGTCTGGTGGCCGCTGTGCTGAGCTGCAGCCTTTGCTCCGTGCTGGTGTCCTCCACCCCTGCTGGTGACAGGTTGATGTCCAGCTGTACCCGTGCAATGTCAGAGCGGGGCACGTCACCTCTGACAGCGGTGACCCCAACAGTGCAAGCTGTGGAGGTGTTGGTGTAAAAAGCTACCCAGTGTGTGTGTACAAAACTGGGCTGATAAACCCATGTCCTCTCTGTGTAACTTTATTTTAATATCGTGATCGCTGCAGCCCCAGTCCAGTCTTTGCCGTGTTCTTCGTATTCATGTCTTGCAGCATCACTCCCTAGAGCATGTTTTAAAGTTTTTATTTTGGACGTGCGGATCCCGTCTGGATGCTGGCATGCCCTGCCTGGATCAGTCCCAGCAGCACCGTCTGTCCGGCTGGCCCTGGTACTCTCCTTCGCTGCAGGCTGCCTCGGAGACACGCTTGGGGTGCTGCCGGTCCTGGGGGGCACAGGGGGAAACAGAAGGGCTCGGAGCGCCGCGCCCAGCAGAAAGGGTGCGGGAGCGGGGCGGGAGCGGTGCGGGAGCGGTGCGGGAGCGGTGCGGGAACGGGGGGGGAGCGGGAGCGGTGCGGGAGCGGTGCGGGAGCGGTGCGGGAGCGGGACGGGAGCGG
>VYXF01006619.1:87229-118300 GCA_013397295.1 Polioptila caerulea
AAAAAGAACTTTTTTGGAAAACACAGGTTTTTGATGCACACTTAACAGGAGCTGGGTGGCAGAGGGTCAAATCTCAAATCTAAGCTTTCCCCTCAGAACTCCCCAGCACCCAAGAGCTGCTGTGGGTCCTGTCCCTGAGGATCCCCAGCATGAAGAGTTGTGCAGTCCCAGCAGGGCAAGGAGAGCCAGGGGAGGGGCTGGGATAGGGTGGGACGAGATGAGAGAACATGACATGAGATTGAGTGGGCTGGGGGTGAGCTGGGATGGGGATGAGGTTGGGGTAGGAGGGGGCACAATGGGGTGCCAGGTCAGCATCCAGAGGCAGTTTTGTCCTGCTGCCAGTTTGGTGGGAAATGCTGAGGCTCAGTTTCCCCGTCTCTCGGTGGGTGTCAGTGTGCTCATTGAGAGCCTGGCAGCTCTGTCAGGCTGGAGGTCACCACATCAGCTGTTTCGAGTGCCAGACACAGATGCTATCTTTGACACTGTTGTCTTGCTATTATTTTATTTCATGTAAAATTTATGCCATTTCTGAAGCATTTCTGCCAACACAGCTCTTAGGGGCCTTGTCATCATTTAAGTATCCAGTAATATGTCCAGTTCTTGAATGCTGTGGCTTTTCCTGTGTTTATTTTTCCTCCTCCTGGACCTTTAGTTCAGCAGACAGGCTGGGTTTTTGTTTTGTTTTGTTTTTCTTTTGGCTCTGCCTGCCTGGAGTGAGCACCCCAGGAGGTGCAGCACTGGCAGAGCTGAAGTGCTCAAGTCCCAGGGGTGGTCCACTGTATGCCCGGGGTACCAGGAGGAGGGTGATGGGTACCTTAAAGAGAAAATTCAAGGGAAGAGCAGGGGCAGAGCTTTTCTGAAACACAACCAGCATCAGCTTGGCTGGCCCTGATGTTGCATTCACATTTCGAGGGTTGATGGAGCTGGAGAGACAAGTCCTCCTCTGAGTGCTGCACTGGGATCGTACTGAGAGCCTGCCGGAGCAAAGCTCTGCCTGTTCCCCTTCCCTTCCCTTTGACACTTCCATGCCCGCAGGGACCAGCGGCGGGAGGGCCCGGCTGTGTGCGGGCAGGGCCGGCCGTGCAGGCTGTGCCCGGGGAGGCTCGGCCCGGGCACTCGGTCCTGTTTGCCGGGTCCCCGCTGCGGGAGCGCTGCCCTTTATTCTGCTGCTTCCCGCGGAACAAACAACCGAGGGAACAATGCTTTCCAGGAACCCCGCACTTCCTCCGGGAGCCGCGGGGTCAGGGCTGCAGAAACACTCTGAGCAGCGAGCAGGAGCGGGGAGAAACCCGCCCAGCCACCCTGCAAGGGCTTTTGCTAAAAAAATTCGGAAAAAAAATACATTGCGACTTATCCTCCGTCCCCTAAAAGAGCGTTTGGATTGCCCGTGCGAGGACCGGAACACATTGGGGTTTCAGGGAAGGCTCAGAAAGTGCTGGTGAAGCATTTGGACTTCGGACTTAGAGAGCGTGGGGGAATATGCACGGTGAGAGGCTCGTTCCCACAGCTCCTCCAAAAAAAATCCGTGTATTTTGTGTATTTGTGGAATGGGCTGCATATAAATTATCCATAAATAAGCTTAGCATTAGTGAGCAGGTGGAACAGGGCAGGGTTCAGGAAATTATACAAAGAGAGTAGACAAAGAGCCAGGCTGCGATTGCTCTTTGTGTTGGGGAGCTGGGCTCACTTTGTGCAGTCACAACGAGTTAGTGCGTGGCACAAAGGCGGCAATTTTGGATTTGATTAAATTCTCTGACAGCATTCATATGTTAAATGATTATGTGCTACTATCTGCTGCTACAGCATGCATATCACAGGAGAATCACAAACGAGTCTGTCGAGGCCAGAGTGCAGTGTCACAGGAGGTGTCATTAATAAGCCAAACAAGAGCAGGGTAAAAAAGCAAATTTGATGTGGCTCTTACTTAATGACCAGGCACATCAAGTCAGGAAGAAATTACTAACATGGAGCAACACAGATGTGTGTTCTGGCATTTGAAATTCTAATCCAGATGCAAATATTATAGTCAGGATCCTGTCTCCCAGTTTCAGAACTTCAGACACACAAGGACCGCGTGGCATCCCCCGTGCCAGCCGATGCCTGTGGAGGCAGGCCAGGGCTGTTCAAAGGCATTCCCAGCATAAGGATTACTGTGCCTTCATGCTTGCTGTCCATTCAGTCTTTTGTGAGGTGCCACGGGGAATCGGGTGACATTTGAAACAGGAACGAGGGTTAGACACGTCCCCCCCTCCCCGTGTGGGTCACACAACGCCTGGCAGAGGAGCCGCCGAAGGAGCTGCCGGGCAGAGCCACTGCACACCCGGATCACCTTCCCACCGGAGGGGAGAGCACCCCACGTGTGCTGCCTTCACCCCCTGCCCCAGCCACAAGTGAAAAGATGCCTCTGAAACCCTCGATGATGGGCAGCAGGACGTGAGTGGGCAGGTGATGGGCCCCAGGTGTCCTTGTCCCTGCCCTGGCCCTTCCCGACTGGCACTGACCAAGGTGTGGGAGCCACATTTCGACTGCCATAGCCCATGTCTGGGGCTGGGCTCACACAGCACTCCCCAGCTGCCCTGGAGAAATAAGATCACATGAGACAGCCATCCCTACGCAGGCTGGGGATGCCCAAAGCTCTACTGGGCAGGCAAAATTGGGTTATGGGGGCTGTGAAGGAATTGCCCCAGCTCCCAGGAGCACAGCTGGGTGGCTGCTCAGGGACACTGGAAATTCATTCACCAGTCTCGTTATGCTGATTGGCAGCTACCAGGTTTAGGTTGCTTGTGGAGGGACTCACCCTCAGAAACATTTGGGTCCTGATCCCCAGCAAGGTGTGCAGGGTCCTGCAATGTCACCCTGTCACCACTCCTGTCCCTCAGGTTAGAATCACAGAGTGTTTTAGGATGGAAAAGCCCTCTCAGATCACCCAGTCCAACCACTAACCCAGCACCACTGTGTTCACTGATAAACCACGTCCCCAATTGCCACCTCCACGTCTTTTGAATGTTCAGGACAACACTCCCCTCAAATATTTTCATTCCCATTCCACTATTGCCAACTTTCTTCTTGCAAAGCGTTCTCCCCTCGCCTCAAAAGAACAAAACAGAAATCGTGAGTGCAAAAAGATTTTTATCTGGAGCCTGAGGGCTTTGAGAGTGTGCCTGCCTGTCTGGTGGTGGGGAGGGCAGGCTCCATGGGAAGGGCTGGCTCCATGGGAAGGGATGTCTCCATGGGGAGGGTTTTCTCCATGGGGAGGGCTGGCTCCGTGGGACCCCCAGCTCTGTTGGGAGCCCCGTGCAGCTGCAGCCCTCGGCACAGGGCTGGCCAGTGCTCACCATGCACCAGATTGCAGCGAAAGGTTTTATTGCCCAGTCAGCTCACCCATATCAGTCAGCTCCTTGGCTGAAGGGGAGGCGTCCATTCAAAGCCAGTTTACAGCAGAGGCTTTATTTTTATTTTAAAAGCATCTGGAAATTAAAAATCCCCTTTGGCACTCATCCACTTTGGAGAGAGAGCCAGCCCTGTCGTCTGGCCAAGCAGCCCTGCTCTAGCTGAGCTGGGTGGATCCAGCACTGGGACATTTTTCTGACTCGAGCAGGAGTGGGATGTTGGCTTTCTTCCAGCAGCTCCCCACGCTGCCAAGTGTTGGTTTGGTCCTCACACCGTGTGTGTCCCTCAGTGGGATGTCACTCAGAGGCATCCAGGGTGTGCTGTGCTCTCCCCCAGCCCAGGGACATCTGTGAGCTGGTGCCTTGGCCAGGACAAAGAGCAGTGAGACGGGTGGGGCGTGTAGGGTTCACCTCAGGTGAAGGGCAACCATGCAAAACATGGGTTGTTTATTTCCATTGTGGGATGGCTGCAGGTCTGACAGGTGACTCCACCCAGGACTGGCTGAACCTGGTGGCACAGGCATGCTGAGTTTATAGCAGAGCGCTGGTAAGTTCTCCATGAGCAGTGTTTTCCCCTGAAATCCACAAGATTTTATTGAATTTTTCCTCAGCAGGGTGGCAAACCCAAGGTTTGTGCCAAGGGATGTTTTGGAGAATGGAAAAAAAAGAAGGTAAATAAATCCAGTGCCTGCACACAGTTACAGTTGCACAGACCTGTTTTTCACCCTGCAGGCAAACAGTAGGCACTGGAAATCTCCAGCCTGCTCTGGCAGCTGGCACCCCTGGCTGCCCAGCCCCGTGTGTCCCTTCACCGTGGCTCCTCAGCAGGAAGGCAGGTTAGTCTGGAACAAGGCAGAGAACAAAGCAGTGGCAAGGATTTGTCCATTCTGTGTCACAGAAAATTGAGAAGCCCCTGTCCAGCAGCTTGGGATTGCCACTGTAGAGACTGAAGGTGCTGAGTACACCAGCTGCAAGCCAGAACAGCATCCTTTATCCAAAAGGTGGCTGAGGTGAATAACCGTGTGCTCAGTGAGGGGTTGAGGATCTCCAGACACAGCTTTCACCTGCATCCCAGGAGGGCTGGGCTGCCCTCCTGCCCTTGAGGTGAGAGCTCCACAGCCCAGGCAGCTGCAGCCAGTGGTGTGTTCCCTGCCTGATCCATGCCTGGAGGGAATGAGGATTATTGCTTGTGAGTGTCTTTTCTGGCAGGAGAGGAAGGGAATACCCATCAGGGTGGAAGAGGGGATCAAACAGGCAAGGAACCATAACCTCTCAGCCTATCCTTCCCAGCCTGCCCTGTCCCACCAGCTCCTTCTTCCAGGCACAGTCCCCATCCCTGCTCCAGCATGGAGCACAGCACCCTGCTCTGCACTGCCCCTTGTCCCTCCCCAAGTCCTGCTGCACAGGAGCTGCTGCTGGGACAGACCAATTCCACCAATGGCACAGGCCAGGGAGGGCCAGGCACGAGGAGACACGAGCAGAGACTCTTCTCTAATCTTGGCTAAGCCCTTGCAAAGCCCTACTGCACAGGCACAAAGCAGACTCCTTCAGAGTCCCATAAAACTGAAAAAACTGCGGCCAGACCCTTATGGCAATGGTAACACACCCTCTTTAGCACAAAGCCTATCTTCCCACATTGGATTTCAAGTCCCCCTTTCAAAGTATGGAAGCACTAGATCTTTCCAAAGAAAGGATTTCCTGAATTATTCTAACACTGAAGAAAATAATGTATTCTTCCTTGGCTCTCGTAGGCCATTGAAGTACTTGGCTGATTTCTTTTTTCTAAAAAAACCCCAAAGCCAGAGTCATGACATAAGAACAGGATCTCATACTTAGAAGGGACATGAACCTCCAGAGCAGGCTGTGCTACCAACTCTGCCTCTAATAATAGCTGCCAACTTTGTGAGCATTGTACATTGTTTAAAGAATCTAATCAAGTTATATATTCCTTTTGAAGTCAGACAACTTTGATTTAACAATGGCTTCAGAGCTTTGAAAAACCCAATCTTTTCTAGTTTGTCTTTCATGATAGTTCCTTACCTGTCTCCCATTGCTGAATAAATCATTATAAACATAAACCAGATGCCTAATGCTAACAATAACTTTAGAGAGCCCTGCTTCCCCCAAGATCTATGGGCAATGACTAACACACTTTTAGCCTCCAGACTTAATTTAAAGCATTCTGGAATTGTGCACTGGTGAGATGAAGGCTGCCCAAGACAATAACTTTTAGATTAAATATAATTTCCCTCTTTAGCAGCAACAAAGTCAAGGTTGTTCTCCTTCAGTCCCAGTGTCTCAGCTGGCCATGGGTGCTCTACAAGCCTGAAGGCAATGGAAAAGGAAGACCAGCATAAAGAAAATGAAGAGTCTGTGTTTGAATGCATGGGAGCAGCGGGTTATGTGCCTTGCAGTGAGCGTGCAGCATCCAGGCACTGCCCCTCACAGCAAAGTCAGTGCTGTTCTCAGTGAAGGTGTGGCACGGACAGCGCTGAGTCTCCGGATGCGTCGTCTCCCTCTGGCAGAGCAGCAAACACTCGAGCTGCCCTCAGCCTCTGTCAGCAGCTGAGCTACAGCACTTTGGAACCTGGAGCTCACCTTGCCTGAAGACAGATCACGGATGTGGAGCAGTGCAGGGGGCTGTGCTGGTGGAGGATGAGTGTTCCTGACCCAGAGACCTCAGCCTGCGGAACGCCTGTAGCTAACAGCTGCTCCAGAGCTGCTCCACGGGGAATACATTGCTTAACAGAGGAACACATTTAAATGCATTACTAGCACAGCTAAATTAGTGTCTGGAGATCGAGCTCTGGCAAAGAAGCGAAGTTTTGAAAGCTTCCTTCAGTATTCTTTCACTTTCCTATGTCTGCGCACACTAAGCCTGCAGTTGGGTTAATCTTGCCATTTTATTTTCATAATTTTGTCACCCCCATCTTGCTTGGTGTCTCCCTTGGTTTGGTTGTTTGAAGCAATAACCAAAAAGTGGAGAGAAGAAGAAAGGATGGGAGGAAATCTTTGGCTCTGCCAAAGTTCAGGAAATGAATATTAGATAAACTCTTCCACACAGAGGTGCTTTGCCCTTGTGACGTTGCCGGCAGAGCGTGGCACAGTGGGAAGCTCAGTACAGAATTTCCGGACACAGACTGAACTAAAAGGAGACATTGCTAAAAATATACCAAAAAGGACACTCATGGGGAGCTTGAGGGGGATTATTTCTCCTCCCTGAACTTCACAGCAATACCCCTGTTTTTCTGAGGGCCCTTTTGTGGCAGCTTCCCAAGCAACCCAGTCACGCTGAAGCCCAAGGATGTGTTTGAAACCCTCACAAAGACACCCCCTGAAAAATAAACACACCCCAAAACAACCAGAGGGACATTTTTCAGAAGTTCACCCCTTGCAGGAAATTTCTGTTACCTCTGCATCACAGCTTTCCTAATTTCCAGCTGCTTGGTAAAGCTTCAGCCCTGGACTTGTGGGTTTTTAAATTCTAATTTTCAAATGAAACCTCACCAAATTATTTGATATGGGGAGCAAGGTAAAGCACAGAGTGGCTTGAGGCGGGGGGGGAAGACTCCAGAGCCAGCATCTCCCAGGAAACTCTTGCCTCCTGCTTCACTTTTGTGCTCAGCAACAGGAGAGCTCCTTGCCAAACCAGACCCTACCAGCTCTCCATCAGCCACACTTGCAGCACCAAATCCATCTCCAGAGGAGCTACTAGGGCATTAGAATACAAAAGACTGTAATTTATATACTTTAAGCCATATTTTTGATTATGGTGGAGAGCAAGCAAGCCCTGAAAATAATCTTTTACAGAAAACATTAATTCTAGATGATGTTTTGCCCTTATAAAGAATGATTTACCTGCCTCTGTGGGGTTGTATTTTTTGTACAATAGAGCACATGTCTGTTCTGGTTCCTTACACATGAGGTACAGATCCCAGGCAAGCAGCTGTCCTGGGGTATTGTGGGGTTTCCATGACAAATGGGAATCCTTTACAGGCAGCTTTCATTTTTTCATCTGCAAGCCTCAATACACTGGCAGTTGTCAGAGTCCTGTGAACTTTCATATTTATTATGCCTTCACCACTACAAATGCTTTCAAATTAACAACCAGCTACATTTCCTTTTTATGACCAAGCAGGAAAATGAATAGAAAATACAGAAATTATTACATTACAGAATACCTTCTCCTCAATCTCACTTAGCAATCACTTTGTAAAGTGATCTGAAATGTTATTTACATTGGGATACATTGAAGGGGATGAATAAGTGCAAATGCTCCAAAAAGGGATCACAGCTGTTTCCTTTCTTATCCCTGCCTGTCTCTGCTCCCAAGCAGTCGCCCTCATGCTGGTGTCAGGCAGAATTCCCACAAAATACTAAGAAATATGCATTTGAAGTAATCTCATAAATACATTTTTATTTCAGTTTTTAGCTTAGTGCTTTTTCCAGTTCGTTTGCCTTTGCAAAAGGGGTATCTTAAATCTGTTCATGGACAAGGGCAGGCACACAGAGAACAAACCCTTCTGTAGGAGCAGATTCACTGCTGCAGTGGCAGGGACAGGAGGAATAGAATAACAGGAGGAATAGAATAAAAAGCAAGACAGCATTGCAAGAGGAAAGTTTTCTAGCAGTACAATGCAGAGCTGTCCCACCATTGCTGACACAGCCTTCCAGACATGCACATCTGGTGGGATGCTCAGCAAAAGGCTGGAATCCTGGAATCACAGCCCAGCACCTTTTCTGAGTATGACATCGGGGTCCCAGGTGTCCATTTGGTGCATCTGGCACAGTGAGCTTACATCTGAAAATAATGAGAGAGATATTAAAAAATTAAGGAAATTCACTATTTCACAGTCTTTTCTCACGACTTTGAATTCTTCCTGTTAATTTCTCCATCTTTTGACAGTGCCTTTTCAAACTGTGATCAACAGCCACATCTGCTTGGCAATGAGAAGTGGAGTCTCAGCCTTTGATGAGGACTTGCAGGGCTCCAAGACCTTCGATGGTCACTGGTGGGAGATCACATTCAGGCAACCCCAGGGATCCTCCTGGTCTGGCAGCCTATGGATAAAATCTGTGTGAGTGACTTAATATCCTCAAAAAATTGCCATGGTGAATAATCCTCGGAGATTTGGTGTTGCCCTCATAAACACAGGCTGTCCTTTTTTATATTTAAACATCAAAGGATGCCATTTGCTTTTAAAGTGATGTTTGGTGTTAATATTCTGCTCCTACAGGCCAGTTGGATCGTGGGGAGGACACAGTCATCTCAAAATAAAGGTCTGCTCTGCTGACTGATAGGCTTGAAAAATTGTGCAACAAATGCCTATGCACAACTCATTTATATGAGACACAACCAGTGGCAGATGATGTTCTGTCCCAGAAATGTGCACAAATGTTTTATTTCTACCTTCACTGAGCAGAAGACAGAATTTTGTGTTCCCATACTTTTTATAACTCTTCCCTCACTCTGCTATAACTTGCAGTAAAATTTTAACCCTGAAAAACTGCGGTGTGGGAGCTTTTATCGAGGGCACTCCTTTATGCCACAGGTTCAACTGAGAGGAACTGCCAGGTTCCTCTGCCAGAGCGTAGGCTCAGCCCCATTTCTGCTGTCCAAATGGTGAGGCAAAAATCAGAAAAGGAGCAAATTCTGTTATGCTTGTACTTCTGAGGCAGACTGTGGGTCTTCAACGACTTTTGATGTCTTGGGTACGATGCTGTCCAGGCTGTTTCTGCTCATCCCTGTGTTTTAAGTTTTTAAGCTTGAAGTTTTGTATGAGGGGAGATCACAGTAGAGAGAAAGGAAGATACAAACCCCTCTTTTCTTAGCCTCTTGGCTAAACTCCAAGTATTTTAAGCATTTCTGCCAGGGGTTGATTCCCCCAGCGAGCCCCAGAGCTCTCATCTCTGACGGCTGTAAATCAAAGGCTGTTCACAGGAGATCAGCACATGCCAATACTGCTTTAGGCTTTATGTACACTTCATATATCGACAGCAATGGGCCATCCCCCCCTGCAAGCCCTTTAGTGACCTCATGATTGTGTTTTGATTTAGTGGGCAGGGGAGAAAAGCGCAATGGAAGTCATACAAATGATTACATGCAAAGATCTGCTCGTCTTGTGAGACCCCCTGTAAATAATTTAACAAAGATCTTTCACAAGTCACACTCTATAGGAAAAATTTGGTCCACTTTAAACCCTGCTTTTCCAATTTGGATGTTCAAATCAGTACTGCAGTCTTTTAAAATAGCCAGATTCTGTAGAAATTGCCATAGAGAGACAGACACAGAGTTCTGGTTGCCAAGTGTAAAGGAGAAAAATGTGAGAAACTCTGTAACAGGCAAACATGGGGTAATCTCCCTTCCCCCAGAAGAGCTCATCCAAACCTTGGAGACTATTTAAAATATTAAAGCTAGAGGTTTTGTCCTTCCCTAACCACTGTTCACTTAACTCTGCAGTGATGCTTTTCTCCACAGGAAGATTCAGCAAAGCTTTGGATAACTTTATGGGAACACCTCATTGCATATTTTGAGTATTCCCTTTACCATCTCTCTCCCAGAAGGACACGAGCCTCTCCAGTAAAACCCAGCTGGAGACACCACATCTCGAGGCTGTTGGGTCCCTGCCCGTGCAGAGCAGCCTGTCCTGGCACGGCTGTTCCAGGGCTCGTGTGAGGAGCGTGGATCCCTCCCCAGGGGACACCTGATTCCCAGGGAAGGGAGTGCAGGGCAATTAGTCACTGTAAAACAGCCTAATGAGGCTAAAGAAATAGGAATTGCCCACGCTCCAGCAGAACCAAGTGCTTTATATGACTTGAGATGCAGTCGGAGGAATCTGGCTAATCTTTTACTCTCCTAGTAAATCATTCATTGAGGCCATCTGTGAAATATGAGAAGAGCAGCTTCAACCCAAGATTCCTGCTTAGCAAAGCTCTTACTGGCTTGGCCAGAAAGAAGCTTTCCTGATAAAGCTGATAGCTAGTCCAAGCCCTCATGATTTCCAGCAGCAGTAATCCTGCTGGGGAGATTAGAGAAGCAGCCTTGGAAGTCCTGAAGTACGGCCGTGCACTACAGCAAAATTAAAGGGAACAAAAAAAGATAAAATCTCTAGCATTCACCAGAGGCTGGCCCTGATGTGCCCCTCGATGCTCTCAGGTCCAGTGGCCTCTGCAGACAGGTCAGACCAGCAGCCCCCAGACAAGTCACAACCTCCTGGGACAGGGAACATTAATGGAGCTCTGGAATGGCATCAAGGAAAATATCCAATGCCTTGATGGCCAAGATTGGGCTGGGGTTTTCTTCAAGAAGTGTGAATGCCCATCAGGAAGGTGATATTCAGCTCTCATAGCTGAACACAAACCCAAAATTCCCTGCTTCAGGAAAGTTCATGCCTGAATCAAATGAGTATAGGTCATGTAATCATTCATCCAAAACACCCCTACCAACTCCCCACACCAGGCTGCTTGTCTGTGTCCTCTGCCCAGACTTGATAGGTTTTTAAGAAGCAGTCAGTACTTTCTCCATAGGCATTACTACTAACCTGGAGATAGAGGGAAGTTCCTGGGAAAACATTTCATGTGGCAAAATAAATAAAATTTTAGTTTACAAGAGAAATGGGCTGAGCACCTAAGCAGAGTATTCAAGGACATGAGTTACAGTCCACCTCTTCTGGGAATTAAGACAATAGAGTTTTTTAAGGCTTTATTTTTTTTATTCTTGTAGCTTCCAAACTCTTAGGATCTGCAATTCCCAGGTGACCCAGAAGCTAGTAGGAACAGAGAGCTTCAAAGTGAAAGATGAGATGCACCAACTCCTAGAGCCAAGTGCTTGAAGGGAAGTGAAGCAAAGGCCCAAATAGGAGACAAAATAAGAGCTCAGCAGGGCTGGAGGCAAAAGCCTACAGTCTCACCTGCTGCTGGACTCCCAGGGAAGGCAAGGTTTGCACACAAGGAATCTGAGCACATCCCACCTTTGTACTATGCCAAATCCCTGCTGTATGAATCCATTTATATGGTGTTGGGTGGGTGCCCTGCAGAACTACAGCCATGGGAGGGAAAATCCACCCCCTCCTGCCCTGAGCTTCAGCTGAGCAAAACCATGCTTGGTTTAGTGTTGAAGTCTTGGTCCAAATTACAGCTCTCTGGATGACCAAGTAAAGTTGGGAAAGTGATTGTATCTTGGAGCAGCATGGTGGGCAAATAGGAGCTGCAGCTCCTAGAAGACAAAATCCTCTTTGCCATGTGAACTTTGACCAGAGTTTGGTGGGATAATCCCTCTGCGTTGGGGTTTGTAAGATTTTAACTATTCCTTCTGTTTTTCTTGGCTACCTGGTGTTTGCACCACTGACCTTGGGGTCTGTAACTGTGTAGAATACATCAAATTTTCTGCCTTCTCCCAGAAATCTCCTCAGATCTACGTGAAACAGCAACTCACTGACCATTACCCCCACAAGATTATTAGTGATGCATTTTCTGCTGTGGAGAGAAACAGGCTGAGACAAGTAAGACTGGAAGTTGTTTTAGTTGGTTTTAAAAGTGAGGGGTTCTTCCTTGCCACTTCCTAACTGCTGAAGAAAGTATTTCCCCCTGTGCATCAGCTGAGGCATTAAGGAAGCACTTCCTCTAGTCCTAATTCAGTGTAATAAGCACTATAAATGCCCCTTCCTGTAGAGCTGTTTCTATTCTTAGCACATTCTGTACCATCCCTGGTAGTCAGGGCTGTGGAGGCACAAAGTGCAGCTTGGATGACTGAAAACAGAGAGAGTCTGGAAGGAGCAGCAGCAGGGAGAGCAGCTGGCACCCCCTGCCCCAGGTCAGAAGGAAAGGAAAGGAGGAGGAAGGTGAAAACCAGGGGGTAGCAGAGAAGTGCTCAACCTCAGCAAGACCAAGGACATACCATGGCCATGGAAACTGCCTGAGCAAAGCTGCTGTGGAGATGTGCCCCAACACACCAGAGCTCCTGCTAGAAGGGAGTCTCTGGCTCAGCTGGGCTCTGGGGTTTTCTGTTCACCAGCCAGGACTTGTGTTGTTCAGTAGAAAGCTGCCCTGGCCTCCCAAGCACGGCAAGACTGGTGCATCCTCCACCTTCCAAATCACACAATGCAGGCTGCAGAAGCATCTGTTATAAATCCTCTTCTCTGGGCAAGGGCAGGAAGCACAACTTTCACAAGATTCTCTTAAACTGAAGAAAGTCATCCAGGCCTTTTCTTTGGAAGGGCTGCACCCCTCCTGGAGCCCTTTGTGATCTAAGTTGTTTAGAAAGTAAATGAAACAGAGTGAGCCAGAGAGACAGTAATGGTTATTTCTCCAAGAAGGAAAAGCTTGATTTTACCATGGGGATCTTGCCTCTGCCATGACCCCTCCAACAGCTCACAGGAACACAGGAGGAATTAACCAGCACTGAGGACTGGCTTATCTTGCAAATTTGTAAAGAGTTTCATCTTAGTTCTTAACAGCAATGTCCTTGATCCTGAAAAAAACCCCCAACAAACTAACAATCCCCCCCCCAACTCAAATAAACAGCACCTAGTCCTCAGCTAGTAACACTCAGCTTCTCCATAGCTTACAGCACCCTCCTTTTCCCACCTAACCAAGACAGAATTAGGGCTTGTAACCTCTTTGGAGACTTCCCTGGGCTGCAGCTGAGATGGTCAGTGCATGAAGAGCAGTGAACATTTCACAGGCAGCAGCCCTGGAGGGGCTGGTCCCAGAGGAGGTGAGAGGACAGCGAGCAGCACGAGAATTACCAGGCTCAGAAGGATTTGTGTTTGCTCAAGGTTGGTGTCTGTGCAGCTGACTGGTAAATGAGATCAACAGGATTTTTTCATCTAGCCTAAGCAAGCGGTTGGGTTTTATTCAAGTAATTCTTCTAAGGGATAATAATGTCTTATTATGACTAGAGGGCTTGTTACTAGAACGTTGTACTAAATTCAATAATCTGAACTCACCAAATATCGTCCCCCTTGTGGGAGCTTCAGCTGTTTGAGAAGGAGCCCCAGAGTTGCGTGATCATCCCTAAAACCTTCTCCCCTAAGTTCCAGCTTTGGAGAACAAGTTGTTCATCATATGCTGAATTCAGCCTTGGAGTAACTCCAGTGAAAACAAAAGGAGTAACAACAGGAATGGATTAGGCCCAATTGCTTTCACATTTCTCCAACTTGAATTTTCAATTCCAATACTAAAGGAGGAGTAAAAAAACCCCGACCCAACTCATGGCACAGAGACAAATACACTCCAAAATGTAAGTCTGCTTGTGATGTGACCTCGTGCCCTTTGGAAAGTGCACCAAGGAGGGCTTCCCAAAGCCCACCTAGGAAAAAAACTCTGCTATCATCTGGCAGGAGCAATACATATTCCTGTTTCTGCCACTGTATTGTACCAATTTTTGCACAGAATGGTCAAACCCTGCAGTTCTAGGCTGCTACATTTGTGACTACTGACCTTACACATGTCTGAAAAAACCCAGTATCTGCCAAGTTGAGATATAGAGTCATGAGGATTTAATTTAATTTCTTAAAACCATACTGAGGCAGATTAAGCTGTGTGTTTTCTGCACCAGCTCCATTTTCCAGAGGGAGATGTGCTCAGATCAGGAGAGGGCACAGTCTCACCTACAAGTTCTCATCTGACAAATCATCACCTTGGCATCTCTCTGGTTAAGCAGAAGTGAACAAGAAGAGAGGAAGAGGAATAAGGACAAAGAGAACCCCAAGATCCCCTGCTGACTGTTGAGCCCTGCTTTCTTGCAGTGCTTGCTGCACCACTCACTCATTAGCTTTTAAGTAAGTTCCTTCTAACTTTGACCTGCTGTTTCCTGCCAGGGCTGATGAGCCACGAGTGCAGAGTTGCTTCCTCTGGGCCAGTTCCTCAGAGCACACTTCCAGTGGCTGCCACATGAAGTTAACTGAAGAAAAAAATGTTGCTCTTGTTTTCACTGGAGTTATTCCCAGTGAAATTCCCAGGCTAATCCAGAGTGTTATAAAGGGGGTAACACAATTATCCAGTGATCAAAGAACTAAACTGCAAGTCAGAAGTCCTGTGTTCAATTTCTAGCTCATATTCAACCAACACTAACCATATGCCCCCTCTGTGTCTCCACGCACTCGAGGGTTTCAATAATAAAGATGACACTCAAAGCTACTCCTAAACAAACAAGAAGTTTATGAAACATCACAGAAGCACAAAATATTGAGGCCACATTTGACCCATGAGCTCCACAAGGTAAGGGCAGGGCTTTGTCCAGCTGACAGGCTGGAAGTGGAGGGGTTCGGCTCAGCTGCTATCTAGCTCAGAAATCACTGCACATTGTTTGCAAACTTATCAGGAGTGACTTGAATTGTGAATTAGCTTCAGCAAGGCAGCTGGCAGGCTGCTGAGGCATACAATGCCTGCTGAATCTGCACTTCCTGCTGGAGACGTGCAAAGGAGAAGGCAAACTATGAAAGAGCAGAGAAACCGCTCCCAGCTCCAGTCAAAACGACGTGCAGCACAGGCACAACAGGGCCAGCCACCGAGCCGGGGGCCAAACCAGAATTCCCAGCAGCAGCAGGGCTGATAGTGCTCAGCCTCGGCACAGCACTTGCTGTGGAGGGATCCCAAAGCCCTTTGGGAAGATCATGAGGCTCCGCCACCTTCCCCCAGCTCCTTTCCAGACTGGGTAAGGTCACAGAGCTGGAGGGCAGCAGTTGGACCCTCCCAGCCCATGCTGTGACCCTGCAGGCAGCTCTCACACACAGCCAAGAGCTGGTGCTGGCCCGTTTTACACCTCGGTTTTCAGTAAATAACCAAATCTCTGTCAAAGGCAGCAGCAGACACGGAGACCTGCTCTGGCCAGCCTTACCTGAGCACTCACCTGGACAGGGCAGCAGAGCAGGGCTCCATGGCTGGACGCTCTCCGTGCAGGCAGACATTCCCTGTGAGCTGCACGTACAGAGCTGAAGCTGCTCTGCATTCTCCAAGATGTGGGTCTGCGTGTGCCCACGGAGAGAAAGAACAGGAAGATGCTTCCTGCCCTGATGGGAACACTGCAGCATCAGCACTTGGGAAAAACCCCACTGAACACTGCAATCCCCTGAACCCAACCAAAATGTGCCACAGCAGGCTCCTGAAAGGCCCTGTGGGGCTGGGGGAACAGCCAGTGTGCAATGTACTGCTGGGAGAGCTTTCTCCCTGTCAGCAGGGCCCATTCACTCGTTTCAGGTTGTCAGTAAATCTGATCCAAGTCCCCTCCAGCACGGGATTGCCCTATCCTTACAGCCACAGAGAAACTTTTTTTAAAATCAGCTTTATTATTAGCACGAAAAAGTCCAAACCCTCACTGTGGGAAGTTAGCGCTGACTCTGAAAGGAAGAGGGTACCTTGTAAGTGAAAAGGAAGAAAACATCAGAAGCTTCCAGCAGCAGAAGCGGCGGGGTCAGTGCAGTTGGGAGCCCTTCAGGCAGGGTTACCCTGCTCGCCCAACACCGCCCTGCGCTTTGCAAGCCATGAGACGCCATCCCGTGGCCATCCAGGTCCGCACAAACCTCCCCGGCTGGTGCCGAGCTCCAGCGCCCTCAGGGCTGTCCGCCGGCTCTGGGCCTCGCCCCAAGCCCTTCGTGCCCGACGTTCCTTGTCGCTAATGTAAAGCACGGCTGAAAAAGCTCCCCAAAAAGCACAGCCAGCGAGGCGCAGGCTGCAGGCTGTGGCTGGGGCAGTACCACAGCCTTCCTCCCTCGGCCTGAGCCTTGTGTTGGCAGCAAGGACGGCCCCGAGCCTGCAGGGGAACCATGGCGGCCTGCACACGCCATCCTGCCGCCAGGCCGTGTGCTCCTGCCGCGGACATTCCTCCCCCTGCTCGGTTCTGGTGCTTTGGCCACAGCCCCAGCAGCTCCCCCGAGCCCTCCCACAGCGCCCAGAGCTTTGGGGCACCTTTGTCCCACTCCCACACCCTTAATTCCCTTCTCATTCCCTCCGTGTCCCCGGCAAGGGCTCTGCCCACACCTGGGACGCGTTGGGCAGAAGCTCACAATCCTGTGACCTAAGTTCTCAGCTAAAGACACAAAGCTGAGCTTCCAGCCTTGCTTTGGCTGTCCAACAAACACAACCACAGCCTTTGAGGCTGATGCAGACTCCGAGTGAAGGGGGTGGGAGGGAAGCTGGGCAATCCCATATAAACTCAGCTGGCCCTCCTTGTTGCCCACCCAGCTCATCCGAGCCATGCTCCTTTCATTGCTCAGCCGCTGTGTTTTAATGCAGGAGGGGGAAGAAAAAGAGGAAAAAATACAAGAAGTGACCAGAAGCTAAAAGAGTCCTCAAAGGCAAATGTTTCCTATTACAGCACTAGTTCTTTCAGGGCCTTTGATGTTGCTTCTCCCACACAAAGCTGTTTCTTTCACAGTCTGTTCTTGCACACGAACAAGATGTTACACGTACTCTACATAGCACATCCTCAACTCTTATTCAAAGCACATTTGTCCCAACTCACTGTACTTTGTAGCATTTTTCAAACCAGTACTCATGCATCATAGGCACAGAGGCATTTTTATTCTAGCTCCCCCTTTTCATATTTATTTTTCTTCAAAATTCGTGGAGGTTCTGGTCATAAATAAGGAAGTGTTGACATTAACTAGGGTTGAGAGAGAGTTGTTTAGTTCATGGCAGTAGCTGATTTTTTCCAAAATTTTAGGGGCTTGTAGAGCTTTGTCAGAGGCTAGATCCAACATTTATGTTTAGATTCTGGACTAGTTAACTTCCATTACATTCTTTATTTTACTTGGGCCTACAGTTTTTAATACCACCTGCTTCCCACCTGCCTATCACAACCCCTAACTTTTGCATACTGAAAAAATTGTTGAGCACACATTACATTGATAAATTATTTCAGCTCTCATGACAAATTTAAATTGCAAATTATTTGGGGGAAGGAAAATATTTTTCTTCTAGCACAATAAGGTTTTCGTAATCTGTGTTCTAAACTATCCAAACACAAATAATAGCTGGGAGCTTCTGCCAACTTACTCAACTTTGGTGGTAGTTCAAAAGTGGTGGCAGAATGCAGGAGGTTTCATTAGGTAATGCAGGGGTTAAGCAATTCATTTTCAGAAAAAAATAATCTCATATCATTGTCTCCAAGATTCATTTAACTCATGTTCTGCATAAGCTATATCCAAACCCCTTGCAGAATCAAAACACAATGGATAATTCTTCCAGAAAATATTGCATTATCTGAAAAATAATCAAAAAATACCAAACTGTTATAGCCCAAGATGAGAGACAGGCAAGAGTCCATCAGGAATTTTACCACAGCTATTCAGTAAGATAGGCAAGCTACAGTAATTGAATCATAATTGTGTTTGTATAAAAGGTAATAAAATTTTATGGCCCTCAGAAATAAGCTAAGGAAGAACAGCAGTGTTAGAACTCTTGTACAGTGTAAGATGATGCTTTTTTGGACAGACAAGAACTGCTTGACAGCCTGGTGTCACTAACTGGCCTGTTGAATCACAGGGACTGCTACTGCAAACTTAGGCAGAGACCAAGAGAGACCAGGCCTGGTTGGTTAGAGATGAGCAAAATTTGTGGACTTTCAGTAATAAATTCTTACTCTACAGTAAGAAGACTTTGGAGGTGGAAGTACATTGGGTTTTGTTGCTGCTACTAAAAATATGCTCAAAAGACTATTGCCTGTGTTTATAGAAAGAGCCTGGTATCAAACCAGCCAAATAGGTTCACTAAAAATAGGCATTTCTTTGTTCTGTGTTTTCAGGTCTCATTTCTTTTAAACCCCCACAATCTTTTGTGATCATCCAAGCTAACATGCATTCTTTGTTAAGAGCAAGAACTCACCTCCTCCCCATCTCCAAACTTCATAATGCAAGAACAACAAACCAAAGTGCTCCAGGTTTAAAAAGAAAATGCTGGCCCTGGCATGCTAATCAGAGGCAAGACTCAAACCAAAAGGCTTTAAGATCTAAGAGCAAGTAATAAAAAGCAGCTTGAATGCAAAAAGGGCTTGGATTGAAACAAGAGGCTCCTGCCAAGTGCCTAGTCCACTCTAAAGGGATGAAGAGATAGTCTTGAGGTGCAGGGACACTCTACAGTGGCTTCTGTGCCTTTGCATTTGTAGGAATGGCAGCCCTGTCCCTGCAGCAAGAAGCAAACCCCAGCTGT
The DNA here is from genome assembly GCA_013397295.1 of Polioptila caerulea. Lineage (NCBI taxonomy): Eukaryota > Metazoa > Chordata > Aves > Passeriformes > Certhiidae > Polioptila > Polioptila caerulea. Next base: position 105,766 of record VYXF01006619.1, read on the forward strand.
CACCCTTAAACCAGCTCTGCAGCGTAATTACTCCCTCAGAAAATAGACTTGCCCTAAAGATCTGCTTCTGATTTGGGCCTGATGACAAAGGTCCTTGTTGGGACCTTTGGGAATTAGATAACCAGCCCTTAAGGAAACCCAAACACCAAACCCCTGCCCTCCCCAAAACCAGCTGGAACTGAGACAATGCTACTCCAATTCTGATGGGCAAGCATAGCTCCCTCTTTTTGGAGCAGATTGAGCAAAAAACAGCCCTAGACTTGCCCACAAGGAGCCTTTTCCTCTAAGTCTGAACAGGACAGACCCCCATGAAAAGCCTCAGTTGTCTGAAAAATGCATTTTTCCTTTGAAAATAAGCTGGGTAAGATTAACTCAAGACTAAAACTCTTAATTTATAGTTGGGGGAGCAAGTCACTACTTCCTTCTCACAGGGTCTTCTGGTACCTCTAGTGACCCATCTGAATTTTCTAAGGATTATTTAAGAAGCCTCAAGAGAGACTAAAATACTCAATGATAGGCAAAGTTCCTTTCCATCTACTATGGACAGCTGCCATTCATGTAATAGCCTTGGAATACAAGGGGCAGTTTGTATAGCTCCAAAAATATTCCTTGGCCTTTACTCCAAAAAAGCAAATGCAGCAGGCCTATGACTTCATGAAATTCTTGAACTCATGTTAATGCAAAGCTTTTTTATTGTGAAGTTATCAGGAAAATTATATGCCGATGAAATTCCTTCCAGGAAAAACAAGTTCTCATCTTTGTTGTCACAAAATGTATTAGCAGGGTCTGCAGATAAGAATGTGAATATTCCCAAAAAATAATTTCCCTGGGCCAGTCTATTGTGTTTGGGCACCAGAACCTCAGTTCCAAATCTGCCTGAGCCTGCTCAAGTTCACCTCTGCAACAGCCCCCAACGTGGACCTGCCTGGAGAAACATGCCAAGCTAAAGCCCTGCAATTAAAATGTTTTTAGCATTTTGAGTTGTTAAAATGAGTTCTCTATTTTTATCATGACTTACAAAATAGTTTTTTTAAAAAATCCTGCTTTATTACTTTTATGGAGTATAGAGTTCCTCGAGCCTTTCAAGAATGAGTTTTCCAATAAAGTCTGCAGGACTCAGATTTACATTCTCACCCACTGACAGTTTAATTACTTTCATTGTAGGAGAGAGTATTTAATCACATACAGTCAGAAAAACAGCCCCTTAAATACAGGCTTTTGGGCCCATGATCCCCCAATTTGAAATTCAATGAAGGAGAATGAAACATGCACACTGTGATCCATTTCCTGATGCAGAACATTTGATATTATCAAAACATACAGAGTTCCACAGCTGACACACACATTTTTCTAAACCACTGGTAAAGTCCTTCCAGCATTTTGAGCCCATGAAATGAGGATTCAGCGTGCTCTGGATAAGATCTAAAGGCAGTGCTGGTCAATGAGCTGTACAAAGACCATTGCTGTAATGCTGTGCTAATTAACATATTCAAAATAGTCCCTCTAAAATGCTGCTTGCATCACACAGGTATTTTAACTTAGTTCTCAACTATTACAACATTAAAGGTAACTCATCACTGTGATTCTCAGCAACAGATGTGCACTAATGATCTCTTACAAAAAGAAGGAAGTGGGGAAAAGACCAGAATTCCTAGACACTCATCATGGCAATTCATCAGAAATGAGTCTGGTGAAGTCATAAAAAGCAATTGTTGAATGTCAATAGTTATACATTAAAGCTGACTACCAGCACCAGCTGGCCTTCTTTCCCAAGTGGCTTTTAATTCCCTCAGACAGGGCAGGTGACAAATCCAGAAATGCAACCTTTAGTCAGTTTTAGTCAGAGTATGCTACAGTATCAATGAACCCTCTAAGCATGGCAACTCAACTGCAGTGAAGTGCAAGTATCAATAGTCAGCATATTAGAAAACTTGGTTTCAAAATGAACAAGTTGTGTTAGGAGCACGAGAGGGAACCTGGGCCTACCTTGGGCCTGCGACACAGTGACACCCCTTCGTTCTGAAACAACAGACACAGCGTGTGTGCATTATGAATATATTTTAGAAAAGAGCAATGTCTTTTACAAGACCTTCCAAGAGTGGGGAATAGCCAGAACACTACAAAAAACTGCTGTAACAAGGGTGACTATTTGTGCGCTCGCTTTATGCAGCTTACATTCGAATGTTTACAGAGGCCAGCACTCAGAGAGGACTCTCCACTAACAAACAAATCTGGAATACATCAATTGTACAGGTAAATCAGCCAAAATTAAGCAATAGCTATGCTCTTCTCAGGTTTAAGAAAGCATGCAATAGGTTTCCCCTCCTGCTACCCCCTGTTCAGATTTCCAAATCACAGTAAAAGCACGGTAGAAGGGAACAGGGGCACAGGTAACAGGGCTGGATTTGATCACAGACTGTTCATCAATATTTTGCAAATGGAAAAGCAGCCTTCTTTAAGCACCAGGAAGGCAGAGAAGATACAGGCATGAATAAAAAAATAATTAAGCAACTTAAGACATCAAAAATTCAAGAAATAGCACTGTGCATATACAAACAAAATTAACATTCAATACTGTAGAGCTCATTTAAAAATGGCACCAATGGACAATATTTTACAATATGCACATTTATTTGAAGTGGGGAACTAATGCTCCACAGGTGGAAATGATCATACAAATAATAGTGCCACTGTTGGCCCATTCTGGTACTTCTTACAATTTAATGGAAACACTTTGAAAAATAATCTGGTATGTACATGTCTTCTGGATACCCAACGGCTTCTTCAGAACGGAAAAAACTACGGTTCTCCCCCTCCCCTTTAGCCAGACAGTATTGCCAGAGATTGTGCTCACATCTAAAGCACATAATCTTACTTTTAATTCAGTGCTATTTTCTTTCAGAAAGACCACAAGTTGTACTTTTAGGTAACAAAAGCATTTATGTTACAAACATTCAAAAATGGAAGCTTATGATTCTGGCAGACAATGTTGAGTATTAAATACAAACAAGCCAGCAATTACTGAACATAAAAAACTTATTCAATCATAAAAAAATACTATAATTCATCACCACAGACTTTGTACAGAGTTATAAATAATAAATAGCATAACACAGTAGATTACAAACGGATTTATTTTGCCCCATTATAGTCTTTAAAAAGTAAATTATCTGTTCCTACCTCAGACTGACCAAGGTACTGTATCAAGACTATTCATAGCTCACAGAGAACTCCTTCACCAGGCAATTTGCAGAGCTCGTATCCAATCCAAAGCCTTTCCACAGGAACTGAATGTTTGCTGAGCTGTTTGCTCTGCCCATGACCAAGAAAGGGACTAACTCTGCCCAGAGCAGCTGCAAAGGGTCTCACCTTGGCTGCCCCTGGGAGCTGGGGCTGCCCCCAGCCCCTCCACACCTCGGAAAGGAACACGAAGGGAAGCAGCACCAGCGACAGACTCGGGTAAGCACTCTATAAACAAGCTGTACACAAAGGACTTTCCCCACCCACCCCTCTGGTTTACATTCCATAATTTTGTAACAATGTCCCCTAAGGCACAAAAATACTTATGACCTCAATGCCACAGGAGACATCGATGGTGCCATACATGGTTCTCCTACACAGTAGTTTAATTAACTTAGTTATCTGCACTGTATGTCTTCCATCGAGGTGTGGATTAATTTTTCCTGGCCAAATCTTGCTGAATAATGACCTTATTTCATTCAATCTGCAGGACAAATGTTCTGGGAAGAGAACTATGCAGCTAATTTAATCATCTTTGTAGAGTATTATTATTTCTTCACTGATGGCAAAAGTGACAGTAACTAGTTATTTTGTGGGGTTTTTAGTTTAATGTAATAGAGTGAGATTTCCACACCCAATGTGGTCTTCTGTAAATGAATTCATAAAAATGACTAGCAGCACTAGGAAAATAAAATATTTTTTTCTCCCTTCCATAAAGGAATTTGAGGCTAGCGACTGAAAAAAAAAAAAAAAAAAGCAAGAATATTTTTACTCAATAGTAGAAGTGCCAGAGAATAAATTAATATTTTCAAATCCTTCCAAACTAAGTTATTTCCCTAGACATAGTGACCATGATAATGATAGAAGTACATTCCTAAAAATTGCAACACTAATAGGTAGATACCTGTTCCTGGAATCAAAAAGTGTATGCAAGTTCCTGAAAGCAAAAGTTAGTATAATATCAGCAGACATCTTGTTTAAAAAATAAACTTGCAAAACCAGACGTTAATATGGTCTACAATGTCCATTAAATGGATAAATAAAAAAAAAAAAATCACTGGAAAGTAGGCAAGGATTACAGTAACAACAATTTTTCCTTTTAATAAACCTCATATGAATGGTTCAAGGATCAGAGTTCGTTTCTCTGTACGAGTGTACAGGAAGGGGACAGCACAGCCAGACACTGACTCAGGACTTGGTAAAGTCACTTGGGTGAGAAGTCATCCATCAGAATGAAGGAGGAGCAGGAGTTGGAGCATGTCACTGGAGACTCCGTGGTGATGCTGCCTTTAGTCAGGGAATCAGAGGAAGAGCCAACACTGCTGCTACTCCCGTCGAGAATATCCGAGGACAGGCTGGGGAAAGGGAAAAAGGTCCTTTAGTGCAGGGGCACGAGGCTCTGAACAAAGCTGCTGTGCTTCCCCCTTGGACAGGGCTTGTAGGAGACCTATACTACCACTCAGTCTTCACTGCAAGACTGGCAGCCCTGAAAACTCCTTGTTTTCTGTAGCATGTTAGAGATATTCATGCTCCTCACGGGAATGAGGAGCAGAATTATTGGGGTTTTTTAACATGCAGAATAAATTATGAAGCTGATTTTAATCAGATGCAGAAAGAAAGTGACAACAAATAAGTATAAAACCTACAACGCTTATAGTAAAGTCAAAATAATAAATTAATCAGCAATGCAGCAAATATGTCATTAATTAGCTGATATGCTCTTTAAGAAGGCACTACTCAAAGCAAGATTGAGACCTATTTTTCTCACAGAATTCCTGTGTTTGGATTTTGAAGTCTAGATACAAGATCCCAGAGGGCACATAAATTGATGCTTTAGCAATTCAGGGGGAAGCAACATGGAAAAAACCATCTAGGCAGTTTCAAGTCTGTAGGTAAACTGAAATTACAGTAATAACAGCTGATATTTTTCAATACTTAGTATCTGACTCAACACAAAACAACCTTGGTATTTTATGACTGTAATAAAGAAAGATAACTAAAAATCATGAACTCAGGGACAAGAATGATTAAGTACCCCCACACATTTTTTAAGTATGCAGCCAAGTGTCACAGACACTCTGACCACTGCCTACAATATACTGTAACAATGAAGCAAAGTAACTTAGCTTGTGAATCAACAGGGACTTCTAACAATGATATTCAGTGTAAAGGCTTTGATACACAAAATCTAGGCCAGAGTCTGTTCAGGAAAAATTGGTCAAAGGAGAAGGACCATTGTCACAGGACATTACCACAGGATAGCTCCCATTAATACACATCCACAAGATACACATGAAGTATTTGCTTCCTGGAAAAAAAACTCAAAAACTTGAAAGCTTGTGATAAATTCACATTCCCTGTTTTGGCATTTCAGGGCACATGAAATGTTTTACCATGAACTGAGATCTGTCAGATGTGTAACATCTGGAGAAAGCATGTTGGTTGTTCCTTGGAAAAGTCTCTTTGGCTGACTTTCAGTTTCCATTTCACCTAAGGAAAACAGTGCAAATAATCAAACTCACTTGAGTCTCTGGAATATCCATTTAATATTTGTCTGCTGTAAAAGAGAGGTTTGACCTACAACACTCCAAGGTTGCATTTGTAACACAAGTTCACCAATTCAACAACCAAGCACCTGGCAAAGACATTAATTTGATGACAGCTGCTGTTAGAAGACCATCCAGTCCATCCTTAGCTAAAACTTCAGCACTATCTGAGGAGCTACAACGATCTCAAAGAAATAAAACTTGCTACTTATACTGCAATCAGACAAAATAATCTAAAGCAAACTAATTACCATGACTTAGTTTTAAGTAAACAGCTGAGATGAGGTAACTAAGTCAAAATATAAAGTTTTAAATCATTAGTAATTATGAAAATGACAGCTGGGTTCAGCCTCACCCTCCCCTGTACAATGATTTCTGATGCATGGGTACACTTTTACAGGAAAGCTGAATGGAATAAATCTGTCATGTGGAAGCATTTCTACTCACTCACCGTGGATCAGACTGTGTTTGTACCTGTAACCATCTACAGACATTAAGAGATTAAATATGATGGGCAGGATTCATGTAATCTGTTTAGTATAATCTGCCATGAGAATGAGCTGGCTCAGTAATAGCTGCTCTACAACAGGTATTTGAAAATATCATGAACTTGAAAATAAAAAATTAAAAAAAAGAGAAAACCCATCTCATCTACAGTATATTTTCGTTCCTACTTTGGGGGGAAAAAAAAAAAAGCATGAAATGGTAATAATTTTTCTGGCTTTTACCTACACTTTGCAGTAGTTGCAGAGTCAGTTTGAAAACCTGACAGAGGTTAAACAGCAAACCAGTCTATACATTCTGCAACAGAATTGCACTGCTACATTTTATAGAACACTGGAAAGTTCCAAAATTTTCATTTCCTTCAGCCCACAGGGATACATTCCTGTCTCAAGGCAAGGAATAATTGCTTCTAGCAAGCAAAATGGGCAAAAAAACCATTTATAAAATACTTGGTCTTGTAGAAAAATGAACAAAACACCAGCCTAGGTAACACTTTTCCCCCTTAAATTTCACAGACACAACTCTGCACTGCTACAACACATTGCAGAGTCCACTCCCTATGGCAGGGAAAAGTTCTTGAGTTCATGGCTTTCCTTCTCCTACTATAAATCTGCTAAAATTCAGAGAAAAAAAAGGACCATGTACTTAGGAAAATAAAGTAAGTTCATTTAAATGGAAAATAAAGTAAGTTCATTTAAATGGATTAGATGTTTCAAAATTCAGCATCATTTTGATAATTCCTTGGTATTTCAAGTAAGAAAAGGAAAACTTGTATCTCCACTTTGTAAAAGATGTTCCATGGGAGTGCATGGATTTGGTGAGAAAAGGCCTGTCTCTCTACCTGCACTGCTTTTACAATTTGTGTAAAGTGTAAGTGTGGATATTTATTCTTTATTGATCATTTAGTTTAATAAGCTTTTGTTCAATTTTAGTGCCTCTAAAATTCACAGAAACTAAAAGCCAAGATAGAACTGATATCTGTGAGAAAATCTGTCTCTCTCCTCTGTCAAATCAGTATCAGTTAGACAATGTTCTTTATCTGACAGGACAAGCAGTACTTAAAAAAAAAAAAGTCAAACAAACAGTAACTTTTCTCAAAGCCCAAATGTAAGTCTTGTACAATAAAAGGACGTTTTTGGTGCAGTTAAGAATGCCTATGTTTCAAAAAAAAAAAAAAAAAAAAAAAAAAGCAAAAAGAATAAGTACAGCTAAAGGCACACTTTAAGAATCTCATTCTTAGAGATTTGTTTGAGGATGTTACTTGAAAATCTCTCATGTGGAACAGTTCCAGGAAAAAATACATTTTCCCCCTTCAGGAGGAAAGGGCACTGATCTATTCCATTTCTCTAAACACTCACCTTCTGAACTTTCAGAGTGAAAACAAACATTCAGTACTAAGTTTAGAAGATACTGCATGATAAGCAACATTCCTAAGATGATCTGAAGGGTGTGCACTGTTCAGTGGTACTTGTAGGAATGTTATGAACATTTGTAAGCTCTGACATTTAATTTGATGTATAATAAAGTTTGCCTCTGTCAAGCAGTAGCTGTTTTTTAAGTTTTTCATTCCTGTGTTTTAGACTAGCTAGTTTACACTGTACTTCTGAGTTATGCCTGACAAATTACAGCTCACTGTGGATACAAGTGCATTATATTTCCAGAATAACAAAAAAATGTATCCAGCTAGAAAACAACATCCATAGTAAAACATCTGGAAAGATAAACACGCATACCTTTTCTTTTAATAGGGCCAAGAACACTGGGCCTGATACAATTGATTGGACTTTGACTCCTCCTGCTGAAGAGAGAATACTGAGAGTCAGGCCTGTAAAGCTTCCAGTTTGCATCAAACACAACCACAGCATAGGAAGCATTCTTCAAAACTATTCCTGCACAACTGAAATTCTTGTGGAATCTAAATACATAGATAACAAAGAAGGATTGCCTATTAGAGCAGATATCTGCCACACAAAGTTGTAGCAGATTTTATAAGGTTTTCACTGTCCCTTAGTGAATCACATGCTCATTACAATCCTTTTCTAAATGTTGTTGTGTATTTACATAGAACTAATCTGCTGACAAAGTTAATTTGAAACACCTGAGGACTCCCCCTCAAGTTACCAAGTCTAGTTTAAAGTTGACACATGGTCTCTAAGAGCACACACATAAAGCTGCCATTGGTAAAGGCTGAACTTTCAGAGCATTTTTATGTGGCAATGCTTCAGCAGTTGTAAAACTGAAGTCTCTTTTAATGCCTCAACATCAATTTTAATTAATCTTTGGCTTAAATTCCAATGTTAGCACAACAGACACTCATTACTTACTTGCAGAATCTCCTTGTTGGACTGGGAATAGGGCTCGGAGGTAATCCATTACTGCTCACAAACATTTGCAATGATGGTGAAAAACATTGCTGCAGGAAGAAAGTTCAAATGAAGATAGTTCAGAATTTCCTTTAAAATACTCAGATGTTACACTCCACCCTCTAAAACAAACATCTTCTATTGTCTTTTTATTCTTAAAGAAAAGCTAGCAACAGATGATGCAGATTATCAAAAATAATCTTACAAGTATTAGAATTTAACTTACAAAAACATACTGGCCCATGCAATTCTGCTCAGATTAAGCTAAAATTGAAACCCACAAGAGGAGTAAAATTGAAATAAGATTCAATTCTCTTCTTTAGAGAAACTGTTCTCTAAAGAAGAGAATTGTTTCTGTTCTTTGTTACATTTAGAAACAGCAGTACAGTACTCAGGACTTCTTTCAAGGGGCTTGTTAAACAAACAAGTTGAGTTTACTCGAAATACCTCTGACCTGAAAACTAACAATATTCCAGAGTAAAACAGAATATTTAGTTCTGTGACTCTGCAGCTAATTTGAGTTTGTCCATGAATACTTCTAGCTAAACACAAAAATCTTTCTGTCAAGTTATCTGCTAGTGCTTTACAGTCAGAATTCCAAAGGCACAGGACCAGCTGCCAACACCAGTGTTTGCCCAGGAACACCTTTACACATTTACCACTCCTATGTGGCTGTTACATGCACCAGTCTGGCAGGAGCACACAGATTGCTCCTATTTTGTACAAAAGCAGAATCACACAAGAGGGTGCAAACAACGTCAAGCAGCCCACCTTTAAACCCAGGTGCCAGATTCTCTGTGCTACATATCAATTTTCCAATCCTCACTGGAAAAGTAGTTTATCTAACATCTACCTCTTTCTCTGGCATCTGTCACCAGTTTTCAGTACAAGTTCAACACACCCCAAGTCCTCCTTCAGAGTGCATTTGTGTCTTCCTTTCCATAACTGATGGACACATTTTCATCTCTCACCACACAGATTTGCAGTCCAATTTTGGTGCTTCTTCCCCAGAATATCCCTACTTCTGCACCTGGAGATTCTGTCTATGATTATTTTCATGATCTCTTCCAGCTTCCCCAGAACCAGAACCCAACCCACCTGAACACTGCACAAACAGCAGTAACTGAAAACATCCTTGCACTCTGCAGGCTCCCAGATGGCAACCATTTGACTCTAAGAAACCAACAAATATGAATTTGGCTTTTTTGGTGCTTGTTCAGTTGTGTTGTTCAGGGTTTTTTTAAACTATGGAACAATTTGTGAAGTTACCCATGTTGACAGTTCAGCTCGGTCTAGAATTCTGCAATATTGTCTCAGCATGGTATTTCACTTATCCTACCTTTCCTATTCCTCTTGTAGGTGAAGGTGCAGGTGAAACTGGAATGAAGTCTATTCTCTTTGGGGAAAAAGATTTCTCAGACTTGTCCAAGTCATTGTCGCTCTGTAAATACAAGGTTTCAGACTTAGCACTGGCACAGGACATTACCTTGAAATCCAAGGCACAACCTTCTAATGGAAAGTCATTGGGTCAAATGCACAAAGTAGCTAAAGCAGATGAGCTTAAATTCTTCTTAAATTATTTTCACAGTTAATTCCTCTCTTTCCCTTAAATTTGTCATTTGAGTGTAAAAGTAGAATTAAATAGGAAACATCTATAAAAAGATTACCAGGCTCAAGCTTTCCTCCCATGACTGGCTTATCTGCATTGCTGTCTGCACTTCCCTAGAATACAAAAAACCCCATCAGTAGCTACAAAGAGGATAACTCTGGCTATTTTATCACCTTCTTTCAGTAACACTCACCTTTCATGTGCTGCTTCTCTGTTCATTAAATCCACTCCTTCCTCCTGCAAGAGATAAACGTCGTAAGTTTTCCCATAACATTTGATTCATTACAGGTACTTGAAATAATACTTGTGATTCCATTACTTGCCATCAGGATTGAAATATGAACAGCAGAACCACTATAGAAAGACAGGACAGCCACCAGTCCAGCTCATTCCTTCTCTTAAATACTTCTAAAATGCAAGGTAGCTTAAACAAAACAATAAGCCTTGTAAGGCCACTTCCTTGTTGAAATTAGGTCTTAAGAAATATTCGGACTTTCTTTAGTACTTGAAAAACTCAGTAAGAAACCCCCATTGTGCAAGTGCTTCAATATCATACAGTACTTTTCATTCTGTTACTGAACACACATGAAAACTGCACTTACCCTTCTGATCTGATGCAGTCGGCTGCTAGGAATACGAATAGGAGATGATGACAAGAACTGGAAAAAAAAGTGACAGCCACAATGATTAAATCACACATAACTGCTTGCATACACACCATTTACCATCAGCTACATTCTTAGGGAGCTCAAAATGAGCTGCACAACTGCATGTGGATGACTCAAACAATGTTGCAAAAAAGCAAACACTGACCTTCAAGAGAAAAGACTTGTTTTACCACTTACAAATTCCTTGTATCACTCAGCAAGTGGCACGGATCTGACTTGCAGGCAGATACTGCTCAGCATCTCAAGTACACAAATAGCTACAGATGCCATTTAGACAAGGGAGATAAGCACAAATGAAACTGTGATTCTTACACAATTCCCCACTGCCCAGGATATGACAAACTCCTGTAGGACACCTTACTCAACCTGGCTATTGTAAAGGGGAAATCTCTGTGCTTCAACTCAGTCTTGAACAACACTCCCTGAAGCTTAACTTCTGCAATTTTCCAGCCATGTGCAATGTTATGCATCTAACTCCTCTGGAAATCTAAAATCACATATAAATGGGCCAACAGTTCCCACTCAGGATGGCCGTGTCCCCAGTGTCACACCTACTGAGGAGCTCCAAAATTCTGGATTCTTAAGAAATGCCACAACAGAAGACTTTGAATGAAAAATTCCTGTCACCTTTCCTGAACAGAAACCATAGAGGAAAATTATGTCAGGACTTTAGGGTTTGAGAAAAACAATATTTAATCTTCACTACTCTCAGACAAGACAGAAAAAATTCAGTGGAAAGAACACGTAATCCCTCACCTGGCCAGGGAAATGCAACATCTTTGAAAAGTTAAACAACTGCAGTAGTGTGCACTACCAGACTTATAACAGAGAGCAACAAATAAATTCCTCTTCTTTCAGTGATTTTTCTGAGGTCTAGTGTTCTGCCTTTGCAAAAAAAAGAGCACTGTGTCAAGCAGGTCAACAAAGAACTGCGGCTCCCTCGTCCATTTTCACAACAAAGCAAAACATCCTTTCAAGACTTTTAATTCTGACAGCATTTTTTCTAACACACAGTCAGGCTTAAATTAACCTTAAAACTGGACTTCATATGGGGAATCACATATAACATGAACTACTCTTGTCTTCCTGGGAACACACAGTCAACACACCAGTATTATTTCATTATAGGTTGCACTTAGAGGTGAAAAAAATGCATATTCTGCAGCTTGGAAGCTTGCTAGGATACTTAGTGCAAATATAAATCAAGTTTAACTTCATTTCTCTACTCCAATTATTCCTTGCCGTGTGTAAATGACATGTAAGACTCCTCACCATTCCGTGACGGCTCATAACTGTGGTGCTGTTCCTGCGAGTCCGCAGCACGTAAGGCTGAAACACCTGCGAGTTGTCACTGCAGGGGGAGAAAACAAAGTTTTGTGAACAGCTTTTTTGGGTGCACTTTACTTAAAGCTCCACAGTGTTGTGACACGCGCTGCAGTCTCCAGAGCGCTGAAAACAGCATTTTATTTGAACAGGAGCACTGCTGTGGCTGGGCGAGCACCTCCCGTGAGCCGAGGGGGGACAAGGGGGCACTGGCGGCCCCGGGGGACACGATCTACAGGCCGCTGAGGGAGCGCCGGGCCTGGTCGGGGCCCGCGGGCAGCG
>VYXF01006619.1:122423-158648 GCA_013397295.1 Polioptila caerulea
GGTTCGGCAGAGCCGGGGCAGCGGCGGCCTGAGGCCGCGGATGGGCGGAGCGGGAGGAGCCGGAGCCGCCGCGATGGCTCAGGAGAAGATGGAGCTGGACCTGGAGCTGCCGCCGGGGAGCGCCGCGGCCCCGGGCGACGGCGGCGGCCTGAGGCGGTCGAACAGCGCCCCGCTCATCCACGGGCTCAGGTGAGGGGCCCCGCGGGCTCCCGGCCCGGCCCGGCCGTGCGCGGGCTCCGGGGATGCTCCGCGGCGCCACGGGGAAAAGTGGGTTCCTGAGCGCTGTCCCAGGCTGGGAGGGATTTAGGGAACATACCAGCCTGTGGAGGGGTGCGAGGAAGCCCGGGAAGAGAGGCTTTGGTTTTACTGAAACGCTTTGTTTTCACCAGGGTCTGCTGTGTGTTGCAGAGAAACACCGTCCGCAGCGTCAGAGTTGTGGCTGTTCTTATACAGCGAATAACAATCGCGATGATTTCTGTATGGCTCAAGTCTGAACAAAATAAATCACTGCTCTGTGCATGATTACAACAGTAAATGCTTTCGGAGCAATCAGGCAAATTTGGTCAGGAAGGTCATTTCACGGGACCTTGACATAAGTTTTATATTTAGTGTAAAACAGTGTGTCAAGTGTCCAGGAATTTTCCTGGGTGATACTAATTTCTGTAATATGCATTACTGGGAGATATACAGTGTGTTGTGTAGACAGTTGTGCGTGGATGTTGCCCCCAGCCTGTGGCAGATCTGTTTGCAGGAGGGTTGGGTGTTTGCCAGGTCTGGCTCTCTTCATCAGACAGGACAGAAAGTGGCATTGGCAGGCAAGGGGCAGGTGAAAGCTTTCAGACAGGTAGGGTTTCATGTACAGTTTTGTTTGTGTAAATTTATAACCCAGAGAGCTGTTTCTTGTCTCCTCTGGGCTGTTGAGAAGTTGGAAGATGCCCCATCTGCTACATGATGTGGCTTCCATCCAGCTGTAAGGTGGTCCATGTGCTGCTGTTAGTGGTGTCTGCATTTTGGGAGAGCATACTGACAATAAGTTTCATAAACTGTAGTATATTACATGATAAGTACTTCCTGGTGAATTTATTTTTCCTTTCTGTTTCTGTAAGGACCTGGATATCAAGTGATGCACAGATCTCACATACCTCTTTTACCAAAATGATTAACAGTGTCTGACAGTTCAGACTACTTCTTGCCTATTCCATCGTGATTTAATGTTAAGTGAATGTAATTTTGATTCTTTTATATAATCACAGTGAAACAACTCCCATTTCACATTTTGATGCAGTATTGAAGGGTTGAATATGGCAGCTCTCCCCTGGGAGATTTCTGAGCAGGTAAACTAATTGTGTAACTAAGACAAGACATTTTTATAATCTCAGCCTTTTGTGAACTGGAAATTTTATGACCCTTGACTCTTAAAAAAAACCCCTGATTTAGTTCAGGATTTGAGCAGATAGAAGGGTAAGCCTGAGCTCTTGCCTTGACACTGTGCATACACTATGGGTTAGGTGTTCATACAAATAAAACTGAAATGCCATTGAACTAATCTGAGGTGGTTGCAGTGGTTTGCCTGTTAGTTTGGAATTTTCCACCAGAATACTGTTTTTGCAAGATTGCAGCTCTTGGCAAGGAACTTCAGTTTTTCCCAGAATGGCTTTGTTGGGTAAACTGAAACAAAAGCTCTTGCTCTTACACAGCTTGCTTTTTCTCCTCTGCCTCCTGTTTTGACTTCTTCATTTTTTAGTAAGGAACTTGGAAAATGAGTTGCCATAGATCCAGAGAACAGTTATAAGTGATTTTAGATCACAAGAGTTACATTTCACAGTACTTTTAACTCTTGTTTTTGTGCCAAATAAAATTGATTTTTAATGGGAACTGTAGTTTTCTGTGAAAAGTAAGTCTGAGGTTTGACCAGTTCTGGTGTTCTTGCAAGGGAGATTAAAGATAGGATTATTTGTAGGTCTTTTTTCTCTCCCTCTCTGCTAGTTAGCACTGAGTATTGGACTCAGGCTATGGTAATGTGGGACAGGATTGTTCCAGCCTGTTTTCTTGACTCAGACCCTGGATTTCAGGATGTGCAGTTTGTCTTGTGTTTGCATGCCAGCCAATACACTTACACTGAATTGTGGCTGTTGGCCTCAGCCAGAACTCATCTCTAATCATCATGTCATGGATCCCTTCGATTTCTGCTCTCCCACCTCTGTCAAACAGCAGCTGTTTGGTCTCTCGTGGGTGTGAGCTGAGTGAAACTTCTTGCAAAATTGTAAATGATGTCTGGTCCTATGGACTTGACATTTTGGAGAAGGAGAGTCTGTGCATTTTTTGGCACAAAGTGCAGTGCTTATGCCACTTGCTGTTGGCTTTTATTTCACAGTATAAGCTTTATTTGTTTTTTATTTACAGCCACATAAAAAGCTGTCTAAAACTTATGTGTCTAACTGGTGTGTTTTAAACTAGAGGATTCTGACAATGGTTTGTCATGAAAGTGCAGTAAGATTATCAATCCTTACAGCCAGGTAGTGCTGTTGGTCAGGTTAGTTTTAAAGAAATTGTAGTTATGAGGGGCTTTTCTTCATCCCAAGTTAGCAGCTGAAACAGAAAGATACAATGTGAATTCTTGTAATTTGAATCTAATTACAGTCTTATATTTGGATTTTTTTCACCTGTGCAGCTCCTCACTGAGTTTTGGGCATGGGGATTGTAGGGTTGTGGCTCAACATTTTTTTTCTAGTGACCATATGGGCTAAAATTTTTTATGCAGTCACATTCATTAAGTGCTGATCATTGGCTGTTGATAACACTGGTGATGACATGACCAGTAGAACTTGCTTTAGGAATCAATAGAACTAAAATTGCCTTGAGAAAGAAGTTGGTGTCAAATAAATAATCCTATACCATTTCAATGGATATGCTGCTGTGGGGCTTTAAAAACTGGGTTTACTGTAAGTTTAAAATTTAACCTTTCCTGGAAAAATATTAAGAAGATATTATATGTTTGTAGTGATAAGATTTATCAAGATGCTGTATTTTTTAATTCTATTTTATCTCTGGGATCGAAGCTGGTTTCAGTTACTGCTCACAGGCCATTTATACATTTTTTTCTGTTGAATGACATTTGAAGCAATATACAAGCAGCAGCCATTCCAAACATATTAAATCCCCACAGTCTAAACAATTCTTCAATTATTCTGAAGACACAAAATGATTAATTGAGATCATTAATTGAAGTAGCTGGCAATCGGAGGACGAACGAGTTGATTTGCGCTCTCTGCCAACAAGCTAAAAGGGTTCTTGCCTACCTGTCTCTGGAGTGCTTTGTCTCGACAGGAGAGCTGTCACAGCCTCTGACAGTGAGCTGATGTGCAGAGGTGCTTTGTGCTGGGGAGGAAATGGCTTTTGTGTTTGACAAGTGTTTCTTTTCGCAGCGATAACTCGCAGGTGTTCCAGGCCAGCGTCCTGCGCACCCGCAGGAACAGCACCACGGTCATGAATCGGCACAGCCTGGTAAGCAAACCCCTACCCCAGCCCCAACAGGTGCCAGGCAGAGGGGTGCAAACAGGAATCAACAAAATTACATGGCACTCTGTGAAACTAATAACCACGTTGCTTTCAGGAGCAAGGCTCTAAACCGTGACATTATTATGCCGTGGCTGTAATGAAATGTTACTTATAGATGATTTGGCTTGGAGAATGCTTGTATTCCATTGTGGTTATAACTTGGCTTGTAAAATAGATGTTCCAAGGTAGAGTAAGAAAGGTAGCTTGCTAAGAAAGCTAATTATATAACTGTACTGTTAACAGTAATCAATGTCTTCAATGATTTCTGGTGCTTAAGAAATAAACAAACACTTCAGCAAAGGTTGCATCTGTAACAGAACCAGAATAGTTATATATAATAAAGATTGATGGAAAAGCCTTTCTCCTACTGGGATGAAAAAACTGCAAGAAAGTTTTGTGGTCAAGATTTCATATTCAAGTCTCTTTCTTCATATTTTTAGGGTGGTAGCTTGGTGTAAATCTGTTTGTGCTTGTGGTCAGGCAAGAGGAGAAAAAAAACAAAGGCAAAAGCTCAGTTTATTGTGTTTACTCCTGAAGATCCTCAGTTGGGCTAAAAAGATGCTAATTCTGGGTGCCTTGCCCAGAGCTTGCTGGGAAGCAGGAGCTAATTCACTGATGGGCTGCTCTTCTGCTTGTCCCTCATAAATGTTGCAGTCGCCTGGACTTCACCAGAGTTTCCATCTTCATTGGATGATGTTCCTAACCCTTCCTCTCACACTGATGTTATTAAAAAATGTCCTTTGTCCCTGCTGACCAGGTGCTGACAGAATGCATGAAATTTTACTTACACTAAGAATCAAGTTCCCCACTGACTGCTAGATCAGTGCCTTGTCTGCTTTGAAATGCTCCTGTGAGTTATGACCTGGGTTATGGCTCTGTTGAATATGCCAGGGAGGATGGAGTTGGATCTTAGAGATTCACCTCCTTCTGTGGCCTTAAACCAGGATCATCCACAGATAAATGATTTTGTGATAGAATTAAACTTTCAGCATCAAGGACCCTAACAACCTTCCCTGGTATTCTTCCTATAGCAAAGTATGTTTAGTTTTATATTAGAGATATTCTCAGGAGCTGGATCACACCTACTTTGGTAAATGAAATTTTACGTAAGAAGGGGATAAAGTGTATTTCAAAACTCACTTCTTTGTATTTAAGAAAACTAATCCAAGTTTTACTGCAGTGTAAACTGTAAGAGGGTTAGAAGATTCAGTAAGCAACTGAAACTTCTTTATTACAAGTATTACAAGCTTAAATTTTATGTTTTGTTAAACTTCATGGGGAAAAAAGTTGATTAGTGTTTGTCTAATTTGTGTGATGTTCCCTGTAAGGGGAACATAGGGAGTTACTAAAATCTCTGATAACTGGAGGTCATACACCATCAACTCCATCTTCAGTGCTGTCCCAGCTGCTCAGCTGAATTCCACAATCTGTTTTTGGAGTCTCCAAGTCTCAGACTTCAGCTGGTGCCATTTGGGCTGGGGCTTGATCTGCAGTTTTCTGACACTACATGTAATTGCCAAGGAAGGGTTAACCAGGCTCAGTATCTGCAGTTTATTTTCTTCCAGGAGATACCAGTGAGTAAATGTTTTGATGTTTTTTTGCTTTGTTTTGCATGGCTGGGGTTTTTGTTTTGTTGCTTAAAGCAGAGCAGTTGAGTCTGTGGTTAGATGTTTAGGTGCTATTTTCAGCAGAAGTTGATGTTAAATTTTTTCTAATTTCTTTCTTTTTTTAAAGCAGAGTAGTTTGCCTTTGGGGTTGAGTGTGGCCCCACAAGTGGCTGTGCTGGCAGGAGGCAGAGGGCACTGCAGGGCAGGGCAGAGGCACTGGGGCAGTCCCTGCTCACCTGGGCAGTGGCTCCTGCCAGCCTGGCACTGCTGACACTTTACCTGCACTGGAACACAACATCTGACACATCCCCACACTGGAGGTGGGGGGAAGGTTTTTCTCTTCCCTGTCACAGTCTAATAGTTTGCAATGTTTTTATTAAGCTTTTTTGCTCTCTTAAAACATTGGGGATTTGAGTAGCATAACTTTAATAAATGAATTCAGTTTAGCAAGTATCCTTTGAAAGTGGAGAGGTCTCTTTTCACAAGAATTAAATTAAAGGATGCAAACAGAGCAAAAGTGAGTTTTACACACTGACAAAGCAAGGATGATGACTTGTTGGAAACAAGATGTAGGATCCTCAGAGCTGTGTTAGTGCATCAGACCCTGCAGAGGAACACTTAGTTGTCTTTTTATATTTTTTGTTTTATACTGCAAGCTGCTGTTTTTGTACACATTCTATTAATGTCAAACCTTTAAGTATGTGGATCACAGACATAAAATTAGAATATAATGAGTGGAACAAATGCATTTCTACTGTGGAATGACAGAGTGAATAGGCAGGAATGCACTATTGTCCAAATCCTTTTCTCTGTGTGAGAATCAAGGTCAACTCAAGGTCTGCATTGGCTGGTGCAGCTTGGAGGAATTTTTATTAGGGGCACAGGATTTTTGGGAACCCACTGTAATAGTAAAGCTGACCCAAACTGGCCTTTAGAAGTAGCAAATCAAGATATTATAGCTGTTAGACTTTAGTATTCTGTATGATGATGACTAAATTCTGGCACAAACGTTAGTCATCCTCTGTGTGAGCCTGATAGGCTGAATTCTTTTGTGAGAAGCAGGGTGTGATGTCTTCGTGTTTGTTTTTTTAGAAGGAGGGTTCTGGCTGTGTGAAGCAATAATAGTCTGTGTTAACTTACCCTGTCAGGCAGCAAAATCCTTGCATTCTCCGTGGCACTGATTAGAAGATGGTGCAGTAACAGTTAACTGAAGGTTTGTTACTTCTCCAGCTTCAGCATGATGAAGAGCTCTAGTAATGCTTTGTGAAGCAGATGAAGCCTTATAATGAATGAAGTTTAAAAACACCTATGATAACACAGGCCTTGCTTGCTGAACACAGACATTTTGAAAAGACACATTTTTTGGAAGGATTGTCATCTTACAGAGAAGTTAAACCTCTGTTCAAGGCCTTGGTTTAGAATTTTTGTTCCCTGAATGGCTGTGGCATAAATCAACTGAGGGTTGACAATGTGAGGGAGGGGAAATATATGAAAGAAAAGTAAATTTTGAGAAAATAATCACTTTAAATTACTCGGTTTTGGGTGTGCAGTTTTAGATCATAGCATTCCAGTGAGATCTTGATGCAAAACTGTCAACATTAACAGAAGACCATTTTTAGTGACGTCTTCTCTGATTTCACCCAAATTGGTGAAGCTCTTGAGAAACCATAAAGAAAGTGTTTACCTCTTTGTTAGCCTTCTAAAAGCTGATTTTTTTCACCTGTCAGAGTACTCATTTATAGGCAGACAACAATCCAGGAACCTTTTTGTACAACGTGCTGTTTTGGCTTTGTATTTTTAAAGGATCTATTGGGGAGCTTTCTGGATCACTTAAATGAAAATAAATATTCTGAATCACATAAAGAAAAATATTTATGCCCACATATCTACTAGGGGTGACAGTGTGCTAGTGAAAAGCAGCTCCATTCTGTGGGGAAAGCTGTCAGTTCTTGTTGCCTGGAAATGGAATGGAAGCCAGGCTGATACCAATTAGCATCTGTGAGCTTACAAAGCAGTGTAATGTGGAAATACAGATTAACATGTTCTTGCAAGTAAGAAATGTAGGTTATATATACACTGAGAATGTTGTAAGTGATATATTGGGTGTTTTTTTAATATTAGATTCTTTTTAGTTTGGGGCAGCACTACTTTACCAACATTTCTGTGGCACCTTCCCTTCTGCTGTACTTTCAGTTGTATGTGACTTTGTTTTGCAGTTTGTGCCATCATCTCCTGTCCGGATTCCTAGCAGCCGTCTTCATCAAATCAAACAGGTGAGATTCTTCTAAATGAGTTTTTATAAGTGGCTGGGGTTTTTTTGCAGTCCATGTTTAATGTCCTTGAACTGGCTGTAGGTTTTATTTTCAAACTGCCTGCTCAGTTCCACGTTTCATGAAGCAAAATGCATCTTACAGCATGGAGATTTGAGCAGAGAGAGGAGTCTTAAAATGGACATTTTAGAAAGGAAACCTTTAATGTAAACCCTTAGGGTAAAGTTTCACCAAGTTTTTGGCAGCAGTGCCAGCATAAATATTCAGGGCCAATAACAAAGTGTTCCTTAACTTGTGTTGGCACAAGACTTTTGTGCAGCCAGAAAATGAGCAGGATAAGGAAGCACTCTGGCTGAAAAATAGTCTGTACTCTTCTGGCTGGGCTATTTTTCATCTGTATAATTTTCTTATCCAGATCCCTGTACTTGTGCTGTCACAGCAGGAATGGAGGGGGAAGGGCAGCAGAGCAAACACTCGGGAGGGGGGGTGGTGTGGGGAATATCTGAGCAGGCTCAAATAGCTCTGCTCCCAGCCAGCACTCCACAGGCTGAGGACTCCAGCTTTGAAATCAACCAGCTCAGACTTTTGTGTCTCCTTCATTTTATATCTCCACTTTTTGACAGTAGAATGGTTATAAAATTGGCTAGAAGATGCTTAATTTTTAATTTACTTTTTTTAAGCTGGCTAGTTTTCAATGGATAGGCTTGTTTTTTACAGGGTCAAAAGTTAAGAAAACAATTTAATGCTTCAGACAGCACTTTTAGGGTATGGTGCCTGAGTGGTGGAAGGCACTTCTGCTTCCTACCTCGGTTATTTAAGGTAGTTGCACAGTAATCCTGAAGAAAATAACTACTTGCTTTCATTATGTAAATAATTTACTGGCTTAAATAGACTGAAGCACTCGGGTCAGTTGTACAGCTCTTTTTATCAATATAAACAAGCTTAGGATTAATATGTAAATATTATAGAATTATAAATTAGTTTGAGTTGAAAGGGACCTTTAAAGGTCATCTGGTCCAACCCCCCTGCAGTGAGCAGGGAGATATAATGAAAAATATGCTGAGAGCAAAGGAATGAACTGTTGTGGCTTTGCTCTGTTACCTGAAATAAAATTTGATAATTCAGATCTTCTGGAAAATGCTTCTGCGTTCATGTTTGTAAAGCAGACAGTGTAATTTCCCATTTTTTGTTTGAGCATTAGATTCACTAGTTGGAATTATTTCATGTCTTGTATACCCACTGAGAACATGTGTGATTCACTTCTGATCTGTTTCAAATCTGAGCAAATTATCACACAGGTGCAGTTGTTAGACTCTTCCTACTTATGGTGAGGATTGTGAAGATGTTTAGTTGAACTTTTACTCTTGAATTTACTCTACTCATTCACTGAATTCACTGAATTCAGTTAATTTTAAGGAGTGGTG
This sequence comes from Polioptila caerulea, assembly GCA_013397295.1. Lineage (NCBI taxonomy): Eukaryota > Metazoa > Chordata > Aves > Passeriformes > Certhiidae > Polioptila > Polioptila caerulea. The sequence goes on from VYXF01006619.1 coordinate 131,283, forward strand.
TCTGCCTAAGAGGAGATTAAGTCATGTTTGTACTTGGTGTTAATATTTAGTTTAATTTTATATATTTGATCCATTTTAATAATATTTTATGGAGTTTTTTTTAGAAAAAGCCCTCACTGAATCCTGAATTCATAGTATGCAATGCAGTGTATTGCAAATGAGATGCTGACAAGTGTCTAGTTAGTCACTAATCCATAGAGTAAGGTAAGAATCCAGCCATGGTTTTGAGGTTTATCTGTACTAGTGTCCCCTTTGTGAAATGATATTGCTCAAGACTGCATAAAGATGCTCTGGCACATGCAGAATTTCTGGTTCACACTATCATGATTCAGTTTTGTAGCTAGCTCTTGGTTAGTAATGAAAATAAAGGTGATTGGGAAACAACCAGCTCACATGAGCACTCCCTACATGATGGTCTCTCCTGCTCCATCTCCTTCTCATCCTCTCCTCCTCACTCCTTTCCCTGGACGAGAACTTGAGGTTACTGTTACTTAACTGACTTGAATTAAATTTTCCATATGCCAAAGTGAAGCGAAACCACAGCTTTTCTGACTTGCTGGAACAAAGTGGGGTGGGTTTTTTTGACCTTACTTCTTCATGTGCTAATCTTTTAGGAAGAAGGAATGAATTTGCTGAACAGGGAAACGGTTCGTGAAAGGTGAGCACTAAGGCAAAGCAGAGCAGGCACTGCAGCCATCTGTGGGCCCAGGACAATACATTTCTTTTCTTCTTTATAGAGAAGTGCAAGTAGCAATGCAGATGAGCCACTCATGGGAGGAGAGCTTGAGCCTGGTAATGCATTCATGCTTTAATTTGTGTTTCTCTCATCAGTATCAGGACACTAGAGACTCTCTCATGTCAACATTTCCTTTGATAGTTTGACCTCCAGTTAAGTTCTTAGTATAGCACTGCTTTTGATCAGCAATTTTTCACACTAACAAGGCATAGAATTACCAACTGTTCGAGGTACATGTGGGTTCTTTGGGCTGTGTCAAAAGAAAATTGCATGGATGTCTGCCTGTTCAAATTTTCTTACATGTTCTGATACTCTCCATGTAATGTTTAAGGCTTTTTTTTTTTTTTGTTAAGCATAAGCTCATAAATGACTAAAAATTGTTGATATGATGGAGGATAACTTTGGGATTTCACACCAGTCAGTCCTTTTTTTGTTAAGCTACCTGCTCGTGAGATTAATGATGTGTACTGTTTACAGAGTGACAATGATTTTGAAAAATCACTATCACCAAAGCAAGTAGACTTTGTTCCAGTTTCTCCAGCTCCTTCACCTACACGAGGAATAGGGAAGGTGAGCAAAATGTGGTAATAATGTTTTTATCTTAAGTAGAGCTAAATGAACTCAACCAAATTAGTAGCAAAAGATTAAACCACCTGCTCCTTTCTACCTCAGCTGCAAACAAGAAACTAGAGAGTAAATAACACCCCCTAAAACCCCAAACCAGAAAATACCAGCTGCTCATCTTGTGGATGTGAATTTCTGTGGAGTGTTCAGCTGTTATGCTGTGGTTAATAAAAAACAAATAACCACTGTACTCTGTTTAACCAGAGTACAGTGAAATTAATCTGCATGAAAATGGAATCTGTCCAATTTTATTTTTTTTTTTTCTCAGTAGCAGAAGGTGATGTCTCAGGGTACCCAGTGACAAGTTGCTGAGTTTGATACTGGGTTGTTTATTTCTCTGCAGTTAAACATCAATTGTTACCACATGAGAGTGATACAGTATTTATAATAACACAAACTCTTTTCCTCTCAGCAATGTTTCTCACCATCTTTGCAAAGTCTGGTGAGCAGCAGTGGATTGCCTCCAAGTCCCAGCCCAAGTCCAACAAGGAGATTTTCAAGGTAAGTTACCAGATCATATCAGTGATAGAAAATTGACATAGCTTTTAGGCACAGCATAGTAGGCATTTGAAATACCAGAATTTATTGTATCCATAATTGATTTCTGAGCACAAACAACTTCATATACTCATGTAGACTGTAGATTTTACAGTGTTGTAAAACATTTGTCAAAATCCTCATGTCATAACATTGAGAAATGGGCTGCATTGAGGCATCTGTCTTCCCAGTGTAGTCTCTATATTGCTCTCATTCACATCTTTAGTAATTGAATTCTGAGGGAAAGAAAACACAAACAGATTTAGGGTTTGTTACTCCTTTGAGTGATGTGGGCATGCAATTAAATTTTACTAGGCCCTCACAGTTCAGCCCGTCAGCTGAGATGTAGTCAGTGCCTGGATGAGAGCTTTTAGACTGCCCCACCTTGTGAAATAATATAATTAAACATTTCCTGCTCAGTTCTGTGCTTCCTGGCCTATCTTCAGAGGGAAAAAACAAACAAAAAACAAACAAACAAAAAACCCCAGAAACAAAACAAAACAAAAAAACAACAAAAAAACCCAAAAAAACCCAACTTGTTTTGGATGAGCTGTTTTAATGCCTATTTTCTTAGTGGTTTCCACCCAGTAGTTTGTTTTCTGAATATCTTTGATTCTTTTTTCAACCTTTCTCTTTTAATGGTGACCTCAGTGCAGCATTTGTCTTCTTTTAGCAGGAGAAGCCAGAGCCCAATTAACTGCATTCGACCAAGTGTTCTTGGCTCAATCAAAAGAAAAGGTACAGTATTAGGATTTGGCAAATACAATAGGCCAACTTGTTAGTTACATAATAATTCATATAGCTTTCTTCATAATTGTGTCCAGTTGGCTGATACTTCAACAAGTAACTAGGGATAGAACATATTACACATAATGAAACAGATAAATCATTAAATTAGATTTTACTGTTCCATAAAGCTAAAATTTGTTTTGTTCTAATTCCCCCCCATTGCTGTGGTCCTATAGATGTGATAAAAAATCTGATGTAACCTGCTTAACAAAACAATAAATACAACTATTGGTATATTTAACCTAAACAGAAAACTTTGAAAGTCCTGGTTAAGTGAAGCACACAGGTACTGTACATTTAAAATAACTCTTCAAAAGCCAAAGCTGTGCACAGGCCTGGTAGCCACCTTACAGCTTTATTAGGAAATGTTTCTCTGTCATTCTGCATTTTTCTTCAAGCTTAACTTCTGGAAATTTTATTGCAACTATTTTTATATCTTCAAGCTTCACCTTTGTTACAGAACACCTCTGGCTCTGAGACAACTTTTAAAACATTTTCATCTGAGTTCTATCATAGCCTATTTGAGCATATCTCTATCCTCTCCTCTCCTAGAGTGTTTGGAAATCAAAGCCAGTAGAAAAGTTTTGTGATAATCCTGGAGCTTGTTCCTTTTTCTTATTTTCAGCTTTTCTGCTCTGGTGGAGCTGGTCAGTGAACTGATAGCTGGATAAACTGAAACAAAAGGATTATTCTTCACTGCTGAAGAATAAATATCTGATATCTAAGCTTTAGTTAATTATTCACTAAACTGTACTGAAGCTTGGACAAAATGGTTCCAGGAAATAGACAGTCTTTTAAATTTCAGCATCTAAATTCTATGTTCTACATATGGAATACTGTAAGTTTGAACCTCTATTCTGTTTTCTCTATAGAAGTACATTGAAAGTAGATTTTAGTTTAAATGGGTCATATTTTTTATCACTTGATATCTCTTCCCAAAGGTGTGACAGAGATGGAAGATCATCCAAAAAGATTATTCCAAGGATCCACCAACATGCTAACCCCTGAGGCTGCACATCAGGCAGACCTTGGGGCATGGTAAATGCTGTGCTCTTTATTGTCCCTTTCTGCAGAAGCATTACAGATCTTTTTTTTTTTCCTAGCAGTGATAATGCTTGAAGTCTTTTGTGCTTGTTTTTGTCATTTTTTAATAGAGATAACTCATAATATTACAACACTGAAATTATCACAGTGAGCAGACAGCAATGTTCCCTACAATTCTGCAGTTTCTAGGCCTGACTGATAACATGGGGTGTTGAGCATGGTTAGGAAAAGACACCTCATGGATTATAGCTTTTGGAGTCTGATTCCAATTGCAACCAAATGTGAGTGCTGATGCTTTTGGGGAAATGGATTTTTATTCTTTTCCCTTGTTCTTAGTCACAGAGGAACATGAGGCTGTCTGACCCTCTCTGGAGGGTCAGAGGAGCTGGGAGGAGATAAAAAGTACTTTGTTAAAAATTGTAGTGATTGCTAATAGCAAGGGATTTTGATCTAGTGTTTCAGTCAAAAGGTTAATCATACCTAGGGTGTGCCCACACAACTGTCAAGGGCTGTTCACAGCATTTCTGTCTTTTTGCCTCTTAGCTGATGTACAAGTCATGCAGCAGCCTTGAGTAGCAATTGCAAAATAGATGTTTTAAAGGTACTTTAAAGACATATGTTTTTTGCACACTCTGTTTACAGTGGGGATAGCAGTGTGGGTTCAATTGCTGCCTCTTGGAGTAGGAGATGGTAATTTTAAAAAAATCACTTTACTGCTCTCACTGATGATAGATCAGCTGTAGTTATGGAAGTGTTCTGTGAAATATGTAGTACAGTGGAGGATGGACAGGTTATCATTGGCTCTCTTGGCAAAAAGGCCTCCTGTGCTCTCCCAGGGCTTTGAGGGTAGAGTAAAGCTGGCAGTGGATTGTTCATTCTGGAACTTCTGCTCTGTGCCCCATTTTGGGGTGAGCAAAGGAGGAAATGGGCAGTGTGCTGTGTGAGTCTGGAAGTGACTGTGTGTGGCTGCAGGTGTATTTCAGGTCACAGGGCTTGCTGCTCCCTCAGAGATGCACAGGTGTGTTCAGGGTGGCTTTGTGATGCTTTGGGCTGGTTTGGGCACTTCCCTCAGCCAGCGCCTCGTTTCTCAGGCCCTGGTGTCGCTCTGTTTTCAGTCTGTCCTCACACGCCCTGGATGACAACAGGAGCAGTGCAGGCTCCTCCTGTGACTCCCCAGCTGAAGTTGGCACCAGCACAGACTCTCCAGTGTCGCTCTCTGACTCCAGATCCCCTTTCTTGCCCGTGGATCTCATGGCCAAGTTACCGATGAACTGAGGAGCAGGAATCTGCTGCTGGGCACCGGGAAACAGGCCGGGTATCTCCCAGACTTTCTGTTGTGTGTAACCCATTCTGTTCCTCATAGGAACTTCCAGCAATGTCATTACGTGTAGAAAACTTCCAGAATAGTTCCTTGAGGAGGAATTCACCTTTCTGGCGATTTGTATGACATTTACTACAATACAGAAGCATTTGGGCTGCAGACACGTTGGGTGCTCACATCAGCCAGCAGGCTGCTGGTTTGCAGTGGATGTGATCTCCTTGGCATGAGTTACAAACACTGGACATGTGTCCTGCTCGTGGAAGACTTGGCTTGCCAGTAGCCTGTGTCCTCCCTGCCTGTGGAGGAGCACATAATTCACATTTGTCCTCAGCCTAAAACCAATGATGCAGCTTACTAATTGTTTCTATTCCCAGAGTGTTAGATATTTATATTTTTTTTCTTCTTCATATGAAAGGGAGAATATTGCTGGGGGAAAATTGATTATTATTAATATTGTTGTGTTCTATTATGATTGGCTCTTAATCAATTCTGTGTTCCAGTGGATGTCAGAAAAGAACAAATTGGTGAATTGTCAAATTTTTATGTTGGACTTTATTCATGATCATGACTGCTGTTGTGGCTAAAACTAAATTAGGTGTGTGGAACATTCTTCTTGGGTTTTGTATCTGGCATTTGTTTCTTTTTCTTCCCCATTTAGATGATGTATAGGAGTGGTAGATGCTCTGTTAAAGGTCTTTTAATAGGGAAAAATAGTGACAATATTTGGAACAATACAATAAATCCTGAGATTGTAGTATTTAGTACTTCAGAAATGCATTATTTTAAGTCAGTATTTGTCCTCATATATGACAAATACGGTGAGGAATCTTGACTGCCTTTTTACAGCCTGAGGCTATCAAACATATTTAATCTGTGTTTAATTTCCTGATGTTGCTTCCTCAAACAATGACATCAAGTCATTTCTGCTGTTGAAAACTTCAGATGCTGATTGGAAGCCTGGAATCTGGTAATCTGAGATGCTTGAAAAGTCTGTGTTGAGGCATCCTGATCTCAACTCTGAAATTCCCCAGCCAGGAGGAAGAATTTGCAGACCCCCATATGGACAGCTGTCTGGGATTGTGCAGTGACACCCTCATCGGGGCTGTGCAGCTGAACTGCCCCAGCTGAGTCCCTCTTTGTCCATGTCTGTGCATCTGTGCTGTGTGGTTTCAAACCTTCTCTCCAGAGAGGTTAAGAATGAAGCAAAATGTTTTATTTTTAAACGCTAAATCTTTTAGTGTGTCATAAAGTGAGAAAAGTATGGGAACTTCCTCAAGTAGGAGAAGAACCTGCCCTGAACTCTGCTGTGGAAGATTCACATGGATGAAGCCTTGACTGACAGCAGCCATCAAAATGAGAAAGGGATGACTTGGAGTGCAAAGACCTGGCGACCCGAGGGCCAGTGACCCATTTCTGTGTGTCCTTTTTGTAGAGAGAAAATAGAATGTAGTTAAGATACGACATGGTTTACTTCTGGTATCATTCCTCTTAAATTATTGTAATAATCCCCTGCTGGTTGCAGTCCCTCCCCGAGCCCAGCTGCCCTTTGGCCCCGAGCAGATGCACGCGGGAGCGCCGGGCTCTGTTTGCTCTCTCTGCTGAGGCAAAGTTTGGCTTTGCAGTTTCAGGTTTGTGCCAAAGAGTTGCTGTGCGTTCACTCTTCTGTGGTGAGAGCAAGACTCTTGTTTTTAAATCTTGCTTATTTCTTAAGAATGGTGTCTCTTCCAGTCTTTGTTAGAAGACACATCGGTATAGGGGGGTTTAATAGCTGAGTGTGGGTCAACTTGTCTCTTTTCTGTTGAATATTTATGCTATTTTTCAAATAAGTGCCAATAAATGGAAAAATAAATGTGTTTTGCTGTTTCTGCACTTTTTCAGATAACCATATTCTTGTTTCCTTCGGGGATTAAATGCTTTCTTTTAATATCAGAATACCTATTGTAAGGACCTTCCACCCAGTCTAGTTAACATGCAAGTAGAAATTAAAATCTGCAGCAGACTTACCTTGTTTTCCTCGTGTGGTGCTGTCTTGCAGGTCTGTGACAACTCTAGGAATAAAGAAGAGTAAACCCAAACATTTTTGAATACGAGTTACACGTGTCCCTAGTTTATACCTAGAGGAAGTTGTTGTGAAATAGTTTGGAAGACAGAAGCTTCTGCTGGCTGGTGGGAAGTCCTGAGGGTCTTAACTCTTGGGAAGAAGTGGGGAGTTGTCATGGTTTGCTTTAATAGTGTAGTTAATCAAAGGATTATGGAATGGGTTGGGTTGGAAAGGACCTTAAAAACCATCTCATTCCACCCCCTGCCATGGGCCAGGACACCTCCCACCAGACCAGGTTGCTGCAAACCCTGTCCAACCTGGCCTTGAACAATTCCAGGGATGGGGAATCCACAACCTCTCTGGATCAATTAATGCTGTTGGAGGAGAGTGAAATAGTTATTTATCTGTATCTGTTCCTTGCCCTGCTTTTGCAGAACAGAAATTGCTTTGAAATTGTGGGAAACCAGCTCAGTGTTTTATCTGCACGTCACCAAGAAGCTGAAGTTTTGCTCCCTGGGGTCTGGTGACACACACAGGGTTTTTTTCCCACTGAAATGAAAAATTTTGGAACCAATCATACTCCAGAATATGAATCTGGATGCTTTGTTTTACAAAGCACATAATCAACCCTGTACATGTCTAGTAACTCATGCCTTTAATATTGCCTCTGCTTCTCTCCGGGATTCTGCCACATATGGCACCTTCCAAAAATCACACTTGGGTTCAGCTCTTGCTTGGTCTGGTTGAAAATTATCCTGCAGGGTTTGTTGGCAGTTAAATCAGATCTTGGACCACTGTGTCTTCCTTGACAAGTGATGGGTGTTTCTCTTCCTTCCACCCTCTCCAGAGTGACACAGTTGCTGAAGGAACGTCGGTAACCGTGCCAGTGCTCAGGGGGCTGTATTTTTGGAATGAACCCTTCAGTGGTTGCTGCATTTAGCAGAGGGATAGATACTTCCCTCTGGAAGAGAAGTACAAATGCCAGGAAAAATGAGCCTCTGCCTCAGCTAGATTGACTTGCAGGATCTTCTGTGTGTTGCCAGAGAGGCAGGTGACCTGAACGCTCAGCTGAGCAACTGCCCAAGGTCCTCCTGAGATCAGGGTAAGAACTTAATCCCAAATTCTTACTTCTCATCTTTTTTCAGAAAACTTGAATTTAAATGATCACCAACCCATAGAAACAAAGCAAGTCTCCAAAGTCTGGTGAGAGACTGAGATATTTCCATTTATAGATGTGTGCTGTGGTTCCAGGATCAATGCTCTTTGTGAGTCCAGCCCTGCTGTTGTGTAATGATTTGCTGGTGAAGTGACTGGAGGGACCTCCAGCACTCCATGAGCTTGAGAACAGCTTGTGCCTCCCTTAGCAGTCATCATTTCAGAAATGTTCACTTTTTGTGTTGTATTCTTGCATATGCTGGAGTTGTAACTCATTTACTTAAAATAGAGAGCTTCAGGAGTCATAATTAAACTGTGTGAGCTCTTCCTATCCTGTTTTAAGCAACCTTTCTCATCACCAACAGGCAGATGGAGTTTAAGTTGATCCCTCTTCTCCTGGAAGCAACAAGTTAAAATATTTGTAGATGCAACTGAATGTTTACAGCTACAGTAATTAAAACCTTACTGACACAGAGAGGAGTGCTTGGCAAGAATCCTTTTCAATAACTGAGTGTAAAAATTGTCACCTCGGGTTCATTTGCTAGGAGTGATAGTTTTACCTGTACCAGTGGAGCCTTCCCATCTGCATATCTGGTGGGATCATCCTTGTTTGATCAATTTAGGAGCAGTTGCTAGCCAGGCCAGGCCTTGCTCAGGAGATTTGTTTCTCTGGCATGGAGCACTCGAGACAGACACCCTGCCCCACAAAGACCCACAAAGACCCAGACCCCCCCCACACATGCTGAGACTGCTTCCACCACTGGGGCTTTGTGGTACAAGCACGAGAGAGGAGGTGAAAAAAATAAACCACTGAAGGAGAATAACCTTGTTTGACTTTCAGTAGCTGGCTCAGGAGCAGAAATTTCAGAAGGGGGGAGGAGTTGGGTGCATTCAAACCAAAACCAAACACAGCCTCCACACGCCTTTGTGCTGGCTCCCCTGTGTCTCTCAAGGAACTGGTGAGACATCCCCAGTGCCACAAAAATTCCTCAGGCAAATCAGGCATTCATCAAATTTAAAATTCGTCTGTTAGTTTGGTTTCTTATTCTTTTATTTGCTTCATAAGAGCCTTAGAAAATACTTGCTATTTTAAGACTTCCTTCCATGACAAATAATTGTGTGTCAATGTTTAGAATTTTGCTGGGTGTCAACCCAGGTAGGAGGAGCTGCTCAAGGGGAAGCAGGTTTTGCTGCGGGGCCTTGTCTTTGGAAATGTGGTTCTCCTGGTTACTTTTTGTCCTTGTGTGGAGAAAAATCAAACGCATGATGTGCATAGCACCCGTCAGGGATTGTGGCACAGGAATTGGGTACTGTGTTGTCTTTCAAGCCAGTTTAAATACATCTAGCACTGAAATCACTGCAAGAAGCTTCCTGCTAAAAATACATCAACATCCCTTCATTTTAAGTGCATTCACTTCAGCAGTCGGTTTGGATTGTGGAGATTCCTGAGACATTCCTGAGGGAAAGGCGCTAATGGGTTTGGTGATGTTGATGGAACACGGGTTTCCAGAGCCCTACTGCAGTCTTGTCTCTTGATGGTGGTTTTTTGTTTGTCAAAGCAAATGTTCATCTGATGCCTTCATGTTCATACCCCAAGCCACTGAGTGTGCAGTTTTCTAGAGAACACTCTCATTTTGTTACTGTAAATCATATTTTGCTATTGAAAATTTTATTGCTATTCTGTTCTTTTTTTAAACTGGAAACATGGATTTCAGTTCCATTACAGGGCGTGTTACTCAGGTAGACCTTAGCAGCTTTTTTCCTCACAGTGAGGAAAAAAATTACAGCCATAGCTGTAATTGTGGTTGTGCTCTTGCTTGAATTATTTCTTTGCAGTCTCTGCTGTTTTGAAGACCTCTGTGGTCGCTTTGCCTGCACGTTAATTCCACATCCTACTGTCAGCGTGGTCACACAGCTTTGCAGATTTCCTAGAGCTGATGTGCATTAGCTACAGCTCATTATCCAAAGCAAACAGCTCGTTAGCGTTCAGTGGAGAGCTTCTCGAGAGGACAAAAATACACCCAAAAGTGAGTGAGTGAGTGTCTCCCCGTACTCGGCTGTGCCTGCCATGCTGTGTGTGTCCGCTGCCTGTGCTCACTGCTCCAGCTCCTCTTGGGAGGGGGCGCTTTTCCCCGGGCTCCTTTCACTGAGGTCGGTGTCTGGAAATGGCCCTTGCTGGCTGCGTGGCGATGGTTTCCCAATCCTCACCGGCTCCTGTGGGGCAGTAACGAGGGAGTGGTGGGCTGCTGGCAGCAGTGAACTTCACTCTCCTTCAGTGGTTTCAGTCTTAATTTAATTTCCTCAGGCAGCACATTATGCCTGCAGGAGAGGCTCCAGCACGATTCACTTTGGCTGTTTCTCCTCCAGCTCTAGTGGTGCCTTCCCTGCTGCAGCAGGCACATGAGTGCCCTGTTTCCCAGGGACACAGGAGGGAACCCGTTTTCCACAGTGTGGCCGCTCCATCTGCACACAGCTGGCAGGAGGGTCAATACCAGGATTGCTCAGCCCTGCACGCTTTTGTGTTCCCTCCTCTACTCTGCCCACAGGGGCTCATGCAAGGTCAGGGGGCAAAGCACAGGAGCTGCTCCAACCCAGCAACTCAAAACCCATCTGCAGAAAAGATGATTCCGGGTTTGGGGTTTTTTAAGGCCTGATCCTTAAATTTGATGTTGCCCTGACTATAAGTTGGAAGTGTGAGATTCACACTAAACACTTATTATAAAGTTGGCTTTTTGCAAATACTGAGTGTTGTACATGTAAGGTTGTTATAAATACGTGTTATGGCATTGGGGTTTTTTCCTCTCTTTCTTTTTTTTCACACCCATATAGAATGAATATTAGATGTGTGGTGTAGAAATGGTTTTAAAGATAGAGTTCTCTTTAGGAGTAAAGTAAGTTGATAAAGTGTCTTTGTAGTGAGTGAACTGACTGCCTGCTCAGGATAACACCCAGTGCAGACCCATGCTGCTGACATGAAGAATCTGCTGCTGCTATCCCAGCTCCCAGCACTGACCATCTGTAGAAATTATAGACCAAGCCCAAAGACTGATAAGAAGAATTAATTTAAAACCACAGCCAAGAAACACACATGCTCTAAAAAGGAGGGGCCAAGGAGTGGCCATGCAAAACAGCTCCCAGAAACATGGAAATAAGTTCTTAGAAAAGTTCAAATATACATACTTAAGGGGGGGGGGTGGTTCTATGGGACAGGTGTGCTCTTGGCTCTCAGCCAGAGACACCCTGGCTGTGTATTTTGTTTTATTGTCTTGTCCTTATTGTCTTTTTTTAAACCTTTTAAATCCTACCAAAGGTGAGCTTCGTTTTTCACACTCCTGACAAAGGAAAGAGGCAATGGAACTTGGCATTTATAAGGAAAGCAAGGTATCTTAAATGTACATTGACAAATGAGGACTAAAATACAGTGATTTATTGCCAAATCTATTTGGCAGCCTCTTTCCAGTTTAGGCTTGTTTGTTATCAGATACTTGTACATATAAGATGAAATAACATATGATTGGCTTTGACAGTTCTTAATTAGCTGATTGCAAGATTTCTCTACTTTTTTTGTTGAAGGCACAGTTCTGTGCACGGGCTCCTGTTGGAGCTGCTGCAAACATCCCTGTGGAGCAGCTTCAAGAGGAGCAGTGACTGTTCCCATCTGACAGCAACACCCCATTGTCTTCCTGGGGCACATTTTGAGACATGCCAGCAGCAGCAGCAGCTCAGCTTTTCCCTTTGCAGGGGCTGATTTGTTTCCAGGTGCTGGCCCTGCTCCCTGGGGCTCCATTAGCAGCTGCAATCCCTGGTGCCATTAACTGATCCCCTGGCAGCCCCTTCTGTCCCTGGAGCTCTGCAGCAGTGCACTGGGTCTACTGAAGTTTCAAGCACTCTGTGATTCACTCCTCTAGAGAAACACGATCACCTCAGGATTTTCTGATCCAGGCAAGTGCAGACACCTCGAGCTCACGTACCAAGGACTGGGAGTGACACTCCCAAAGCAATCCCAGCAGTGTTCCCACTTCCCAGTGCCAGCACTGAGGTGTTGGTTCTGCAGCAAGTGCTGGGTAAACACCAGGACTTGTTTCTGCTGGATGATCTCAAAGCCCTCCCTGTCTGCTGAAAATACTTGTCCATTGCAAGGAAATGACTGTTTGTGTTAGGAGCCAGGAATGGGAAATGACGTGAGCACTTAACTGTTCCTCCTGGTGTTCTAAGAGGTATATTCAGTGTCTGGGGTCTTAATTCCAAAGGTGTTCAGTGTTTTCTGAAACTCTAGTATGTAAGAACTGGAGGTATGAACATACACATAAATATACATAAAATCAGGAGATATCTTCCAAATCTTGTGTGCCCACCTGGTAAAATTTTACTGGTGCCCTGCTAAGACTGTGCTGTAACATAATTTGGTATGTTCCCCCTCAGTGCTGAACTGAAACAGTCCTCAGGTCTTGTTTTTCCAGCTGGGATAAATCTGTGATTCTGCAGTGTGCTGCAACCTCCCTGAAGGAGAAAGAAGTCAGAATTCACACTTGTCATCCTTATTTCACCCAAGCACCAGTTTAATCTGCATCTGCTGAGTTACTCTGTGCATTTAATATATTTCCTTTTCCATGTATTGCTCCTCCGTTGCCTTGACAAAGAAGTGGTCCAATGTTTTTAGTCTTTTTGGTTTACAGTAACCTTTTGTTCGTTATTTCTTTGGTCAAAGTGTTTTTCTAAACCAGTAATTTCTTTTCAGATTCCTTGAAAACGACTGCTGGCATCTGTGTCCTGTGATCTCCCTTCTCCATGCCTGTGCTGTCCTGCAGGGCTGAGGCAGCTGCAGGTGCCAGAGCTGGTTACAGTCACTCAGTGACTCTGAGTTCCTACAGGTGAGATTTTGTCACTTGTGCACTTCTGCAACTGCCTGGCAAAACCTGATCCTGGTCCACGACCAGAACGCCAGGATACAGGGGAAAAACCAGTTTGTGTTGGGCTTTTTTAATCAGCTTGGGCACCACAAAATGTTTAGCCTGGCTGTGCTAAGATAAGGTACCACATGGCACTTTTATCTCCCCAGCTTCTGCTCCATTCCCTCACCTTTCCCCAGGCAGCAGCAGGTGGAACCACCTGGTGAAAAGCAGAGTTCCCAGTGTAGGTACTGAGGAACAGTGAAGCTACAAGAACAGAGCCCTGCAGTGGCAGAAAACACTGACCCAGCCACGAGCTCAGTGCTGGAGGGAGGTGCTGTGCCTGCAGCAGGCTCTGGCACTTCTAAACCAGCTGGGAACCTTCTTTGGCTTTTTTCTTAGTGGATGTTAATGTTTGACTTTATTATCTGATGCTGATCGATGGATGACACAATCCCAGTTCTTCCAAGAATCAAACTGAAGTAGAATTATATAAGAAAAAATGTAGTGGTTAACAACTTATTTTAATTTCTCCTTCTCTTTTTTTTTCTTTAAGAAACACTTTTTTGCATGGTTTCTTTGTATTTCCATGCATAAGCAGAAAAGTGACCCATAACATACAGGGGGAAAGAAGATTTGATTTCCAAATTTTATTATTCATATCAGAGCATACTCTATAGACTCCTTACAAACAAAGATTTGTCTGTATGAATCCAACACAGTAATAGCTGCCCTTTTAGAATTAACATCTCGACAATGAAATGTCAAATGAAGGGAAATACTTGTTGTATGAAACAAGATTAATGTTCATCTCAAATATGAAACTGGCATTTAAGCAGGAGTTTCTGATAGAAAACAAGTCCCTGTGGTAGCTGTGGGGGGAGGGATGTAGAGAAATGCCTTTGCTATTTCACTTAGTTTGGTCTCTAAAATAGAAAAAATGAATTTTGTATTAGTACGAGTTCAGCTTCTGTTAATGCCACTTCCATGCATCCCTAAGAAATGAAGGGATCTGATTACAGAACTTGTTTTTATTGTCTAATAATTGTGGTACAAAATGGCTGTTGCAAGAAATTATTTCCCCAGGTAAGAAAACGAGCACTCAACGATAGATTGGTGAATGATGAAGTAAGAAATTTGAGAATTACTTCTTCACCTAAAATCCATGGTTTATTTCATAGTTCCACTGATGGAATTTTTCATTTTCTTCCATGATCAGTCACGACTCTCACCCCTCTGGTATGTATACACAGAAGTGTTAAGTGCCAGCCTCAGCAGGTACAACCACAAACCAAATGAGCGTTTTTACAGAAGACAGTTTGCTTTTATAGTGATCACGCACTGATGTGAACATAGACTAAAAATAACAAATGTTGTTTTAATAAGGATTTTTTACAGTAGGCATAGATATAAAAGTTTTTTCAAATTATTTTCACAGGTATCACTGAACATTTCATAGCTGTCTGTTACAGAAGCACCGCAAAGTGCTTTGAGTCTCTCATTTATTATACACAGTTAAAATATATTACACTTCTGAAGGTATCTTAAATCACTGAACAGTTTTGCTAGCATCTTAATGAGCCAAATGGGAGTAAAAGGCAGTCCACATTCATGATGTGAATATACAGTAAGGTGTTTGACATCCTATGAACTCATTGCTCATGTTCTCAAAATAACCATGGTGATGAGACCTGAAAGACAAGAATTAAGAACTAAACACTTCTATTTCACTCAAAATAAAACATTTAAAAGAAAGAGTTTACCCTGTGACACGCCAGAAAATATGGTAACAGTGCATAAATACAAGCAGAATGAATTTATATACACACCTACATATTAGAAGTATCACTCCAAATTTTGATATAGTCAAAATTCAACACTGATGTGTGGTGCATCTAATAACTGAATGTCAAAGAAGAGAGAAATACTCCAAACAATTACTGATCTTTCTACTGGAAAACCTTAACACTGAACTTTTGATTTGGGTAAGGGTAACACTTGCACCCAAACCCCATTTCTCAAGGGGGCCAGTAATGGGCAGTGTCACTTGAATGCTGAATCACCAGTAAGGCAGATCAGCTGAAGGCTCCAAGGCTTTTTTTTTCTGCTCAGTGAATAATAACTGATCGAAGAGCAGTTTTAGACAAAGATATTAAGCTTCCTTGTCAGTCTGCAGAGGGAGCTTTCAACAGACTCTTTGTTGTGACCTTTAAAGAGGGAGGAAAAAAAGGACTGCTCTGATAGAGGTTAAAAACAATTAAAACCAGATGAAAACAGGAAATAGGGGCTAATAAACCCACTCATGACACACTGAAAAGTTCATTTTAATTATGTGCTGACACAGGAAAAAGTACAAATCTGCAGTTCCTAGCAATGGGTTATACTGCATAGGTAGATGGAAGAACACAGGGGCTCCCTGAATTCCAGCCTTATGTAACATTAAAATAACAATTTATCAGTTCTTGGGCAATCTCACTGTCTTGCAGGCTCAGATGATGTCACTGTAACAGCCTTTCACTGCAGAAAGCTCAGCTAAAGCCTACAGATCTCACCATGGATAAAGACATTTCTGAGACTATTTTATCTCCTGCCACTCCATACGGATGGAACTTGGCTACTTTATGAAGATGGTGAGGGCAGAAGCACAGCAGAACAGCTGACCAACACTGCCTTCCATTAGATCAGCAATTTATCCCTAAAGAGGAACTACAGCTCAGCTATTTATTAAGGTCTGTATTGGTTCAGACAATCAGTGCTCCCACAGCTGCTGGGTCCTTAGCTTGGATCAATTCCATCATTGCAGAGGAACAGCAGAGGCTTCTGGAGAACAGCCTGCACCACTTGTACAGGGCCTTCCAGACAATAAAGGGTTTAACTCATTTCTGTAAATCAAATACCTCTCAAATATCATATAGTCCTGTTGGTGTAGTATAACAACCCTGCCCAATTAATTGCTCCACAATCCAGTTCTGCTTCCTTGTGGAACAAAGTGGTTCCAACTTCTCAAGAGCAATTGACTTCCTACATGAGCAAGAGCTGCACACAAAAGAATCTGTCCATGAACACTAAAAATGCTGCCAGCAAAAAAGTCAAAACCCATCAAAACTTCATAGGCAATCTAGACACAGGTTCAGTTGTTGCAAATGTATGAAGTCAAAAGGCTTAAAACTGTAGCTGGCACCAGCAGAACCTGGTGTAATTTTCAAAAGCAGAGATAAAAACCAAGTGAAGATTACTGCAAGGTCCTGATCTGAGAATCCATCAGCACCAGCTTGGGCAAAGAGCCACAAGTGAGATTTCAAACCACCTCAGCAGATGGATCTTTGTGAGTCAGCAGAGTGTGCATGAACCACCAAGAACTTGCACCTTTCCCCATCACTACCTCACCTCTAGCTATCAGTTTGGAGCTGCCTAGCTCTTTTCCTTTAAATCCTCATCTCTGCCAGGTAGTGGGACAGGAGAATTGAATTTAGTGTGACTGTTCTCCAAATCTGAAATAGTTATAGAGAAACAGTCATAACAAATGAAATGTGCAACTCATCTATGCCAGCTAATGCAGGAGCCAGTTACAAATCAGGAGGAACTGTGGCTGGCAGAGGTCTCAGACAGGGTTTACAACAGGTTACTGCTGCACATACCAACTTATCAAACAGGAACTGAGAATGAAACCTTATAAAACAGCTCAGGGGGGCTGGAGGGAGAAATACAATAACACATTTTACATTCTGCAGTGGAGTAACTATTGCAATGCAGGAGTAAGAAACAGCACATTCCCTTCAGGTGTGTTGGCAGATGACTTGTTGGCCCATCATCAAATAAAGCTGAAATTAGCATGTAGGGGCCTGTGTGCAATAGGTATCAACTCAAATCTGCTCTAAAACACTTATAATAGCTAATTTACCCTGCTATCACCACAGCTACAAATTAAGATCTAAGCCAAGATGCAAACAAAACATAACGTGGTGCTTGTCTCCATCCAGTTTCCTAAGGCTGCTGGCAAAGACAGGTGAAGTTTTCCATGAATTCATAAATGTCGCAGCAAAATGTTTCTAAAATCCAAAGTACTCACCTAAAACATAAGCAGCTACTAACTTTTGATTCACACTTAAGTGGAGGTAGAGAGGCACCAGGGATTCCATTTCCCCCAATGTAGGTAGCATTAGTGCTGCGACACACACCACTCCAAGGAAGACTGTGAGTAAACTAGGTCCCGACGAGGCAGTTCTGTTTTCTGAAAAAGCAAGGCAGCACCAATTGTAAGGAAGATCTAAATAATATGAACATTAAATATTCTGCAAAAATGTGTGCAGTACATAGGAGCTGAAATAGCCTCAGATTTTCCTTTTTGCTCTGGAGTTTGCAGGGGGTGGAAGACAACTCTGAAACCCACCCTCCTAAACCTCCTGCATTCTGCAGTGGAGGAGGCTGCTCCCTGTTCTGGTGCTGGAACTTGTTTTCACATGACTTCCCAAACCCCTCCCTTCTGGAGGAACAGTCTGCCAGGCCCAGTTGCTATATTTACACACTCAGGACAGCTGGATGTCTCAGCAACGCTCGAGGTTTCCCTGTGCATCCTGACTGCATTCCTTGAAATGTTCCTTCAGTGATCACTGATCAGTTAAGGGCACCCAAAAGACCTGCACAGGCAGGTAACTGCTCACACCTCCTGAACAAAACCTGCCTGCAGCAGGAGCACAGGTTCTTGGGCTCCCCTTCATTCTTTACAGGATTCAAGGGCTACATCTGAGCCAGAATCAGTTTAGATGCCACGTGTTAGTAAAATATGAATCTTACTCTGACAATCCAGTATTACCAGAATAAGGAAATGCAAACAACAGACAATAAAGAGTCCTTCATGGTCTTTATTGCACTGCACTTCTAACAGCTGGAACCTTCTCAAAGGCCCACTGTGTCATCTTTGAAGAGAGCTGTTCACATGTTAGCTGAATACCTCTAACCAAATCCTTCAGACCCATTGGAAAATAGGCAATGTTTTTATCAACTTCTCCTATCCTCAGAGACTAGCATATGTGCTCTATTTTAATTCCACAAATCTCTTATTTCCAGGTTGCAGGCTACATGCAAAACTGCAGTTCCTTTGTTTACTGCTTTTCTGTAAGTAAGCAATATAACATAGGCAACAAGGATTTTAAGCAGAGAAACAGCATTTGGGATAAGGCCAGTATCAGATTGCTCAGGATGGCTCAGGCCCTCTGTCCTGGAGCAACTATCACAGTTTGTTCTGTGAGCCCAGAGGCCTTTGCAGGTTTGCTTTAACTGTGTATCCTACTAATATCTATTATGAGGATTTTTTTACTCAAAAGTGTTTCAGCAGCCAGCAAACTCAGTATAAATAGTGAAACAGATTCATTTTAACAACATGAACACTCTCAAGGAGGTTCATCTATTTTCTGGAATTGATTTTTTTTGTCCTGAAAAATATAACAGTGATGAGAACATTTCAGTATAAATCAGTAAAAGTAAGAAGAATGTAGACCATCAAGAATCAGTTAGATTCATTTCAGGTACAACTTGACACTTTATATCCTGTCCCTTCAATTTAACTGTCTGGCCCAGGTTTTCAAGACTGTTGATTCACTTCCTCCCTGTGTTTATGAAACATGCAGAGTTTTCAGCCACCAACTGTGCTCTTCTGTTCTTGTGGGACAGACAAAGGACAGGGCACAGAACAAGGAGCACTTTAGAAGATGTTCTGGCAATATTTCCTGCTCATCAGGAAATGGGGGATTAAGGGTTTGGAACAAACTCAGAAGGGGCATATATTTTCAAAGAGCCCAAGGGAAAAAATAACCACCATCCTTTCACAGATAAATTCCCATTGTCTGTATGAGAACTCCTGCTCCAGAGAACAGTGGATGCACTCTCCAAGGTATGACAAACACAGGGCAGCAAAGGGTCTGGATTGAGCAAGACAGCTTAAACAGAGTAGCCAAGGTTTGGGTTCTTGCATACTGTCATCCTCAAGTGACAAAGACAGCAGTCTTACAGTTAAGTAAAATTAATTATTTTAAAATTCATTTCTGTTTAAGAAATGTTTTAAGTCTAATCACTTGAGCTATTCAAAACTGATTCAGAACATAGGAGGGGTAAAAGATTTACCTGGTTGACACAAAGTCTGATCAAAAAAGACACTTTCAGTCAGGTGTTCCTTTATTCGTTTTTCCTCCTCTTCCTTTTGTTGTTGCTGTTCCTTTGCAGATGGAAGCAGAGTAGCAATGATCTCCTTTTTCCCCAATGCTTTCCTCTGGCTCTGCTCAGACACTTGCAGACGGAATTTATCTATGACACCATAGTAAGAAGCCCGAACGTCTCTGTGACGAATCACACTGCAGGGAAAAACATTTCAAACACATGAACTACTAAGAAGCATGTCTGTTGTGGAATTACATCCTACATCACAAAGTCTGCCCTCTGTCCTCCCTCCTCCAGATAAACTGGAATAATCCATGCCTCCATTACCTCCTCCATCACTCAACATTCTTGAAGACTTGATCTTTCTTCCTCTCCCCCCTCCTCGTGTTTGCTTTAATTCCCAAATATAAATGCTCCTGGCCAAAGAGGACAGTCAAATCTTTATCTCAAGCCCATCTTTGCCTCAGTCTGAGGCCCAGCTGCCAATTGATGAAACATAATTATCTGAAAGATGCTTCCTCATGTATCAAAGTTGTTTGAAGCTGGCCAATGATTTTAAAAGGTATTGAGGGGACTGGAGTGGACAGGGAAGGAAAGGAGTTGGACATAAAGCTCAAAGCTTTACAGTTCTACTTGCTCAGAAGCAAGACTCATTCCCTCTATAGACAAGAGTCAGCTAGGGACTCTCAAAATCAGAAACCCACCACTGAGAGCATGTTTGGAACCTATAAAAAGCACAGCTTTAAAATAGCACTGATCAACAGCAAAACAGACCTCTGAGCAGTGCTGTGCTCAACTGCCTCCTCTCTGCATTCATGATTCATCATGAGAATACCTATCTAGCATTGGAAAGCTACAACATTTAGGTTTTGAAGTGGTATCAGCTCTTAGGGTAAATAAGGATTTCAACTATTTTTCCAGATGTTTTTTGTGAAAGGTTATTCTAAATTTCCAAGAAAACAGCAGCTAATCTTATTTGTATATGTACAAATAAGAAGGTTGCCATCTCATGAGGGGAAAAAATGACTGTACCTCTAGTAATATAGAATAGTAGTCTTAAAATTGCTTCAAGAAACTGATCTTTTTTATACTATATACATTAAAATGCTGGGAAAATGGATTTTGTTTTCGGTCTTCCTTTAAAGGAACATTTCTATCATATCAAGATATCTACAAGCATTAGCACGTAGCCAGTGCTGGCAACTGGTGTCTAGTTTCAATAGACTATTCAACACAGAAACAGAGACCAAGTCATCCCCTCAGCAAGAGGCTGCAGTGATGTTTGACATCACTTCAGAGGCAAAGGAGTGTGCCTCTGACAGGCTTTCAGCAAGTGGAGGGTTGGCTGGGCAACTGCCTTCACTAAAACAAAAGGCTTTTTCCCCCCCCCAACCATAATTCATACAGCTCTCAGCATATCAGCACAGCAGATCAGCTCTGATTTCTGCCTTTAACACTTCCTTTGAAACTGGTGTTCCTGCTCCTAGTGCCATGGCACCAGCTACCAACCTAAACAGAATCTTTACATAACACTGTGCTAGGAGAACATGTCTCTGCTGCCAAGCAAGGAGATATTTTCTGCAGACCCTTATAAACAGATACATTCTCCTGTTTCTTTTTAGAGATCATTGCATAATTGGAAGCTCTGTAGAATATCTGTTTATCTGGCAAATGGCCACACTTGCATAGTGCTGCTCACATCCTAGCAGTAAACATTGTCCTTAGACAGCAACCACTGAAAAGGGATGGGGGAGTTTGCTGCACAAAAAAATCCCCTTGGAACATGTGAATTTCTTATTTTCCTTTATTTAATAAAACCCATTTGTTTAACCAAATGTAATCAAGCTTGTGTAAATGTCTGCAGAGTGGAACAGTTCACTAGCACATATCCATACTAGTACATACAGTATATTCTGACCTGTTTAGTTCCATTTTTAGCATTGTTGCCCCTGCTTACTGAAACCTTGTAGTTCCATGTTCTAAACTTCCTTTCTATTTGGTGAGACCTTGGAATTTTTCAAATTGCACCTAAGGAAAACAGTCTATGCAGGAATAAAGAGCCATTCCCCAAGCACAGTTATTATTTATCTGACAAAAGGTTTCTGGATATGGCCATTTGTTAGCCAGAGATTCCAGGTGGTGTTTTAGAGTTTGGAAAATCTCTATGCAAAAAGTTCAGTCTGCTCTTCTAGATACTTCAGATTTTCTTCAGCTGTATCTGTACATCAGCACAGAAATAATGTGGTAAATACAAGATAAAAGGAGTTGGTCTATTTTAGCTTATACACCTACTCTGCCTCAGCTTTCAGCAGCCTACAGACCCTGCACATTACTGGGGTCACTTAAGCAGCCTCTGCTGCTCTGAGTTACTGGGCTGACACCTGACAGGAGAGACAAAGGGGAGACACAGAGATCTGAGGATGAGAGGGGTGGTCAGGGGGAAAGGCACCTTCATTAACATGGCCCAGGAAAACGTGCTCAGTAGAACTGCACACATTTCCATTTTGCCAATCTGCAAACAAGTATTTCTCACAAACAAATCTCAGCCCAGGGGGTTTTGCTTTTCTTGTTATTTCTGACAAAAAGCTGCTCAGAGGAGGCTCATATTACTCTCACTTCTGGTTTACAGACTACAAGATGCATTTACTGGCATTCTATTTATGCCCAAAGGCAAAATTAAAGAAAGGACCAATATTGTATTGGTCCAATATTGTAATACTTCTGCTTTAGAGGGAAGAAACAGCAAAAATCAGAGCCACAAATATACAGGAGATTGGGAAAACATATCTTTATCCAACTTATATATTATACCATGCATGCTGTCATTTACAAGCTCTTAAATAATAAAAGAAATTAAGGTAATAAAATGTTGCATATTAGGAAAAAACCCAACCAACTTCTACTTACATATCAACACAGCACTGAGGCTTCACTGCACCAGTAGCATCCACCACTGCATATTTATTTGGAGTTGTACAAAGAACTGCAAGGAAAAGGACAGGAGTGGTAACAAATCATGAACTAATACATCACCAGCTTCATCAACAGATACATGTAGAGACACGAGTTTGGTTTTGTCACAGTTATGATTTGTTACATGAATTATAATTGGACTGTTCAAGATCATCAACTAACCCTTAAATAGAACTTAACCTAAGAAACCCACCTTTGAATTTTAAGGCAAACTCATAGGGGTTATATAGAGTCAACACCTGCTTGTGTGTTGACTGGTCATCTGCATAAAATATAAGTTCTGTAGGAAAAACAAAAACAGGAAGATTTCCTTCCACTAACTCTGGCTGTCTTTTTTGTTGCTGCATTGGCACTGAATCCTCCTTGCTGCTTCTTGTGTTCTTATGATTTTGTATCCTCAGAGACTTCAGTTTTTGAATCGTTTAAGAATTCCAAAGCATTTTGGCAATTCTAAAGGAAAAAACGGGAAAAAAAAAGAGAGAAGGCAAGAAGATTATTTCCATAAGTCTCTACTAAACTGAGGCAATTAACAAAGGTGCAAAAATATAAAATGTGATGCTTGAGTATGAATCTATGTCTACTTAGATTTGTTCCTTCAAAAATACTGAAATAGAAAAAATATTTGCACTGGGTTTCCATCCATTTAACAAACTGCTACAAAATAAATGGACAAGCACCTCTCCAGTGTAGGGTGGCAGCATTTGGGGGCCCAGTCCATGACTAGGGCTGCTTATGCTGAGTCTTTGCAACACAAACCAAACAACAACAGAAAGAAATCCCATCCTTGCCTCAGGACAGCAACACCTCAGGAACACGAGGGCAGAAATGAGGAAACACAACGACACTGAGGCAGCAGGAGTCACTGTTTGGGCAGGAACCTTCCCGTGGGGATGACGTCCCCGGATGAGGATAACAAGTTAGGAATCTCCTCACCCAGACACCAGGCATGCCAAATCCCAGGGATTCAGAACAAAGGAATGGGGAACACCTTCATGCCTTGTTTAAACCAAACTCCCATTTTTCCAACTGTGTAGTTACAGGCAATGAATTGAAAAATGACTGGGATGAGCATCACCAAGCAGATTTGGGATTTACTGTTTTATTAAGGGATGACAGGTTTGCTACCACCACTACCCCTAACTGAAGCACCATCACCACAATTCTCCCTCTGCCACCCCTCACAGTTCTGTTTTATTTTGAGTGACATTCCAGAACTAAAACCAGAACCCATGACCCAACCAAGAAACAATCCCAAATGTAATTCATAAAATAAAATTAAGGACAGACTCCTCAGCACACATACCATTGACTTTACACATGACAGAGAGAACAAAGTCTTCTCCTCCCCCCCTAAGAACGTCATAATTTACTGCAGCTTCTAAAGATTAATTATCAAACTGAAGGTGTCCTTTGAGGTCTAACTTTATAGCAAAAAATATTAAAACAACAGAAAGTTCCTAGTGACTCATGAGATGTCATTTCCACTTCCCATAAAGCTTTTTAAAATAAGGCACATTTTACCTGCTCTCCAGATGGATACACTGCATAGTTGCACCTTAAAAAGTTTAGCTTCTGAAATTTCTAACAGCAAATAGCCCAAACATTATGAACAATCAAAAACCAACACTTGTTTCTGCATTCTAAACAGAATGATCACATTTCCCAGTACCAGATATGTATTCCATACTTGAAACATGACACACGTTCATGTGTTTACTAAAGTCTATCTGTCATACCACCAGATTTACAGGTTCTGATTATTATTCACAAATTAAGCTTTTAATTTTATTTATTTAGTTATTAAAATAGCAAATTATCCCAACAGAATTCAAATTCATGGATCTCACTGGAATGTCTTTCCCCATGATCCAGTTCCTCTTCAGAGCACAGGTTTGTTTCCACTTCACTGAAATGCTACTAATAATATTCTGAAAACAAATCCCCAATGATACTGTTCCAAGCTGATGTTCTGTTACCTTATTAAGAAGAGTCTAGAAAAAGAAATGGCTCCCTAAGTGGCAATTTGGGTTCTCAGTGCTTCTTGGAATTACAGTGAATCCCTTTTGTTTCAGAAGAATTACCAAACTCTGGAATGACTTTGTACAGCAAGTGTAAGTTTTATTTTTTGAACAACTTCATGCAAAGTGAGTTTCATTGTTCCATTCAAACACATTAAGACTATATGAAAAGCTAATGTGGAAAAACTGCCAGCACACAGGAGTACAAAATACCTTTTGATGCTTGTCATAGGCAGAAGAATTATTTATTGACATTTCTTTTCCCAAAGTTAGCTCAATGCAGTATGCATATGTTGGAATCTTTGGTTCTCAGATCTATCTACACTCTGCACATCATGTGTAACAGAAATACAGGCAAATTATAACATTAACAAAAGGGATTCTTTTCAAATAAATGTTTTAAGCTACCATAAAACCAACAGCAAGCTACTGCTACACAACTTGACTATGTTTAATAAAATTTTCAAGTATTATTTATAATAATCAGTATAATTTTGATGCTTTAGTTTTTTATTTAAACACTGCACATGTTTCATTCCAATTCCTGGCTTCATCCCACATCTCCAGTTTCTTCAGCTCAGTCCATGGCAAGTGCTCAGTGTCTGAACCCCCCCAGTTCTCAGTTTCAGTGGAGGTACAGATCACTACACCTATCAACAGGCTCATTTTTGTCACACAGCTCTGGAAAAGTGTGCAAACCTCCCAGGATTCCACAACCTGCATGCGGAAAGCCACCCTTCTTTAAAAAGTATATCCCATTATTGCTTCCTTTTCCTATTTAACTTGGCTGGATGAGGAGCTACCGCCCAAACTTGCAAAAGGAAAGTCTGGCAGGCCCATAGCAAACACATTTGCTGACAGAGCAGCGTCATTCAGGGTGTACATTTCTGGATTCCTAAGCAAGCAACCAGCATCCCTTTCAAGACAACAGTTTCAGCTTAGAAGTCACCTTGCTGTGACATCTCACCAAGTGACAGCAGCACAAACACTTTTCCCAAAGGCTGATTGATAAACCACACACATGCTAGGGAGATGTGAGGCTTCAGTGTTGATGCTCTTCATAACAGCACACCTTCCCCATCAACTGCCAACACTTTAATACACAGGAAGTTTGTATCACCACAACTTCTCTGCCCAGATTAACCCCACAGCAGCTCTAAGGGTGAGAACAAGGTCACGTACCCCAGACAGTTCATAAACAGAACTCAGCTGCTGCTCTTCTGAGCCTCCACTGCACCAAACCCACTAAATTTCCTGGTCAACACTCACCACCATTACTTGCAGCACACAAAGGCAAGCACAAGCAAATCTCTCCCAAGGCAGGATCTGTGGAGTCAGTGACCTGCACTGCACAGATGGGCTTCTCCCAGCAGCCCGATGAAATTCCTGTGGGAGCAGGGATCCCTCAGAGCTAACATGGGCCAGGGCCAGCGTGCAACACCTGAACAATGCCAGCTCACTTCCCAGCGCCCTTTGAAGTCCTGACAAACAATTGTCACTGGCATTTTTTCAGCACAATAGGGATCTTTCCTCCGTGAAGTTACTAAATATATACTGCTGGTGTCACAATAGCACAGATCTGCCAGTGTTTCCTTTGAATTCCCTTTCTTCTTAAATTTAACTTGACAGAGAAAAACACAAAGTGAAACGTAACTTCTCTTCTGACTCAGGGTCAGAAAAAACATCCATTGTGATTTGTTTTTACTTAACAAGTATCTGCTGAATAAATAAATCAACTGAGGAACTTTTTTGTTCCCATTTTAACTTCCAGCAGCCTCATCACCATGGCTTCCCAGGGCATTTGTTGGTTGTTTTTCTTTATAACAACTGCAAATAACTCTACAGAATGTCATCGGGTAAATGCTTCATTCAGAACAAAACCTCTTTACAGTCATGTCTCCACACTGCCGTTTTAAAAGTTGTCTAATTACAGTGTAATCTACTTTTGTTACATCTCATGACCTACCCCCTAAATCTACACAAGTCTATATACCATACACGATATTCTCAGTAAAACTGATGCTTTTTGAGCTCATATTTACAAATTAAACCACAAAAACCTACTTCAAAATCCCCTCCTATGCCAAGCTGAGCAATCACTTTTAAGCTACATGCAAATGCAGCGAGGGATCTGAAGCACTCCATAAACATTTTATTTCTCCAAAATGTTTTGAAGGCCCCAACGTGCACTTACGCAAACCAATGTTTAAACTACCTGCAATTATTTGGGAGCGTCACCCAAGGATGAGAGCACAGAGCCAGCAGCCAGGATGGCTGGATTCCATTATTGCTAACTCTGTCACTGACACTCCATGACCTTGAGCAAGTTGGTTAACCTCACCTCAATTTGCTGATCTATGAAGGCACACATTTCTGCAAAGTATTTCGGTAGGCGGATGGTTCCCTTTGAACCTGCAGAACTGCTCTGATACTTTGCAAAACTGCTACTGTTTACCCCTTCACAGGATGGTGGGAAATGTCACCAGTAACTGTGTCCAGGATGCTGTAAAATGAAATAGTCTTGGAGCATTAACTATTACCATGGATGACCACACGCATAAATCATGCTGATACTGACAGCAAAATTTACTAGGACCACATTGTTTTTTTTAAATGCTGAAAAGGTGACTAACAAAAAGAAATATTCTAATGCAACTAAGAGGCATGAAAAGCAGTGAAAAATTAAGTAACAGCTGTGCATTGCTTCCGATCCATTCTGCTACAGGCTCGCAAGGATCCTGGAGAAGACATTCAAGGGCACACGTGCTTTAGTCTCTATTTCCTCACTCTAAGTTTGTATTTAATGCACTAAACCGGCTGATTTTTAAACGTGTGTTGTGCTCATTAGCGCTGCGTGGCCCCAAAGCGCCTCAGATTACCGGAGGGGAGCACTCTTCCCTGCGAGAGCGACGGCAGGAGCGGCGTTCCGAGCTGTGCCTACTGCCGGCAGGGCACGGCGCTAATTGCACACTCCTAATTGATCCTCTTTGTTCTCCGACGGGGAGCAGCAGCGATACGGGCGGAGGAGCTGCGCGATAGCGGCGCCTCCCGCAGCCGGCCCGGCACCTCCGCACCGCCCCCGGCCC
>VYXF01006619.1:158816-171505 GCA_013397295.1 Polioptila caerulea
CCGGGCCCTGCCGCGGCCCCGGGCCCCGCTGCTCCCCCCGCCGGCCCCGGGACAGCGGGGCTGGTGCGGCCGGCCCGCCGCCTCTCGCCTGCGGGGCCGTGTTTTTTTAACAATGCTTCTCCTCATCTCCGGCTCCCCAGGTCTGAGCCCGTCCCGAAGGGGTTCCTGCCCCTCTCCCGGCCCCCGCTGTGCCCGGCGGGTCCCCGGGCGGCTCGGGCTGCCCTCGGTGCCGCCCACCCGGGCAGGGCCCCGCTGCCAGGCTCGGCCGGGGCGCCCCGGGGTCAGCGGCAGTGGCAGGGTCANCAGTGGCAGGGTCAGCGAGCCGGACGTGCAGGCGTGCCCGGCCGCCCATCCAGCGGCACGGCTCAAACGGGACACACTGTCCCGGTAAACACTTCCGTGCTCTTACCTTTGTTCCTTATTCCTCTTATTCCCCTAATGTGCTTTCATTCAATTAGACTGTGAACTTCAGCCCGTACTGTGCATTCTCCACTATATCATCTTCCCTTGGTTTTTTTTCTCAACTTTCCCTCTGTGTAATACAAACAAATCCATGTGTAATCACCACCCGGTATCATCCCAAACTTCAAGATCTTTAACGCAGCAAAATGTTTTTGTTGCAAGTCAGGTGGATAATTAAGGTTTATATTGAGCCACCCAGTACAGGATTGCAAAATCTTTTACCCATTACCGAGCTTTACCCCTCGGTGAAATAAACACAGCAGCCACGAGTGTTTCACAATCACAAGACAATCCAGAACAGGAAGTAACATATTTAAAATCATGGTTGACATTAAATAAAGAAATTCTAAAAAGTGTATTTTCCAACTTAGGCAAGGTGTGTGTACTAGCGCTCACCTTTTTCTGCAGATCTAATGGTTCATTAAGAAGTTCAGTCTTATAGCTACAAATTACGTATTATTGTTAAATTATTATATAGAGAAATTACAATCTTGTCAGAATTTCTGAAAATGTATGCAGTGAGAACCGGCAAAATATTTTGTTTCTTGATGAGTGTGAATCAGTTCAGACTTTAACATGTTTAAAAATAAACTGGAATTCTCGTTTTTGAAAAGGTTATCGGACTTCAGCCTTTCAGGATACGTTCAGAAAATTATGATGATTTTACCGAGTATTAATCCAAGGGAGGGTGTTCCTCATTTTGGAAACTTGTCTCAGAAGAAGCAGCAGACATAAACATGCTTCAGAGATATTCAAATTAATAACAAACAGAATGATCAAGTAAAAAACACAATCTCGAATGGCTAGACTTCAAAGCACATTAATTAGACAAATTGGTATTTCCCAGTTCATCCAGTTCATTTGCAAAGGAAGTTCAGACTCTCTAAAAGCAGGTATTATGTCTCCCTCCGTAAGTTTCCCAGGATCCAGCTTTTTTTCTGTCCGACATTTGGTAAGGTTTGCATCCACCTGTTGAAAACCAGGAATCGAGCTGGTCTCCTTCCCCTCCCACCCATCGATCGCTACGGCTTGTGTCCAGCTTGTTCTGTGATTTTTAAAAGCCCTGCGTTAACCCCAATTAAATGTGAAAACTTGTACTCGTGCGGGTCGGGCTCGGTGCTGTTCTGTCCTCGGGGAGCACAAAGCCGCATCCCTGACATCTGTGCAGCACCGTGGGAGAGACTCTGCCCATCCCAGACATTCCCAAAGGGCCGTGGCTGTTGAACGAGCACCGAAACATCCCAGAGCTGTTGGCGCACCGAGCCCTGCTCGGCTCCGTCCCGCTGCTCCCGCCTGCGGGGCGATGGAGTCGGTGGGTGAGGGGGGCCCGGTGCTGCTCGGCTGTGCCGGCGGAGATGGAGCCTGCTGCCTTGTGTGGCAGCAACTGGGATTAGCTCAGATCCGTGCCAAGCTCTCTCCTTATTGCTTCTTCTGCTTTCCCCTTCTCGGGCTGCTTTATTCTGCCCGAATAATTGATTTATTTCTGCGATTAGAGGGAGATTGAGGTACATTCCTCCTTCTGATGCTGGTAGAGCAGGTGAAAGATGAGAGGAGAAAATGTGGATGAAGAAGACAACAGAAATACAAATGCAAAGGAGCAGAGACGTCAGGTGCAGCAAAGAATCTGCAATAAGTTTGTCAGGTCACCTTAGGTGTGAACCAAGGTGTGAAAAAATGCTGTTCCTAAAGCTTATAATTGGTCTTCTGATTTGTAATTGGTCCTCTGATTTTTTACCCATCTTAGAAACTGCTGTGAGTTACCTAAAAACAATAGCTAGTCTTCTGTTACATAAAATATTGCCTCCTTATAGCACGAAACCTGACAGTGGAGTGTGCAGAGATGAAATGCTCCTGAACGACTCTGTGGTGGTTTTGGTTGCTGTGGTGATTATCTATCTGTTTAAACACTTCTTATGGGAGATTCACAACTCATTTATCACGGAAAAGATTTTCCTAAGTTGTGAGAAACACAGCATTATGCCCGATTCCGGTAATTTGGCACACTTGATTGTCTGTCGCGGCAGAAGGACGCGGTGCAGCATTTGCAGCAGAGGGTGCCACGCTCGGGTTCTGTGTTCACCTCTAGCCCAGTGGGGCTGGAACATTGGCCGTGTGTGCTGGTCCGTGCAGCTGCAGAGCCCGGCTGCAAACTCTTCACGAGGGGCCTCCCTTAATGAATCCTCAGTCTGCAGAAGTCACACAGGTTAAATCGTGTGTTTACAAAATCTGATATGAAAATAACAAGCGAGCAGATAGGAGAGAGCTGAACACTTTATGTATCTGAATCTTACCTAAAGCTCGCAACGCATTCAATTCTTACTGATCAATATTCTTAATGTGATGTTTTGTTTTTCTCAACAGTTCCCTTCTCCATGGCACAACGTGGCAGATCCTCTTTGGCTTTGAAGTAACTCAGAAAAGGGAGTGACCTATCTGCCTTTCCATTTGCAACCATGTTGTCTTTCTGAAGAAAATTACTGGAGTTTTCTTTCTAATTAATAACAATTTATTAAGGAGTCCCAATAACAAATATTTTTTCACTTTTAAAGACTAACAGAAGAAACAATACTGCATTTAAACTATCACTTTAAAGCAGCATATATTTCTGCCTTACAACAGAAGCAAGATTTGTTTAACTTAAACTGTCCAAGCTGTTCTTGTAACTTTAATTCACCAGCAAAAGTGTGGGGTTCTTTTTGGTTTTTTGTGGTTTTTTTTTTACTTGCTTATGTGGCAGGTTTTCAAATTTCCCCCCTCCAGTGGCAGTGAGCTGTATTCCTGCTCCCTGTCACTGGGGACTTAGACATTCTTGTGTGTATTTTTTGTTTCAGAGGTTGGACTGTTTGTTTTTATGACTAATGATGTGGACCTTGGGAGCCACATATCTCAGCACCGTTGAGGAAATATCTAGACTTCTGTTAAAGTGTAATCCCTTTCAGGGCATGCCTGTACAGGAGAGTTAAAGACAGCTCAAAGCTCTCTGCCCATGCTCCCCACTGGCTGGAGAAAAGCCAGTTCCATCTTAGGAATCTTTTAGCTCAGCTCTCTCTCTGCCTGTGCTGCTGGGTCCCTGAGATGTGCCTATGGTGAGCACAGCATGCCAGAGAGCCACATTTGCTGCAGAACAGATAAAATAATTTGAGGAAAATACATCCTAAAGTGTCGCTGTCTTTAAAATACTAAATGTAAACAAGGACAAGTTTCATGCATGCTCAGTGAACAAGGCTAAGTGTAAGATCTGAGGCATCAAGTCCCTTTCAGGTCTTGTGCTGAGTGAATTTTGCCCAAAATGTGTTTGCATTACACTTCAGGCAGGCATCAGGGTTCACTTCCTTGTACTTGGTGTCTCATGGCTCTTCGTGTGGGAGCTCCTGACATGCTGTGCTCCTAAGCTGTATGAAAGAAGCCATAATTGAGTCTTAGACACCGTGGTATTTATAATCATTTTGAAACCTCAGAGAGAACAAACATTTAGAGGTTTATAGACAGTCATCATCTTTATGAAGTGTAGGATCTATTTCTGCATTGTCTGCAGGACCCTGCTGAGAATCTCCATGTCCTGCTCATCGGAAAGCTGCAAACCCAGCATGGGCTCTACTTTTTCCAAGGATGTGCGCATACATCTCTTCTAAATAAGCAGTTGTGGTTGTTTCATTAGACCTCTAATAACTTATCTATTTTATTTTCCTTTCAAAGATGTTTATTCAAGTGACACATATTGACACATATTTATAATATCATCTCAACAGTGAGAGTCTATCCTGTCAGATTTACAGCTATTATAAAATATGATGCTATCTGCATACAAATGGATGGTGGGAGCCCTACAGACATTTCCCCTATTATTACTGCCTAAGGAAGCAATAAAAATTTAACATTTACCATTGGGAAACACCTGCAGAGATTAAATTAAAACTAGATTATATGCTTATCAGTTATATGTTACAAAAGCAAACTCTTTAGAGATTAACATAAAAATCATTGTTATCAAAATCTTATTAAAAGCTTCAGTTAATACGCTCCATTTTGCACCTCCACTGCTCAAGCATTCTCTGTGTGTGACTTATTGAGTCTTTGTGCAGCTGTGGGGAGGGGAGGCAGGGCAGCCTCACCGACAGCTTTGCTACTGCCTCAGCAAATGCCTGCCCTGATATTTGGATTTGTTGCTAAAAGCTGACTGCAGGTACCATTTGTCCTCCCCTCTCTGAAGGGCTCTCCACACTGCACGCTCTGTTTCTTGAGCATGGCGCCAAGGCAGGCTCCAGGCTTCCTCGTGGAGTTCTGCTGGGAATTACTCTGGAGAGCACTTGTCCTTCCTGCTGAACTCGTTTTTACTATGGTCAGCAGGGCCAAGACAAGGGATTTTCAAAGGCTAGAAGCTGAGGACAAGGAGCTGCTGTTGCTGCTATGAAGATGGTCTTGTGTTTAGTTTGTGCAGCTTTTGACACGTTCCAAACGTGCTGCAGAAAAGAGAGACTGGGAGGCAACTGGGCTGGAGGTGATCTCTGACCTGGAAATTCAAAATGCTTCTGGATTTGGGCTTTGCTGCCACCAACGACTGAGAAGCTTAGAGTGCAGATAATCTACCTGCTTTGGCTCGAAGAGGACATGCAGATCCTACCTGTGCCTGATTTGCACACACAGTGGATTGGGTTTATTTCTCCATCTGGTATTACAGTGACCCCTTTGCCTCCCAGCCTTAGAAGCAACCTGCCTTGGGCATCTTCCAAACTGTGTATGGGAGGGTATCACTCCAGGACAGCCTGGCTTGCCAACGTGAAGGCCCAGCCCAAAACCCCCTTTGACTGTGGAGATTCTGCCAAGTTTGGTGGATCTGGAGGAGGTCACACTAAGAAGTTAAGATCATTGTTTCTGTGACTAAAAAATAACAAGTCGTGTAGTTTACCAAAGGCCAAACCCAGAAGGGGATTAGGGAGTGTCAGACCATGGTTTCCTCTAGGCATTTATTCTGAAGACAAATATGATGTAGGGAACCTTCTGGTGTTTTTTCCAACCCCTTACAGTCTCCTCTGATGTGTTGGCACAGACTGTAACGTTTTGTGAAGTGAATGAAGAGTGTTGAGGGGAAAGTGAAGAGTGTTGGGGGAATCCAACTTAAAACTCCAACAACAACTTAGCTTTATAGAAATAGATGAAATAGTGCATAGACCCATGGGGTGGGGAATGAAGAGCCAAAGCAGACCCAGAGAAAGGGAGTAGAAATGGCTGGAGCTTGCTTTGCGGGGGAGAAAAAATGTCTGTGCAACCATGGCCTAACATTTTAATAATAAGGGTTTGCTGGCCCAGCTGATTTTCTCTGAAATAGGTTAGGGAGCATTCAAACAAGTATATCCAGATCAGAGGGGTGGTAACCCATTGCTGGGCAATGCTCCCCAGCCCCTGGGCAGACTGTGCTGTCACCAGAGGTGGATTTGGGAGGAGATTTGTGTGCAGGGCCTGACTGGCAGCGCTGTCACAGCCTCACCCAGCCCTGCCGTGTGCCTCCCTCCCTGCACAGCTGGACTGTGTGCTTTGCCTTCCCTCCTGCCTGCAGGGACAGGCTGCACATTAGCATTTTTATAACAAGCTCTCCTTTGAGGGGAGGCAATGGCCAGACCCGGCCACTTCAGCACCAGCCAGGGGTGCATCCCAGTTCTGTGTGGAAGCCTGAGTTCTGTCATTTTCCTTGGACAAATCACTGTATTTAACTTGGAAAGGCCTGCTCATCCTCTCTTGCTCCACTTTCAGGCTCTGAGCAGTATGACTTATTGACAGGGGATTTAAGGTTTAATTTTTCAAAAATGATGCACATTTCTGTATGTACATACCTATAGCCAAGATGTAGAAACTCCTTAACTGCAGTCTGAATTTTCCATCGTCATTATGCTAAATAATTCACTTCTGCTGCCACTAGAGGTATAACATTCACTTGAACAAATACCAAAGGAAACATTTAGTTGGAAATCTTGCCCATATTAATATTTCATTTTTTAAATAATGTTTTTGATCTGGGTTCTTTTGGAGGCCTCAGCCTTCTTTGCCTATTCCTGTTGGGCAGCCTTTCTTTTATTGAACTACAGCTGGCTACTCCTGAGATGAAATGCCACTTTGTGATTAAAGGGTACAGAATTGAGTGCTCATTTAAACTGCATAAAAAGCTAAATTATAGTATCAGTCATTGTATCAATCATCTGTGACTACCTCATGTGCAGCCTTGTACCAGCACATTTGTAAGTCTCATTCCACATCAATTCTGGTGCAAATTTACATTTATTCTGAAATGCAAACATTACAAAATTTATTTTAAATTACTTTGCTTTTTTTCCCTCCATGTAATAACCAGCTCTCAGATATAATCTCCCTCTTGAAAGTAATAAAAATATCAGTGGGTACAAGGGTAGCAATGAAGTTCCCAGATTTCCTTAGGCACTGGTAGGAGAATTGCTGCCAAACTTGGGTTTTCACAGCAGACCTGCAGTGCCTACGTGGTCTGGGTGCAGCCCATGGGATGGCTCAGCTCAGGGGTGATGGCTTTTTGTAAGGAGTCTAAATTACACTTGGTGGGAACCTAATCTTTGTCTGTTTGAAGCTTCTAACCTTTCTTTCAAAATGTTCTGCCACGCTCGGAGGCAGGCTCTGCTCAGAGCCCCAGGGAGGTTTCTGTGGGCATTGCCCGCTGTGCCACCACCACCACCAGCTCTCCTGCCGCCTCCCACATGGCCCCTTCACCTTCCACTGCAGTGCCACGAGCTGCTTCCCAGCTGTGCCCAGCTGTGCCCAGGCAGCCCAGCCAGACCCCAGCACCAGCTCGGGGATGGGCACGGGGACAGAGAGCAGCACCAGCCAGAGCTACAAACCAGCACGGACAGCAAGCCCCAAAAGAGCCCTCCTGCCACGTCCTCCCTGCAGGGCTGCACCCACCCCGCTCCAGGGAGAAGAGGGACAAAGCAGGAAAGGAAACAGCATCATCAATGCTGCAGGGAGAGATCTCTTACACCTGTTTTGTGAACTTTAATTTCTCTGTTTGGGTAAAATTGCAGAGTTCAGAAGATAAAGGTGTGATGGTTGGACTGAAACCTGAGCTTTAATTTAGAATACCCTGCACTGCAGCATGGTGTACCCCCAGTTTACAGGCACTGTGCCATTTGTCACAGAAGTATTATTTTGGAGAGAAAATACTGAAACAAGGCACCAGGTGATCTCAGAAGTTTTCCTCTAAAATAAAATTTTGAGAAAATTATTGATTTCTTGAGGCATTTCATTACAGTAAAAGTGGTGTTTAGCTGGGAAAGCTGTTCCCAGCATAAGTGAAGCACAGATCCTCATTAAACTCCTGCCCCAGTGCAGTCTTTTACCCCAATACAACCCTAATAGCACAGTTCAGTATAGAGCACATACGTGTTGCAGTTGGTGTATTCTTATTTTTAGATTCTTTGTATTTTTTTTGTGGTAATACTGTCAAACTCACCAAAGTCTTATTACACTCACAAGAAATATTTTACTAAGAGAAACAATGAACAGTTGGGAGCCTGGATTATACCAGGATGAAAGTCGATAAAGTAATAGCACTGAAATTATAGCAATAGGAGATAAAAATGAGATCCATGGAATTTAGTGAAAACAACAGCACTGCTGTCTGACCTTATTTCTGCCCTCTACACAGTCATTAGCAAGACTGCCATTCATTTACAGCTTCCTCCTATTGCAGGCCCAATCTTAGGCAGTAAATTCAATTGCAGAAGTATTTCCACTGAAGCATTTGTATTTAGAAAAAAGTTACCAACGTACTTTCTCCCCAAAAATCAAGAAAATGTGTGGCAATCTTGTATTCTCTGTGTGCAATTTTGATAACTCTTTCCAGTGATACAGTTTAGAGTCAAGCTGACCTCTATGGGTTTCACAGCTAAGGCAACAGTTACATAAAAAGGATGAACGAGCAACAACAAAAGAGGGAGGCTGGGCCATATAATCTAAACACCAGAACTGCCTGCACTTACACTTTACTATTTCAGTGAGGGAGGCAGCACTGGAGACAGGTAAAGCTCATAACTTTAAGTAAGGAAACAGAAGTTCTACTTTCATTTTTGCCCTTTAGTCCCTGTATTGCCCTAAGTAATTTAAGACCAGACTGCAAATGTTACCTGATTTAGACTAAAAAGGCAGAAAGTGCACAATTAAAAAGAAAAAAAACCAAACATGTTACCAATAGTCAAAATTCTGCTTGGTAGTGAAGAAAAGGGGGCATGCAGCAGCCGAGGTGATTTTCAATAACAAAAGTACCTTTGGCTCCTGGTGATTAGAGACTGATTTCTTCCTCAGTGAAAGGGGATAAAACACTGACACCACGTGAAACACGTTGGATGTGAATTGGTTTATGACTGTTAACCATTGAGACTAATATCTGTCACTAAACTAAAATATTGGCAACTACACCAGTGCAAGGAGAGTGTCTCTCTTGCTCAGTCTTGCTGGCTGGTTGCGCTCCCTGCTTTAGTTTTAAGCATACAAAGGTTCCATTTTCAAACAAACAAATCATTTAGTGATTACAAGAGATGTATGACAGGACTATAACCATGGCTAGTAGAAGTGTTTCCATTTGTTCTGATCCTAGACCAGAGCAGGGCTCATCTGGAGAGCTTCTTCCAACATGGTGATACTTGGGGTTTATGAGACTTTCTTTCCTTTCTCTGCAGGATTCTGGGGCAGACATCTGGGATGGCTTAAGGAGCTGGATAAAGTTTGAGTCCCCTTGGGGAAGCCACAAAGAGTCCCCAGCCTTTAAGGCCAGAAATTCATACTTTCTTCACCAAGCTTGTAAAAATTGACCTGTTTGTCCCTCTCTCAACAAGATTCAAAAAGGAAGGGACTCTTTTTGAGAGGCAGCAGATTGGCCTCAATGCCACTCAAGCCAACAGAGCTTTTGTTCAGCTGCTGTATTTGAGGCCTGCCTACTACTGATTTTAACTGTTCTTAAAATATTTCTGCACTAACAATGCAGAATATTAGCACACATAAATCTGCCAGGCTTGCTGAAACAGTTTGCTTATAGTTTCATTGACCTTGACAGCAATAAACAATAGCATTTCCAGAGGGAGAATTGAGTTTTTCTGTATGTTTGTTGCGCTAGTTTTTGGTTCAGGATTTTTTTCCACTATTGTCCGTTAAAATTTGTTTAATGGCCTGTGTGACACAGTGACTGATGCTGAAATCCTCTGATGTCTTTTGGAAATGCAATAGAAGCAATTTCCAGCCCATGTCACAGGAAATTTGCATGTTCCAATGAATAAAAATTAAGATGAAAGCAGGATGTGTGGGAAGACCTGGTAGTGACAGAATCATTCCCAGCTGCTTTCTTGGTTGCAGAGTAATCAGAAAATGAGGATTTTTACCAAGTTTGTTTAATCCTCATCACTGGATTTTGGAAGGATGTGGCCACTGCCAGTTGCCTTGCTGAGTTATATGGATGTTCTGTACCACTGGAAAACTCATGATTAGGCTCTGACCAGAAAACAAACCTCAGTCAGAAAGAACTGTCACCAAACCCCTAACATCCACTGTCTGCAGAGTCCCATTTCTTAGATGGGCTGGCTTTGTTTCAATGGTGTCAAGGAAAAGCTCTATTTGGAGGCAGAAGGCAGAGTGTAGCCCTGGCCTCTGAAATCAGATCACACTCTTTTGCCTATCTACTGGGAAAGGAGCAGCTGAGGATAAAGCTTGCACACAGGCAGCTGTGTATAGTGTTTCAAGGAAAGCTTTGGAAAAGATAAGATTCTCATTTTGTAGTTTGACAAAGAGCTGCACTGACTGCAGGAGTCTCCATGTTACGCTCACAGCAAGTACAGCAGTTTTCCACAGTGTTGCTGCAGCACTGCCCCACCTCATTTTATTGCCCTCCTTGTTTGCCACATCACCAGCTCCAGGGAGCTGGGGGTGCTGTGGATGTGCCAGTCCCAGAGCCTGGAAGCAAAGGGTTCATGGGAGAGCTTTCTGAGTCTCTGCAGCAATGGGAAGTTAAAAGTCCAGACAGCCTTCACTGCTTTTGCTTGAAAATAGTAAACAAGTAAGAAAAAAAATTACAGTTGTATCTAGTATGCAGCAAGGTTTTAAATTTGAGTTTACTTACCTTTCAAGTATTCCACATATCCTATATTTGACCAGAGGTTTGCAAACGTGGCCCTGGGAGGGTTGCAGGGGTAACTGGCTGGCCGCCTAGGACTGTATTTAATTAGCAAGGAATGCACCGGCCCTAACTGCATTCCCTGCAGGAGCCACAGCCCACGTGGCTACAGGTGCTGTCCTGCTTGCTCCTCAGGCCCAGGGACTACTCTTCACCAGGCACGAGTGCTGCATGCTGCAGCTTGTGCTGTGTTTGGAAAAGAATACATTTGGATATCACCATCAGGACAGAAGTCTTTCTCTTTTCTGGTTTTTGCTCTGCCATGATGACAGGCAGTATCATCAGATTTAGGGTCCTGCTGCCCTCTTAGTACACGAAGCCCTGGTTGCCATAGCCCTGCTGGGTTCACATTTTTCTGATGCCTCTTTGATTAACCATTTTGGGACAGCTGGGCCTGACTCTGACTAGCGTCAGCTGCTGATCTTCCTGAGTTCATCTGGAGTTTCAAGTGATTGATACCTCAGAGAATTAAGCTCAAAGTGCACCAGGCGAGACTGCCTAGAGCTAAAATACCCACAGTCAAAGCCCATTAACTGAAACGTCTGTGTTTCACTGGAAGTCTCTTCGGAAAGCTGAGGCTAATTTTTCCTTTGTTGCCACCATTCTGAAGTGCCTTGATACACTAAGATGCAATATACTGTTCTGGTTTTTTAAGCAGTCTGATGGCTAAATACTCTCTTTAGTGCTAATTTCTGTATTAAAAAACAAAAAGCAAAAAAAAAAAACTTTTATTTTCATGGTGATTTTAGCTTTATCAGGTGATTGTTTTCCTGAGACATGATTCAGGTAAGCTCCTGTTACGTGTATCAGAGGGTAATTTATGGTTTCAATGCATTCAGTTATGTATTTTGCATCATGGTGGCTCCTCCTCAAGAACAGCAGGAACCTTGTAGAACTGTGCTTGTCTCTTTGCTTGTTTTCCTTCTGATCTATGCTTATTTTTTCATAACTCCTTTTCAAAGGTCTGTTCCTTTATTTTGCCTCCATCCATCAGTTTTCCTGCATTTTACTTTCTCTGTTACCTGTGTTCCTTAACATGGGAGCACTGAGAAGACCTGAGCCAGTGGAGAAGGGAAAAGGTGTTGTGAGCACTTCCCTGGAAGCCCCAAGGCATTGAGGTGATACAGAAACCCCTGAGGGGCACAGTCCAGTCTCAGTGACTCCCTTCCCAGAAGACCCACACTACCAGGGGTGCTGAACAGCTCAGGACCCCTCTGCCTTAGTGCAAGTGTAACCATTTTCCTCAGTTTTCCATTTTAACCTGCTCCTAAGCTGAGAATACAAGTGCTGTGCAAACCTTGATTCACCAGTAGCTCATCACAGATTTCCACTGTGCCAGACTGTCACCAGGCTTTTGTGGTCTTCCCCCTTGAATGTTTAATTTCATTTCTTGTAAATACATACATTTAAGGCCTGTACCCAGCATTGATTACCCACTACGTCTTTTTCCTTTCCCCTTTGTCTGCTGCTTTCTTCTCTCTTCTGCTTTTCTGCTGGATGGTA
Source organism: Polioptila caerulea (assembly GCA_013397295.1). Taxonomy (NCBI): domain Eukaryota; kingdom Metazoa; phylum Chordata; class Aves; order Passeriformes; family Certhiidae; genus Polioptila; species Polioptila caerulea. The sequence goes on from VYXF01006619.1 coordinate 170,959, forward strand.
AAACGAGGGAGCAGGATGTGTGTGCTGGGAGGGAAGGGGAGCTTGCACAGGGGGTGGCAGGAGGGTGTGGCTGCCGGGGATAAGGGACAAGCCGCCTGTCCCTGGCTCGGTGGTGATGCAGCGTGTGTTGTGCAAGGCTGCAGAAGTGTTGGGGTGACGAACGAGCTTGTTGTGACATTGGAAAGGGCTGGCACAAACTCCCAGTTCCGTTGGATTTTTCCTTGCAAACACAATGGGTTCAGCTGAATAGGGAATAATTGAAGTTTGAGAATGTTTGGATGAGAATTGGTGTTATTATAGCCTTTTTTAAATAAAAGGGTGAGCATAATCATAATTGGAAATTTTTGTCCTTTATATGAATGTTGAATATAAAATCTTTTATTGCAGATACTATTTTTTAAAAATTAAACTGAGTGACTCCAGGGTGGAGTTTCTGGTTTTTGTTTGGTTGGTTTTCCTTGCTGTCTGAGGTAAATCGTTACTTTCACTTGGCTATGGAGACCAGTTGTTTAGTTGCTTTGTCTTTTTTTTTTTTTTTTTGGTAGAA
>VYXF01006619.1:181409-192813 GCA_013397295.1 Polioptila caerulea
AAAAAAAAAAAAATGGTGTTGCAGCTTGCTGATAGAAATGTCATATCTTAAAATATTTGGGTAAAGTGTGTCACAGAAAGCATTGCTATGGGAGTTTTAGATTCCTCCTGAATAGTCCAGGTTTAGGGCTGTATTTGCTCAGAGTAATACCCTACTTACCATGAATGTTGGGCTATAGACCCATGCTATGAAGGCCAAAGAAGTTCATGGACAAATACATTGTTGGTCATCTTAGAGAAGAAAGGAAAATATTCTCTAGATCTCGCAGCTAGAACTTAAAAGTAAGTGGGCTCACTGGTGCTGTGAGCTTATTCACTTATTCACATCTTTGATAATGAGGAAATGTAATTATCATGAGCTGTGAATCTTGGCTCCTTTGATCAGTAATAAATTTACACAGCTTTCTGAAATGACAAGTTGTAGAGTGAGTAAGTATTTATTGTTTGGTGTTGCACCTTTCATTTCCTCAGAAGAAAGTGTGGAAGTCATTTCTGTAAATTGAAACCATCCTTGACTTACAGAAACTTACTGTCAAAAAACCTTCATCTGCCTAGGAGAGGTGTTTTTGAGACACGATGCACGCACCGTTTGCCCCATCCATTTGTGGCTGGATGCAAACCCCAAGTCTTTGTTATGCCAGTGTTAACTGGATTTCTTATGTCCTAGATTTCTATTCTCCTAGTTTTGTGTGAAATATTTTACAAGTGTATCTTACATTTGAGAAATGAACTTGCTCCCTGCAGTGACAGCAAGCATACTGGTGATTTAATGAAAAAATGACTTTTCAGCTGGAGGTCTGTGTGGTAATGCTACAGGTTATTACCACATCTATACTCAGATTTGCTAAGGAAGATCCTTGTGTTTAATGAGCATCTGTGTACATTCTGATGTGCTAATGAGCATCTGACTGTTCACAGTTTCAGTAAATAGTAATTGAAATAAATGGGGCTGTGATACCCGTCATAGCATTCAGTCATATTTAATACACATTAAATAACCAAGGGAAAGGAAAAGGATTGTGCTTCTTGTAACTTGCTAATGTCTCTTCTTAGGAATTTATATTTCTGCCTTTCACACCCTGGTTTTTAAATTGGACCTTAAACAATCTTAAAAGATTTTTTTCAAAAATTAGTAACTCTTCTAGGAGCAGGCTGCAGATTCAATAAATATCTGATTATAGTAATTATGGTCACAAGCGCAGCTCAGTTATTGCGTAAAGACTTGGTGGCATAAATGAGTGTTATTGGGCTGTCATCATGTCTGTTCCCTGAGCAGAAAGAGCCTCACAGCAGTGATGACTCCCTGGTGGAAGACTTGTTCTCAAGACCTGCCCTGGTATCTATGATGTTCCCTCCGTTGTGTTTTCTAACAACCACAGTTGTGCCAGGAAAACTCCCTTGTCTAGGCCAGATTCTCTATGTCTTACAGAACATGCTTGTAAAAGATATAAAATCTAGTTTTCCTTGCTAATGCTGCTGCAGTTAAATGCTTTATTTCTCTTGATTTAGAGGGGGTGAAAGCAAACTTGGCAAGTGAATGTATTTTGCAGGCTTGCTTTCCAAGTATGTGCAGCAGTGGCTGCTTTATCCTCTTGTTTTCTTTGTGATTTATACTAATTAAATTACATAGTCTCTCAGATAGTTTATTGGTGAAGCACTTAAGGGAAATAATCTGGTAGTGGAGTTGAGACCACCTAGGAGGCAGAGGAATTACAGGAACTTGAGCTTTGGAGCAGGGGTTGCTGAGATATGTGCTTTGGGTTGGTTTGTTTCAGAATTTGTTTGCTTGTAGCTTTAAAGTATTTCAAACCAACAGCATTGATCACTTTTGATGGACAAGAATATATCAGGAAAGTATTATGCATATGTATTGTGCTAAGTGGAAGGATCTTGCTACTGCATAAACTATTTGCCAAAATCTCCAAAAATAAGGTGATATTTTTGAAACTGTCTTTAGTATAGATGGTGTGAAATTATTTACAGGACCTGTTGCTTCTGTTTGACTGCTTATAGCTCTCTGTGCCATTTTTAAAAAATGGAATTATTTAATCTCTCAGTTTGCAGTGGGGCTCTGCAAAGAGCTGTGATGACAAATGTCTGAAGAGAGGTCCGGGTGCTGTTCTGGGAAGGTGGGGATGGCAGGAATCTCATCCCCACTCTGGCAGCAGATGCCTCTGGAACCTTGTCAGCTGTTTGGCTCCTCTTTGTTATATAATGTATAGGTGGTGATTTGGGACAGCAATTATGGTGCAACCATTCGTAACTCTTACTTTGTTTCCAAAATACTCTACAGTAAGAGACAAATATTTAATATTTTAAAAGCATGTTATGAAATTTATTAACCTTATAATTGTCAAATGATGTGATCCTGTACAGGTCAGTGGAAAAATACCTGTGTGTTCCATTAGATGTTGGGTCAAACTCTCATTTTATGAACTAGGAGGGAAAATTAGTATGTTATTTCATGAAATAAGAATGTTCAGCCTGATGTTTTTAGTGTATTTTTTAGATAAAAATAGTGATAGGGGTCTATCAAGTGAGTCTGTCGTAGTTAGTGGCATGTTAACATGGAAGTGAGCCAGTCTGTTCTGTATTTGGGTATCTGATTTTGGGTATTTGGCATGCATGGGAAGGTGATAATATGCATAATAAAGCACCTTTCCAAAAGGTGTCTATTACTATTAAAACACTAGTGCTTAAATTTAGGTGTGGAAGTTGATTTCCAGTGTGTATCCAGTTGGGCAAGAAGAATGGGTTCAAGAGCAGCCTTGCTGCCTGGCAGGGTGTTTGCCGTTCCTGGCCTTCTGGCTAAGAGAAGTGCATTGTCCTTTCCAGGGAACGCAGTTCCTGATGTGTCCTTGTTTTCAGGACTCCATGTCCATGGGCTGCTGGAACTCGGGTCTTGCTCCATCCCTGCCGCGTTGTGACCTGGTGCTGCAGCACCTCTGAGCCGGGCCGTGTGTGCCAGCCCCACCCTTCTGATCCCTCCTGCACCGCGAGCCTGATCCCGAGAGCCTGGGCAGGAGGGTGGGGACAGCCGGGCTTGTCACTGGCAGTTCTGCACAGCCCTGCCCCAGCTCCTGCCCTTCGTGGCTCAGGGGCCTGTCATGAGCTGTTGGTAGGGCCCTCGTGGTCTTCTCTGGGTTTTTTCATATATTTACCCAGTTATGTTTTTTGTTGTTTTTTATTTTTTTAAATCACATACATTTCAGCATCCTCTGGCAAATAGAGATGTTTCTCTGTACGTGAGCCTATGCCATGGTGTAAGTGGGCAGAATCTTAAGCCATTTTAATTTTTTTGTGAAGTAATGGTGCTAGAATAAAAGTACAGGGAAAAGAGAACAGTCTTCTCACCTGCCCTTTTCCCCCAAGCTTTTCCTGTTTTCCAGTGATGATGTTTCAGCAAGATCTATCTAGATTTGTCTGAAAATGGAGCTCATGCCAAAATCTTAACCTAAAGAGTTTTTGAAAAGGAAAGCAAGGCTTAACTCTTCCTTTCTTTTTTCCATTCTCTATTTTTGTGAAACCTCACATCCTGCAGTTTGTGGTTTGCTTGTGGATTTGGGCTGCAAATGGTGAATTCAGGCCCAGACCAAAAACACAATGGTGGCCTTATGTGAAGTTATTGATTAACTGGACTGCCCTGTTCCCTTGTGACTGATATCTGGCTGCTGGTGGTGATATGGCCTTTCCTCAGGGCTCGAGGAGCATTATTTATGATCTGGTCACAGAAATATGACTTCTGTTTTATGTTCTTGTGAGACTCTCTCGTCTGACCTTCATAAATGATCTGGTCACAAGTCAGACGACTGAGAGAACATAAGTTATATTCTGAAATACATATTTTCCTCCTTCTGTTGTGTTATACTGAATTCAGGAGTCAGCTGTGACTGCACTGCAGAAGTAGGCTCCATGAATTTGAGTGCAGAAATATGTATGTAGCTGTCTAAGAAGCAACTCAAATTACTTTATCCAGTGTGTGTGAAACACTGCACTGTTTGAGATGTGCAAACTGGGACTGATGGATAGGATGCCTTCCAGTTCCACTGCTGTTCCCTGCTAGCCTGAACATATGTTTCAGTGCTAAAGAGCTCCCTTGTGGAAGCAGCTCTTCGTGATGGACTCTGAGCAGCCTCTCTTTTTTCCCCTCAAATTCTGGAGTTGGATTGGGATATCTTAGAGGCTGGAGCAGGAATTTGTAGAAGGCTTTTTTAAACATCTGTCAAAGAGTACTTATTGTATGTAAATAACCTGTTCACTTATTATATTGAAATAGTGCTTCAAAACTGGGAGTTCATAAGGTCACGCTCGAGGAGACTGACTTTGCTGTCTTTTATTTCAGTGGCACAGAAGCTTCTGCCAGCATTTTTTAATTTTGCTTTCATGGAGAACCTGTGCTGGTGCAGAATGGAACCGATTACCACTCACTCTGCACAGGGCAGAGGCAAATGAATAGGCTGTGCTGCAGAGAGAGAGATGTGAGATCTATTTGTCTGTTTCTGGAAGAAATTAGATCAGAGCTCCTGACCCTGAGCTGCAGGGAGAAGGAGAAACCCAGCTGTGAAACCTGTTGGGTTTGAGGCAAATATCTGTAGGAAAGCTGCCTGAGGTGGTAGGAAATGCACTGGTGTGTTTTTTCACATTTGTGAAGGAAGAAAACCAGAGGAATACCTAATAAGCTTAACTGTAGTACATCCACAGAATAACCCTAAGTTGATTTAAGTTTTTACAGGAACCTTGAGACACTGAAAATTGTTGGATTTTACATGTAAAGTCTGACTTTTGGCAAGCACGAGTCCTTGGTGGTCTGGCCTGTGCTGTGGAAGGGGTGGTGTGAACAGCTGGGAATACACTTGGAGGTTTGTAAGCTGGCAGTGGGGTGTGCAGGCAGAATTTTTGGTGCAAGGCAGATAGCAGCTGCAGGGGCAAGAGGGAAGCTGCTATCCGGGAGGTGCAAAAGGGATAGAGAGCTGAGGTCAGTGGGAGAGGCCTGTCTGGCTCTGCAGATACTCTGTTAATGATGTGCACTCTTAGGGAACCCACCAGGCAAGTGTTGGTGGAAAGGGGAAAAGAGCTGCTGAATGTAGTGCTGAGGAGCTGGGTGAAATGTAAGCAGCACACACAGTGTCTGTTCTCAATGACTGACTCTGGACAGACTATATTCTGTACTTAGTGGAGAGAAATAACCATTCCTGTCCTTCCACTGTGCACTTTTTGGGTCAGTTACAGCAGTATTTTTATTTCTGAGCACCAACATCTCCCATTGCCTGGGAAGTACTACACACAGCTCTCCTCCATGTCTTCCACTCTGCTTGTCTGAGGCTTTGTTGTGAAATTTGTGTTTTCAGAAGGCTGTCTTGGAGCAGAAATGACTGGCAGCTTAAAGCCAACAATTGCTTTTCCTCTGTTAAACACAATGACTTAAGAGAGAGAAACAGAAGTCAGTTGTTTAAGGAACACTTGTGCAAATCAGATTGTCTAGTTTTTTTTTTTTGAGGGCAAAACAAAATCAACTTAATACTGCTTGGGAATAACCATCAAACAGTTTTACATGCTCCTTTCCATTTAGCTGCTTTAACACTTCAATCTGACTGAAGAATGTGTACACAAAGGTTCCTTTTTGTTAATTAGACATCTATTTTGAAATTGGATAAGTAAGGTCATAAGCAGAAGGTTCTTGTTGGTGTGAGTGGTAGGTTTGTATTTTACATACTGAAGTGTATGTGTCTCAGAATCTGAAAACACCTAAAAATCAATTTTACTAAAATCTTAGGATCATCAGTTGGCATCCCTGCAGCAAGCAAGGAGGTATTGTAACCTCTTTTAGCTTATAAAGGTACTGAGTTGATTCCTATAGAGAGTGTCCTTTAAAAAGCACATTCCCATTCCTGAGAAACATCATATTGGATGGTGTAAAACATGTTAAAATGCTTTTAAACATGCATAAGCATGCTGTCTTACTTCTTTGTGTCCTGGTTATGAGTTGTAGTAAGCAACCTCTTCCAGGAACTGGTGTAACAAGGACAGAACATTATAATGAGGAATTTTGTGAAAAGTAATGTACCTTTTCCTTTAAAAAAAACAAAACAATGCAGTAATAATCAGGGTGATTCATTCTTCTAAAAGGTAATTTTGTGCCTTCTGAAATTGAGGTATTTTGTAAAAAATCAAATTCATGCAAGAACTTAAAGGTGGTGGTTAAATTTTGAAAGGAATCAATTTAAATGGAAGGACAGTTCAGGAATTCTTGATAGATATGAGGGAATGAACTCTGCTTAGCTGTCCTTTTTATTATTATAATTTTGAAGTAGTTAAATCCTTGAACTTGTGCTTTCACTTGCTGCCTCTCTTCATGGAAGGGTGTGTGTTGCTGGGTTAATTCTTAATGAAAATATTTTAACTGGTTCTGCTCCTACAGGAATCTGCAAAGTAAAAGTTAGCTTTTTCATGTGAGGTGGGTTTCTGCTTTGTACTGTGCAATAGATGTGATGCCAGGGGCCTTCAATGGAAACAGTCATCTGTTGGTCATAGCCACTATAGCAATTTATATTTTCATCTTTTTATTTGGTTCTTTATTTGGGCTTGGACACATTCAAAGATGTAAGCCCTTAAGACTACAGGATAAACTAGACAAAAGTAGATATGTTTGCATTAAGAGGCTTTACTCATCCTCAGTGCAAAGGTCACTTTTATTTTAAAAATAGAAGCTTAAAATGTGGAATCAAACAGTGGAGTTGGATCTTCCGAGTTGTATTTTTATAGGGAGATGTTCTGTAAGGGAGAAGGTGCTTTGTGAAGTTGGTGGTTCCTGGCATATGGAATCTTTGTGGTCTACCTCTTCCCCTTTTGTGCTGTTACTATTTCAATTTCACTTAGGAGGTGTTTGAAAAATGTCTTTTTTGTTGGTATATATATGTAAAAAGGCCTGAGCCTTGCACCCTGGCTCTGTGGTGTGGCTAAAAATATGCACAAAGTACATCTGTGATACCATGAGAATGGGCATTCATTCTTTTTTAACTTGATGAGAACTAATGTAGTATTAAGTGCTGATGGGCTCACATTTTAACAGTCGAAAAAGGTAATTAAAATTGCAAACACTTCTGCCTTGTTCACCCTTGCATATTTTATAGCAGCTTGCCAGGAGGAACTGTGATTTGCAGTGGTGGTGCAACAATGATGTTTTGAGCTTGCTGTGATGTAGAAAAGATGTAACTCTCCTGCAGTGTTCTCATACCTCGGGCTGCTGAGATGCAGTGGGGGAAAAGCACGTTCTGTACCGTGTGACCTGTGCTCTGGAACTGAGTGCTTTTGGAGGGGGAGCAGTGCAGCTCCAAGGGCCCTGTCTGAAGGTTCCAGATGGCTTCAGTGATTCTCTTCACTGTCTGTGTTTTTGAATGCCTGTATCCTTGATTTTATTTAATAACATAGGCTAAAAAAAACCCAACCAACAAAAAACCCCAAATAAAACAAAAAAAATGCAAACAAAAAAAATCCCATTAAAAAACCCCACCCCAAAAACCCAACCAACCAAAAAAACCAACCCCAAAAAACCCCCAAAAAACATAATGGAAAGAGCAGGTGGTGCTGTTCTGAATTTTAAATGCAGATTCTTACTTAAGTCATGCACTCTTGTAGATTAAGTCTTGGAATTTTTTCTTCTTTTTTCAACTTTATTCTTACAGTGCACCTCTTAATAATGTAACTCTTGTGCTTTTACACTCCCCAAAATATAGCAGGCAATAATTGAAAGGAATTGTTTTGCTTTGTATTTTTTCTGGCTCATTTCAGAATCCTTAGAAAACACGTAGCAATCCATTTCAGCTGTAAGCAGCATGTTCTACGATTGAGGTTCCAGGAATGTGCCAAAACAAAAGTACATTCTTGTAAAGGGCCTGTAATTGTGCAGATCAGGATCTGTAGTTGCCCATAGACTTGTATTGATCTGTATATTTGCACTGCAGAGCATTGAAACAACAAAATGTCTTTTAGTGTAAGAACTGATATTGATAAGGATCTCTGAAACTTGAACTGCTTATTGTTGGATAAGTAAACAAGTCTTGTTTTATTTTTAAATAGCTTTTTTTTAATTGTTATAATTTTCTGTCTCACAGTTTACCCAGTTATGATTCTTTCCTTGTGTGTCTATGCAAATTTCAGGATAAGCACCACTAGATTTGTTAAATGTTATTCTAGACTAAAAAGCCTAACAGTTCAGAACTCCTTAATTTTACTTTTTAAAGATAAGGCAATTGTTGATTTGTCTGTGTTCTCACGGATGCTTTTAAAATCTTAAACGTGTGAAATAGTATTTAAAAAAGTAAGAATCTTGGTAAGATGGATGTTGTTGAGCAATTAATTGGACAGAAAACAAAGATCTACAGTGTGGTTAAGCTGGTGTTGCCATGCTCTGCTTCTAAGTGAGTATAATGCATTAGCACTGGTCTTCATAGCTTGTTAATGGTTCAGCCAGGGAGTTTTGATTAAAAAAAAAAAAAAAAGTTAAGCTCTGCTTTGTAGGAGAATGTGCATCTGTTGAGGCAGAACACTCGGTGCCTTTAGCTGCTGCCAGGCCTCCTGATGGTGCTGCCAGGCTGGGATGTGCTGGGGCTGGGGCTGGACCATGTGCCCTGTCCTCAGAGGGCCTGGCCTGGGGGAGCCTGCTCTAATCAGCTCAGGTGGTTACTTTTGGTCCAGATGACTCTTGAATTAAAAAGAAGTCCAACCTTGCCATCATCTGAAACAAAAATCTGACCAGTAGTAATGCTCCCAGTGTATTTTTGGCTATATCAGTTTCTTGCTAGGCTGGCTAGTTGATATTTCAGTGAGTATATGAATTTAATGATCATCTAAAGTATTTCTTTTCCCCAGCAATGCCTTGAACAGCATTTCAGACATGAATTGAGGAAAGCTGGTGATTAGATGTCTCCTTCTAGATTTCTTGAGTTTTGAAGTAAATTTGCAATACCTGTAGCACTTTGGTGTGCTGCTCTAGTTCTGTGATGTGCTTTTGGAAGGAAGGAGGAAAGAATGTGGCAGTTTGCAAAATAAACATGAATCATTGTGTTGTTTCAGCTCTGGGCTGTAAAGTTAGAGTATCATCAGTAATGCTCTTCCACTTGATTTCCAGAAATGTGCAGTGAGGAATGTCTGGTGTTGATAGCCCCTCCTCTGTAACCTCTTGGCTATTTCCTTTATTCCTTGTGGCTTCTCCAGCCGTGCTGAGTGTAGGAAGGGACCAGGAGAAGGACAGAGCTGGGGCTGGCTGATATTGAAAGTGTATTTGATAGGCTGAAAGAGCAACAGGCAATGTGAGCAGCTGAAAATCTTTGATTGAAACCTCCACAATTCAGCAGTTGCCCTCTCTACAGTGTTTGGATAAGATGCACCTATAATGGTATTTCTGAAATGACTGCTATGCTGCTGAACAGGAGCATGGAGCCTCTTGTTATGCTTACTGTGCTAAGGCTGCAAACTGTGATTACTTCTGTGTTCCCTCTCCATTAAGCTGTTGTGTGAAATGTAGCTTGTTCTGGTTCAGCTCTGTACTGAAATATCCTGGATTCTCGAGTGTTCTCAGAAATAGGTGCTTTTCTAACTGGATAGTGTTTTTTCTTTTTAAATAAGAATGCTTTTTGGAACAGGGTGATACCATGATCTCTTTGGTATTTATACTTCCCTTTCTTCATGTGTTTCCTTTTATCCTTGTACAGGAAAAAGTGCAGTGAGAGTAACTGTCAAAATACATGAAATACTTTTGACCAAAAAGCTAAATCCAGAGATGGATTGAAGCAGGAGCAGCAGGTAATAAATAAAAAGGTGGTGTAGGCTTTTTTCTTTCTGCTTGGCATTGATTATTATCCCTTGGTTCCAAGCAGTTTCCAGCTTTGAGTTGTTAATACGCATTTGGCATTCCTATAGGAGAGGGTGCTGCTTCTCTCTAAATGCTGATATTTACAAAAGGCCCACTACTCGTTTTGTAGCTGGAGCTTAGGAACCTCTCTGCTCGGGGTTTGCAGGGATGCTGTGCTTAAAGATTGAGTTGTTCTTAACGTAAACATCTTGGATTCTTCCTGAAAGAAAAGCGTTTCTATGTCTTATTTAATGGTGAAGTTACCTGAAAGGACAGTGAACCACATGGTGTAGTGACTGAGCTTTCTTTGTGGTTTTTTATTATAAGGTTTCGTGGAGAAATGCTTCTCTCTATACAAGATGAAATAGTTTTCTGTGTAGCTGACTGCCTTTAATAAAAACTGGCACTTACATACTGTGCTAGAATGCAGTTCACATTCACTAATGTGCTTTAGAAAACCAACTGGTTTGATCTGTCTTGAGAAATTATTTAGTCTGATGGATGCAGATACAGGAGAGCTCAGCTTAGAAATGTGCAGTTGAAGGGGATCTCCTGGGCATCTCAGCTCCCACTGCAGCCCTTCCTTGGAGTGCCAGGCCTGGAATGCTTGGAGGGGAAGTGAAGCTGGAGGATGATCCCAGACAGGGAGTGGTGAGTGTCCAGCAGGGCCACAGTGTGGCTGTTGTGTCCCAAGGGACAGCTGCCCTGTGTGCACTGCCCATGGGCCTGCAGGTGCACGACACCTTCCCTGCACTGTTTGCAGCTGTGGAGGGAAAAAGAGTGTGGGTTTGGGGAGGAGAGAGTCTGTGTTATCAAGGTGTGTAGTGTGTCCCAGAGAAAAAGGAGCAGTGGTGCCTGGAGCTGGATGGAGATAGAGGGGTGGGCAAAGGGACAGCTTTCTGCTAAAAATCTACTGTCAGAGTGTATCAGCTGTGTGGGATCAAAGGAATCATCTACTCCAGCGTCTTCTTTTTTTAAGATGTATTTTTCCCTAAAGATGTTTTAAGGCGGTTAATGCTTCTCTGGTTTCTTGGAGACATATTACGAATATTAAACTTAGGTGATATTTTATTTGACTGGAATTTTAGTGCTTTTTAAAAAACTAAATTTTCAGAAAGTCCTCGCTGGATTTAAAGATAGTTTTCAGTCTGAGTGCTCTAGAAAAGCAGCAGAAATAACTTTACAGGAAGAAACAGCTAACTTACCATTCACAATACTTACCTTAACGCTCTGACCCTGGTGCTCGCCAGCTGTGATGTAAGGAGGAGCAAGTGATGCTTCTGTAGACTCTCCACTGTGCTTGACTGCTCTGTGGGATTATCGAGGGAGTAGTTTAAACCTGTGAATTGGTTACCTGCTAAAACACTGCTCAGACGAGAACTGAGAAGGAGAGGCTTTGTTAGGCAGGTCTTACAGCAGACAGCAGCATGAGCCCTGCTGGGGCAGTGAGCCCTGCATGGAGCAGTGAGCCCTGCTGGAGCAGTGAGCCCTGCTGGGGCAGTGAGCCCTGCTGGGGCAGTGAGCCCTGCATGGAGCAGTGAGCCCTGCATGGGGC
>VYXF01006619.1:193617-234838 GCA_013397295.1 Polioptila caerulea
TGGGGCAGTGAGCCCTGCATGGAGCAGTGAGCCCTGCTGGGGCAGTGAGCCCTGCTGGGGCAGTGAGCCCTGCTGGGGCAGTGAGCCCTGCATGGGGCAGTGAGCCCTGCTGGGGCAGTGAGCCCTGCTGGGGCTGTGAGCCCTGCATGGAGCAGTGAGCCCTGCATGGAGCAGTGAGCCCTGCTGGGGCAGTGAGCCCTGCTGCTCCCTGCGTTCAGCACCACCCCAGTGGTAAGCTGATTTCAGATCGCTGTGCCAGGATCATGCTGTGCTGGAGCTGTGCTCATCTCAGATACCAGAGGTGGGTGCTGTGCTGCTCTCCTGTGCCAGGAACAAAAAGGAATTGATCTTGGGAGTTTCTTTGCTGTGGGCTGTTTAATGCTGTGTGGTGACAGGACTGGTGTGTTGCACAGAGCAAACTAGAGACTAGACTTGCTGAAACGAGAGAAGAGTTCTGCAGCCAAAGGTACAGAAGACCTGAGAGCTCTGCTGCCTCAAAAATGGTATTCATAAGGATTTGGAGGGGAGTCAATGTCTGTGTCTCTTAGAGCTGTTTTTCTGCCCCATTTGCACATACAAACATGGGTGAGGATGAAATTAGTAGATGATTAGTTGGTCATATGATTTTGAATTATTTTAGGACATGAAAAATGTTAAATAAAAATGTATTTGGTGTTCACAGTGTAGTCAGTGCCTTTCTTCTCCTGTGTGCTACTTTTAGCTTCCAAATCTTTGAACAACAAATCAAACACGTGGGGGTAGTGTGGGCATTGGTTGCTCTGTACTGACAAGCAGCCTTACCCTGTCCTTCTTGGGCAGGGGGACACATGGTGCCAGCACCTCTCCCTCTTTGCTGAGTTTTATTGTGGCAGAACTGGGGTGACCAAGACAGCCTTGGCTTGTTAAAACTCCTGCCCCAAAGTTACTGATGCTCAGGCAGGGAAGCTCAAGGCTGCAAAGGAGGTTATTCCCTGCTGCAGACCCCACTGAGCAGTGCTAGGGCTGGGTTCAGGAGCTTACAAGGAGGTGAAGATACTTCCATATTTGGGAAGCAGCCCCTTGGATTGTGGGGTGTCCAAAAGAATAATTCACTTCTGTTCAAAATACACACCTGCCTGACTTTGGCTCCGACGTGAGGAGGTCTGAGTTGAATCACCAGTGAACAGAAAGGTAATTAAAAAATGAATCATTCTGGTGATTTGGGAGGCAAAATGCCCTGCTGGTTTCACTGTCTTCCCATGGTACTTGGAAATTCCATAGCAGAAGTGATTTCAACAGGTTTCAACAGCTGGATTTTTTTTCTTACCTTATTTCTTCCAAATAATTGCCACTGTCAGCCTAGGATGCCACAGGCATGTTGTCTTAAGGTAGTTTACTGTTTTCCTAAGGTGGATGCATTTAATAATAGCTTGAATTATTGAGAAACTTAAATACTTCAGACAGGTTGTAATACTGAAATACAGTTGTTCATTCTAGAGAAACATTAGCAGAACTCTTCAATTCTGTATGTTTGAATAAATACTGAGTGCTTACTATTGAGCCTGTAACACAGGCTGTTGTGATTGGCATGCAGGGTTGCAAATTGTCTTCTTGGAAGATTATTTTTAGTAATGTTGCAATTTTGGAATTAGATCTGAAAGTAATCCAGAGAACAATAAACTGTGCAGTTCAGTCTTATGGCATTGCTTGTTAGAAGCTCTGAAGATGAAGGCTTGCAGCCTCCAAAGCACCACAGCCCTGGACTTCCTGAAGCTGGTGAAACTGGGAGCTGCTTTGGACCTGCACTTGTGCTCTGATGCCCAGCCTTTGACTCTGCCCCTTTTTTAACCAGCTGACCAAACTGTGCCAAGAAATAGTTGGAAAGGATAAAAGAAGAAAAGCACAGCACCAATCAAAGCCAGAATGAACCAATAAAAAAACTGCAATAATTCCAGTAAACCTGACAGATAAGCCAGTGTAGCTAAGATTTAAAGATCTGTGTGTTACATGTATTCAGAACTTGGTACTGGTTTACTTGCACCTTGATACTGCCCCCTTTTATGTGATAAAGGTGGGCTGGAGTGGTTTGGTTTTGTTTTTTAACTCCTGCTACAGCATTTTATAAGATTTTCTTTTTAGTCTCTTGCAACTAAAATCTTCTGTTTCTCCTAAGTCTTTAAGATCTTTTAAAGCTACTGACTCTGACCAAGATTTTCTTCTGCTGCTCTGCTCTGTTCTTTTGATGTTCAGTTAGTCCTGATTTGCTTGGTATAAATAAGGCCTCCTTTTCTTCACTGGAATTTCACCTTGGTGTTTGAATTCTCGTTAATCTGGGCCTTTCTCCTGCCGAAATAAGCTGGTTTGACCTTACCTGCTTCTTGAAGCAGCTGAAATACTTCTGTAGCTGTGTGGTGAAATATAGAGCAGGGCATGGATTTGTCTGAAAACTAAGTCACCAGAGAAAAATGTTACTTTTTAAGTATGTTATTTCTTGCCAGAATGATTTGCTCGCAAAGGCTGAAGCCAGGAGCTGGAAGATGGTGTGATGCTTCCAAATCTCTGGGTGGTTTGTAGGATGGTGTCCAGAGCTTGCAGAAGGCCAAATGACAGTGCATTTTTGCCTGTTGTTGGCATAAGCAAAGAGGGTGAGATTTTTGATTTTAGTACTTGTTTTTTCCTAGCTGTCTTTGAAAGTCTTTTGGTATGTGTATAGAGTCTAAAATTATTTGTTCATATAAATTATCAAAGGAAAGGCCAGTAACATGCTGGCAAGGTAAAGGCTGCTCAGATTGCTCTTAATAAATAGTGGGCATAAAAGTGACTAAGTTGGAATGCAATATTGAAGATTAGAAGAAACTACTCTCACTGCTCAAATTGGTTCATAAACAACTGAAATAACTAATATTCAGTTCTGACTTCTTAGTTACTGACCTGTAGAGGATACGTAGTTTTGTGGAATATGTTTGGTCCTTTGAGATTGTGGGGTTTTGGTTGGGGGTTTTTTGGCCATTAGTGTTTCTCCTGGCAAATAGAGGCAGTGTTTTTTGTAAGCAGTGTTAGTGGCAGTATTTTGAATCTAGAAGAGATTATTATTATTTAATCACTTTAACGTGAACTCATTGTACATCTGCTCAGGGTTGGGTACTTGTCTCTGTTTTGCCCTGAGAATGTTCCTACTGTGTATATGGAAAGGAGAACATACAGACTTCTTTGGGGCTGGAATTTCTGTCCCTGAAATGCATGTTTCATTATATACCTTGGCTTGAATCTTTCTGGAGAAGCACATTTTACAGAAACAGACTTTCTTGTCATTGATTTAAGTCTTTTTGATTCAAGAAACATTTTTTTTTTTTTGAGGATAAGGTAGAGAATGCAGTGCATTAACTAATCAGCTCTTGTTTAGAGCTAGATATGGAAATCTTGCATTTGCTGCTCTTGTTCTCATTATGAGAAGTTCTTCCACTTTCCTCTGTTTATTTCAAAGGTACTGTTCTCCTTGGCTTTATCTTTAAAGGTCCTGTGAGAGCTGTAAGATGAAAAATAGTTTTCTTGGACAGCCAGCCATTGGTGATCAGCTGCTCCTTGTACCTTCAGCTTCCCTGCTCCTGCCTGGGGAAATGGTCCATGTTTTATTTTGCAGGCAGTTGACCACACTGCAGAGAGATCAAACAGAGAGCTGGAAGCTGAGCAAACATTTTCACAAAGGGAAAAAAGCAGAATCTCCAAATATCAGTGAAGACTCTTACTGTTTATTTTATAAAGAATACTCTTAAATTCATTGGAGTTCAAATCAAGAAATGTAGACTGGGAATAGTGTTTCTTTTGTAAATGTTTTGTTCCCCCATGTGCTTTTGTAGCAGCGTTACACAAATGGTCTTTGCTGGAAAACACTTTTTGGGCTCCAGCCTGGCTGTTCCCAAGAACATTGATGGACTCATTGATGAGTGGTTTTGCCAGACAAAATGGAGCAATCTAACCTACGTTTAGGGGTCCATAGAATTCAGACAAAGCAATTCTGGTAACTGTTCACTTAAAATTGTTTAAGAGAAGCTTTTTTCAGGATAAGACAAATCATCTTGTTGGGATTTGGTGCTATTTCACTCTGAAAAAATACCATTTATAAGTCACTTTTACTCCAAAACAGTGACCCTGTGTTTGCACTTAATTTTTGCCTTGAGCTGACCACAGGTGTGGGAGGTTGCTGTGGCTCTGCTGATGAGATGCTATATTTTAAGTTGTGGTTGTGTGTGAGTGTTGATGGTGTTTTATTGAGAATTACCTGGTTCTTTTGAGCTTCCAGGGCAGTTTAATCATAAAGCTGAACCAGTCTTGTTCAAAGTCTGTTCTTTCTTTGCCCTGTTGCAGAGTTTTCTCTCTTGTTTCCCTTGCATTAATCTCAAGCTTGAAGAACTGGTTAAGGGAGCTAAACTTGACCAAAATGCTTTCATCATCTTATGATAATTCTCCATTCTGAAGAGAAACCCACCCAGCTTAGGCTTGTCAGCTCAGCAGAAGTATTGACCATCACACATCCTTTCTACTCAATTCCTGTATTCTTTCAGGGTTCTGAACACGTCTGTCCTAAGGCCATTGACAGAGCCCTCAGTGTGTGCTAAAGGTTGGCAATGGGATAGAGCTGCTTAAAAAAGCACAGGAAAATCCTGTCCTCTCGTGTTCTTGCACAGCTTGGCACAGGCAGCAGGTGGTTGCTGCTGAGCCCAGTGCACAGGGAGAACCTGCTTCACCTGCAGGATGTGTTGCTCAGGGGTTGTCCCAGCAAAAGTCAGGCTGTCTGAAATGGTCCTCTCCATGTCCATGCAGCTGGGATTCCTGCTGGAGCATGGGAATGTCTCTGGTGCCAGCTGATAGTGAACCTGGTGAATAATTGCTTGCTTGCTGCAGGAGTGGCAGGGAGAGTACGGTGTAATAGCAAGGCTGAGAGTTAATGGGAATATCCAGGACTTGCAAGCTTTGGTTGGTTTAGCTGAGGCATCTTTAAATCCTGCACCAGTTCCCTGTGAGCTGGTCTTTTCTGAAATAGCTTCCCAGCTGTGCAGCAAACCACTTTTAAGGGAAGGGTATGTGGATCACACCTGCTGGGCCTGCTTACCAGAGGGTCCAGAGTGCTTGGCTGGACAGACCCATCCTCATCACTTGCTGTTCTTTGATCCCTAGGGTTTGTCAGCAATAACTTCTTTAAAGACCTCCAAAATTTTAAGCTGTTATACTGAGACACTAAACAGTGCAACCACTCCTTTCTTAACCTTCCAGACTTAATTTGTGGAAGAAAGGACAAAAAGGGAATGGGTGTATGCTGGAAGAGGCAGTGACATTATGCTGCTTTTATCTTGGTTTTACCTTTGCTGTTACTTTAGCAGCTGCATTTCTGATTTCCAAACTTGGCAGTTCCTCCTAAAAAAATATTCACATGCTAAATCCAAATACTTCTATTAACAGCACCATCTCTTCATCAGTTTTCATGGTAATGCAAAGTTTTTCCAGTGCCTGGCAGTGTGTGTGTGTTTCTGGAGTCTCCCATTTAGGTGTAACCATGTTTCACATCAAGCTGTGCATACCTGGGGTAGGTGTGTGCAGCATGTAAATGGTGCAGTGCATCCGTTAATCAGGAATATAATTAATTTTTGTTGGGAAGAGAGATAAATGCCAACTTGCAGTTGATTGCAGTTTGCTGCTAGAATAGCTAATAAGCTTTTTTATTTTATGTAACAGGCTGGATGGAAGGAAAACCACGCAACATTCATGAATGAACTGAAAAACCTTCAGGCTTCAGGACTAACAACCCTTGGTCAGGCACTCAGGTCATCGTTTGACTTGTTAAATCTCAATAGATTAGTGTCTGGAATAGACAATTATGGACAGGTAACAAATCTATTTATAGTCTTTTGTCTTTTATATTTCTGTGTTTGTTTTTTTTTAATTATAGTTGGTGATGGATTTTGATGGTTCAAGTTAATTTTTGCATTTAACTTTTTTAAAATGTTGGATAGTTCTGTGTAAGAGCTTGAACTGGGAACTCTTTTTTCTTATTATGACTACTGAAAAGACCCTGGGAAACGCTGACACTTTTTCCTTACAGAAGTACAAAGAAGCAGAGTATAAATGCCCCAACTGCAGACACACAGAAGCAGCCCATCTTGTGTAGTTCTGTGTGGTTCCACACCTATTCAAAAAAATACAGGATTATTTTGGAAGATTACTTATCTTACTGCTTATTTTATAGTGACAGAAATACAAGCCTCTAAGCCTGTGTGTTAAGGATGCTCTTAGCATTCCTCTGTTTTTGTCTGTAGGGAAGGAATCCATTCTTTTTGGAGCCATCTATTTTGATTACCATCACAGACGGAAACAAACTGACAAATACAGCTGGAGTCCAAGAGGAGGTAAATGTGCATTGAGTTCTTTCAAGTTATGATTGTGCAAGTTGGTGCTGTGCTCAGATGAATATTAATTGGTTTTTTCTGCTAATTGTACTTCTTCATTGTTGACCTGTTTTCATAGAGAATAGAAACCAGCTGTCCTGTCTCTGCCCAGCCTCTAAATTCATAGTCTGTAAGGATTTTGAGAGGAGAACTTGAGATAAATTAGTGGGTTGGGAGAGAAATGGGGTGGATGTGAATTTGGATATGATGTGTTTAGCTGGTTTGTCAAATACTGGAAAGTGTTCTTCAATATTTTTTTACCAGCTTCATCTTCCATTGAATTCTCCTTTGCCTGGAAGTGAACTAACCAAAGAACCATTCCGTTGGGATCAAAGGCTGTTTGCTCTGGTACTGCGTTTGCCAGGAGCTGCATCTGCTGAACCAGAGCAGCTTGGGAGTGTGCCTACTGATGAATCTGCTATCACACAGATGTGTGAGGTTACAGGAGGTAACTGGATGCTTTTTTTGCTTTGCTTCACATTTGGCATTTGCCTTGAAATATTTATTTTCCTTTCATTCACCTTCACCTCTTCCGGTTTTCTCTGTGAATTACTCTGTGTCCATGTGAATCCATGTGGTGTTTTTTTGGATTCCAGTAGCACAAGAGAACTTTAAAATAAATAAATATTCCTATTTTCTTCTAGATGTAAGAGTATTTTCTAGAACTTTAAAATAAAGCAATATTCCTATTTCAGTTCTAGATGTAAGAGCATTTTCTAGATGCGTTAGGAGGTTTTGGAAAATTTCTTTGGTTATTCTGGAGGTTGGCTTTGCTCATCATGAGGGGTTTTTTCTTAAAGTTTTTTTTGTTTAAGTGTTGAATTGAGCAGGGCTGCTATTAGTGAGATGTTAATTCTGCTGCAGGGCTGATAAGCTAAATTTAATTTTAAAAAAAATGAATTCTGGAGCCTATTGCTTGATATGTTGATTAGATTTTTTTAAAAAAATTGGTGCTTGGAGAAATTGTTGTGTGGGAGGAAGAGGTTTGGGTAGACAAAAGCAGATAGATTACATAGTCTTAGTGAAATCAGGCCTTCCAAAGGGCCTCCATAAGCTTGGCTTTGCTCTAGCCTGATGAAGCCTTAATGGCCTCCTTTTAGTTACAAGTAAAATCTCAGCAGGTTGTGGGGTTTTGCTGCTTTTTCTCAGTTGTATTGCATTTGCAAAGTACTTTGTCTTTTACATAAATTTATACAGAGTCTGTTGCTGTTTTTTTGGATAAAATTGCAAGCTTTCAGTGTGACTTAAGTAATAAAACATCTTCCTTAAGAAAGATCACTCAAAATTTGCCTTTCTGTTTCCCCCTGTATTTCTCTCTCGCATAGGTCGTTCGTACTGTGTTCGGACACAAAGAATGTTGAATCAGTGCTTGGAATCCTTAGTTCAAAAAGTCCAAAGTGGAGTTGTTATTAACTTTGAGAAGTCAGGACCAGACCCAGCTCCTATTGGAGAAGGTACTGCGATTGTTGGGTTTTATTTCCCTGCTGCTCATGTTAAAGACAAAATGTTTTGTTTGTATGTAGATGTCCCTAAGTGTCTTCCATGTCCTTCCTGCCAGCTTTTCCCTGTAGTGTACAGGATGCATCTTTTACAAGTGTTAGTTTGATCCTTGCTAAGTTAAATGATGCCATATGTCTGCACATGCTTGTATGGATCATCTACTGCTGGCTGGCTCTGTGTCACTCCTTTTACCTCTTTTTAGATGGCTGAGGAAAGTGAATGTTTGCAGGAAGCATTTAAGTTTGAATTAGAGTGTTGTCAAGACTGTTTGTAAAATAATTAAATCTAGTAGTAGAGTATTTTAACACTTAAACATCTCTAAAGCAGTCTCAATGCTTAATTTTCTGTATGTTTTCATTCTGCTAATTGATCACAGAACAGTAAGTTTCAGGTGAATGTTCTCAGCTGTGAGTGAAAAACTGTGTGAAGAACAAGGAATGACTTTGCTCCCTATGAGTCAAGTGCGTAAGAGGAAAGAGGAAAGTGCACTCTAAGAATGAAGCAGTTCCTCAGATTTGCAGAGTTCATGGCTTAAAGGAAGAGGAGAAGGCTGACCAGCTCCAGTTTAGAAAGTTAAGATCCTGGAATGTCAGAAAATATAATAGCTGTTAGCAACACCTGAACATTCTAGCAAAGCCAGCTTTATTCCTGCTTTCATTCTGGAATCAGCTTTTTCTATGTTTGTTTTCTCCTTTTGCTTATTTAAAGAAGGCTTTCCTGTAATGCTGTGCTGGACAGCACAGCAGCAAATTCCCATGTCTCTGGTGGCCCAAATGTTCTCTCCTATGTGGCAAAACAACTGGTGAAATTGGAGGGTTTTCTTGTTGACTTTATTTTTGTCACATTTGAATGGTGATGGACTGTGGATATGAATGTATAAAAATGTCAAGATTTTTCATCTCTATGGGAATTGGGAAAGTCCTAAACCAGAGAGAAATAGGACAGGATTTACCCAAGCTGTAAAAATCAGTGTTTTTATAATGCAGAGAAACCAATCTGATGTGTCACTGAAACATGGTTTCCACAGTGTTAGTGGCCAATTCTCTAAAGGGAGGAAAACTAACAATGTAAAATCTTTCTAAAAGAAGGAAGTTTGGTTAAGTGGGTGATCTCTGCTGTGCTGTTTGCTTTAAAGAGCAGTCTTTGACAACTACTGGTTACATCTGTAGTGCTACAAAGTTCTTTGTCCTCAGGGTGCAGGGGTGTCTGTGCTGGTGCACTGCAGTGGACTGGCAGAGAGTGTTGGCCTTTGCAGCAGGCTGTGGGGTTTAAGTGGTCTGTGAATTGTTGTAATTAAAATTGTGGCAAAAGCTGCCTCTTGAAAGATGCATCCAACTTCTCCACGAAACTTTGCTCCTCTTTGAGTTTCCTCTAGTGGCAGCATCAGTCAGTGAGCATTGCAGCCTGTGTAGAAATGAAAATGCCAATTCTCAGCCTTTCCAGGGGCAGCAGAAGCAGCAGCAGTAACTTGGTGCTGCCTGTGGGAGCTGTGTCAGACTCTGAGCTAAGCAAATGCATTTTCCATGATACGTGAGTATGCCTTGCTGCACTCCCTGTCTAATGGCTGTGCCACAGGAGCAGGAGGGAGATCAGGGCAAATGCTGTAATTGTTTCTCAGATGATTCTGTGATACACCTGGATGCATAGGTTATTTCAGCCTCTGATGTAAAAATCTGTATTTCTTTGGAACTAGAGTAACGAAATGCCTTACTGGCTGCTAATACAGAAATTTTGCTAGCAGACAAATGCATGCATGTAGCTTTTCATTTTCTTTTTGTTTGTTATTTTGCTTTGTTTAAATTTTAGATGGACTTGTTGATTCATCCAGGCCCATCAATTCATTTGCTTCTCAGCCGTGGCATAGTTGTCATAAACTCATTTATGTACGGCCTAACCCTAAAACGGGTGTTCCTGTGGGGCATTGGCCAATCCCAGAATCTTTTTGGCCTGATCAGAATTCACCAACACTGGTAAGTAAAACAAGAACTGAAAATAGGATTCTTCACTAATAGTTGAACAGATTAAAAATAGATAATGGATAGAATAGTTTTTACTTTCTCTGTTTATGATATGATGTGACTTTGCTTTAAAAGGTTAAAACTGTTTTTAACAGAGTGCTATAATCTAATGTGGATACTGTAACCTGTGACATTTCTTGTATCCAGAAAGTTCACTTCCATGTATATGGTTAGTTAATTTGCTGAATGGTTTTTAAAGGTTAAAAAATTGAACTGCAAGTTACTTCATGTGCCACAAATCATAGTGAACCATTTAAACTTTAATCAAAGCTTTATAAAATTCATTTACCTGAAAAAAGGAGTATTTGTTTTTGAAAGAAGATCAACCATAGGTTTTTTTCCTTAGTATTACTTCATGTGTGGAGTAACATCTTCTTTCACAAGCAGGAAGAATTAAAACTGAAACAGAAGAGCTACTCCCTGCAGAAAATGAGGAGAAAACAGTATTAATTTCTCCTTTTCTTACTGATGATAATGATCATACATTTGGCATGCCTCACTTGCCTTTCTAAACATCTCTCTTTTGTTAGGCATGTTCTGTTCCTGCACTTTGCAAGTGCATAAGGTACTGTCTGTCCATTCCACTTGCTCCCACCTCCTGATTAAAGAGGGGAAAAAAAGAAAGATTTGTAGAGAATTCTTTGAGAGATTCTTTGTGAATTGAGTGGTGTCTCATGTCTGTTTTTCCATGAACTTCAAGCTGGGAAGAAGAGTTGAAGTTTCCTTTAAACCTATCTGTGTTATTGTAGCTTGATTGACATGAAGGCTTTTAAATACAAAGATAAATAGTGGCATATTAACCATGTTTTTCTCTTGGTGGGAAGAATGTATCAGTGTGTGAGCACTTTTTTTTTTTCACTTAGAGAATTATTTAGTTAATCTATATTCTGTTATGGGAGCTTGTATTTTATTCTCTTTGAAGGAATATTGTGTAAACTGAGTGTTTTAAGAATTATAGGCTGGTGAGATACCTGCTTATGGATGTTTTTATACCATAAAGATGTGAAAGCTGATACCCTTTTCCCCCCTTTCAGCCTCCACGCACAGCTCACCCCGTGGTGAGGTTCTCCTGTGTGGATTGTGAGCCCATGGTCATAGACAAGCTTCCTTTTGACAAGTATGAGCTTGAGCCTTCACCCCTCACCCAGTACATCTTGGAACGAAAGTCTCCCCATACCTGCTGGCAGGTACTTGCCCTTTATTTGATTCTGGAAATGTGATGGGTAATCTGAGGTATTTCAGGCTTTGCAAGCCTGGAGAATTGGGGTCTGGTTCAAGCTCTGCAGCAGATGAGAAGAAACATGTCAAGGTTTCACTTACCTCCTTTCTAAGAGAATTATCAGGAGTCAGAATTGAGTGTTCCCTCCACAGGCTTTGTAATCTCATTTAATTCTCTTTCTAGGTCCATCTCATTTTGCTAAGAAATATGCCCCCCAGGTTCCATTTTTGGCTAAATTGAAATTCTCTGCAGGCTTCCATTTGCTTACAATGAAAACCCAGCACTAGTTTCCATCATGTTACCTAATGAACAGCTGCACATCATTTTCACTAGATGGTTGAAGCTGCTAATGGGAATTGAATGGAAGCTGTTGATCCTGGCAACTAGATTGGCCTTGAAGAGGTCAAAGTTCTGTTGCTGAAATCTTTTGTCACGTGCTCCTTTTGTAATTTTTTTATAAGTTTCTGTGTCCTCTGTAAAATCAGGCTCCTTTCATGGTGGTGTTCTTTTAAATGTGTACACCAGGAGTATGCTTGGTGTGATACTTTGGCTGGAAAGGTGAATTTGGAAGTGTCTCTGTTTTTTATTTATCCCTAATAAATACTACAACTTGGTTGAAAATATGACATGCATATTCAGAAGAAAAATTAAAGTTACTTTAAAGAAACTAATTTCAAATATATCTTTTAAACAGCCACAGGTACATTATTTGCCTGAGTTACTAAAATTACTCTGCTGTTTTTCAAAAACTGCTTCTTCTCCCAGCTACACATCAGACCCTTACAAATCAGAGAAATAGGCTCATTGTCATAGAAACCATGTAACAAACCTGGTTCCTTATGCCCTGAAAAAGCAGAGGAAAACCACTTGCTATTTGCTGCAAGGTTGATGTTTTTCTAGGAAAACTATTTTTGACTTAGATGTGGGTTATTTTGCTTGCCTCAGTCAAGAACATCTACCATTTTTATCCTGTTGAAATATTGTTTACATGTATTGCTTCTCAGGGTTAAGACCCTCATATATGTGCACTTAAAAAAATAAAATCAGTTTTAAGAATGTTGGCACTGGGCATAATCAAGACATTTCTTGAGTGATTGTTTGTTTTGTTTAATTTCTATGCTTAAAAATGTTTTGCATTTCTTTTTATCAGTGTTGTAAACATCAGTTGTGCTATTTTTCAGTCAGAAGACTGATTTCAAATAGCTTGTTTATTTAACATTCCTTCAACAGATGTCCCCTAAACTATTTTAAATAATTTCAAAAACTCTTCAGGGCATCACTTCACAATAGTTTCACTAAAGCAGTAAAGGTTACTCTCTGCAGAGCATTTCCACTCTTACTGGGTGTACCCTAAATGTTGCATGTCTCAGTTTTGTGACTGGGGAATGTGAGTCCATACTCACCCTGATGTGTTCAGATTTGCCTGTGCTTGATAATTTACTGTCTTAATGCATTTGGATTCAGATTGATGTGAATTTTTAAATGCTCCATGCTTCCTTCTAATACAGTGATCTCTCTTATTCTTTGTCAGGTGTTTGTGAGTAGCAGTGGAAAGTACAGCGAGCTTGGCCACCCGTTTGGGTATTTAAAAGCAAGCACTACTTTAACCTGTGTAAACCTCTTTGTGATGCCTTACAACTACCCTGTTTTACTTCCATTGCTAGGTAGGTAACACATCTGCATTGGACTGCCAGTGCAGCTGCTTCAGCAACTGCAAAACAATAATGGTTGGTGTTCTGCCTTAGTTTGAGACATTATAAAATAATGGAGATCAGAGAGTAGAGAATGTTGCAAACTCTTTTAACGTACTTTGGGAGGAGAGGATTTTCATACCCCCTCTCCCTTTTTTTCTCTCCAGCAGAGGAGGAGAGCTACCTGCTTCCAGTGCATGTTTGATGCTGTTCACCTCCTAGACACGTAGCCTCTTCCTTAACCTGGAGTAAGCTTCAACCTCCATTCTTTTCCCTCATTTAGGGTGTGGTGTATCCAGGTTTTGCAGTTGCTCTTGTAGCAGCTTATTTTTTACTGGAAGATGAGATGCAGTGTTTGTCACGGGTGTTGGGAAGAGGGAATTCCCTAATGCAGTTTAGAGCAGTAAGAAGGAATTGAGCAGTGAAACTGTCTGCATTTCTTTCCTGCCCAAAGGACCAGGTTTTGGTTGGTTTTTTTTCTTTCTTTCTTTTTTTACTCCCACAATGAAATATTTTCTAAGGAAAGATGATACAAAAAGATGCTGTGTGAGTAACTGCCACAGTAACTGTGGTTGGTAGGGATCTGGCATAAAGGTAATGGCAGAGAGGAGTTTCCAGGGTGCCACTAACCCTTTCAGTTGCAGATGCTCTAAAGCTTTTTTGTTCTAGTTTTTCTAAGTGTGTTCAGTGATACAGAAGAACTGTGACCAAGAAAACTGAGTCTTACTGTCTTACAATAGATTTTTCTGTTCATTTCTAGGAGAAAAAAAAAAGATCAAAACTCAATTCAGGAATGCTTTTTCATAAACCTGGTCATAACCAGAAAAAGAAGAAACTTGTGCTTGCTGATAATGTGTCTTTTGTAGTTATCTATGTAGCCTGATAATTGTTCCAAAGTGTGCAAGGAGGATGAGAGTTTCGGTGACTTTGTGGTTCCTGAAATACTGCAGCAGATCCACTAGCTGAAAAGCCATCACTGATCCTAAATTAACTTCCCTGTTCATTTTGATGTTGACATTTGCAGTTCTGCTTCGTCTTCCCTGGCAGCTCTTTTCTTCCCCCTGCCTTATTTTTTGCAGGGGTGTAGAGCTCTTCCTTCTCTTTGAGGAAAGGCACTTTTCAGTGTGTGTAGTGCTATTCTGCAGTTTACTCACCTGGTAATCCCTTTCTTACATTTCTGAAGGCTCTTCAAAGGAAAATGCAGAGCTTCCACATTGCCTGAGTTGTAAAGCAGATATTTTCTTGAGGGCATGAATCCCAAGAATTCCATATTGTTCATACAAACACACACAGTTTTACCTTCAGATCTCCTTCCAGGACTTTGTTTACCCTTGGTCTCTAAGGCATGGTAGAATTAAGTTCTGTGGAATATACCTTCAACACAAAAGTAGATCTGGACCCTTTTCTACTTAACAATACAGAAAATGAGTGAGATGATAAGCAGCATGCCTGGTAAATTGTTTGTAGATGTTCTTAGCAATAGTGACTCTGTATTTGGCTCTGGAGATATTTAGGAACACTCCATGGGTGCCTCCCTTCATACGTGGTAGTAGTGGATGCTGATGGTTCAGCAGAGGACTGATTTGAGTGTGTAAAACCAATTTTTCATTACTCTTACCCAGATTTAAAAGGGTGTGAGAACTCCCAAGACCAGGAGAGGTCTGCTCCATTCAGCCACTACCTCCCATATTGGTGCATCATTGTGGTTCTAGTGGCTCCTGCCCTACTGGTGCAATATTGTGTTGGAGGACTGGTTGGGGCAGTACCAAGGATAATCTGCCTCTGTTCCTTCTGGTGACTCTTTCAAAGACAAAACCACTTTACAACTGTATATTTGTACTGTATTATCAAATGTGTTCAACCTTATAAACAGATAGTAAGATGCTTAAGGATTTTTTTGCTTGCATTTTTGTTTTCCTCCTGCATTCCTGAGCAGGTGAGGTTTCAATTCTTCTTTTGAAAAACAATGTAGGACAGTCCCAAAAACAGGTAAGATAGGTAGGCATGAGGCAGCTTGCAGGTGATACTCGAGCAAACTGAAACAAGTTGTAATGGTCCATGGCTGAAGGAGGTCAATTGTACCATATCCTATAGCTTTGGTGATTCTGTGTCTTGGTTTCTGCAAGAGTGGATTTGGGAATGCTGTAGCTTCTCCTGGCTTTTACCTCACAGAGCCTGCATTCAGTAGCTTTGTAAGGGAAAGGAGCCAATTAAGAGGACTTGATAAAATGGACTCAGGCCCTGTGTGTGGTTTGCTGACAAAAACACTGGTCTCTGCTCCGTTTGCAGTGGTGATGGATCATGTGGGATGAGCAGCTCCAGTTTGCTTTCAGGAAGCTTGAGAGAAGTCCTGGCTAGCTGGGTGTTGATTTGCTCCCAGAGCTGAAATGCTGGGGTGCAGTGCTTTCTGCTCAGTGGGAGGCTGCTGAAGGCAGAGCTGATGCTGACATGCTTCCATACTGAGTGCTTGCCCCACAGATGAGAGAAATTTCCTCTTGAAGGATTGTTGCAAAGCTGTTGTACTTCAGGTGCTGTTCTGTTTAAAATTAATATTTGTACAGCCAAGTTCATGAAGCAGAAGTTGAAGGAGGGGTTTTAGGGAGAGCTAAGTAAAGATGAGGTATATTTCTAAATGCTTCTGCCTTGCCTAAGATGTTTCCTTGGCTCCTTTTAGCTGCATGGGTGGGAAGGCAAGCACTGCTGGGCAGTAGGAGTGACTGTTCATGGGGAGTGTCAGCAGAAGCAGCAGTGAAACAGCCCTGCAGGAAATGCCTTGAGAAGGTGGTTAAATACCCTTTGTGTGTGGGTCTAAATATGCAACAGGATGAGCATTTAGAAAATGTCTGCCTGTGAAGGACTGCAGCATGGACAGTTTCCTTTAATGCTTTTACAGGCTCTGTGAGAGCTCTCTGTGAGAGAACCTGCAAGTTATAATTTTATATTTTGGAAACCGAGGGCTGTGTTCTCACCAGTGTGAGCACAGCCTGCTGTGGCTCAGGGAGGGACAGCCAAATACATTTTGATACGTTTTATATCAATGTGGAAACAGTGACACAATACCTTCCTTAGGTAATGATGGATGCTGTTTTCCATTGCAGTGCCTTATTTTTGGCTTGATAGTTTGCAGGGAAGGATACTGTTTTCTGTGAATGTAAAACCATGAATCTACTACCTAGAATAGAGGAGTATCTCTGTTGGTGCATAATTAGGAGAGTTACCAGAGTCAACAGGAAATGGTGGTGTACTTGCTCAGGTGGAATTTAATGTGAGTGGTGATTTAAAGGAAAAAAATATTTTAAGTTTTACTTTGGGTTACATGGTGCATGAACTGTTGTAATTTAGGTTCCACTCAACTACTTAAATTACCTGCTGACTCTCCCCTCTCTCATGCTCTCTTTTTTTTAGCTGTTCACTGATCTTAAAAGGTGCATCCAGCCCCCTTCTGTAGTACTGAGTGTTAAAAGTGTGTAATGTTGTCCTGTTTGTCACAATTTGGTTGCTTTGTGCATTAATCTGAAGTGGATAAAGACTTTGCAATATGGTTTTCAGTTAACTGGTCTGTGTGGTTTTACCTGATCCCTTGAGTTGTTGCAGCTTGCAGCCTGTGTCTAATGGGTTTTAATACCATGTTCCCAATTATACAGTGCTTTTAACTCCTCTAGGTTCAGAAGTAAAAAGAATTCTGCATGAAGTGGACTATACAGAAATTAGTATCTGAAAATAATTAGGTAGAAGTAAAACTAAATTATGTAAGAAATTTTTTCAATACTTTTTGATTTTTATCTGCAAAAGTTTGGGGTTTAATCTGTGAACGACAGAGTTAACTGGATTTTTGTTAGTTTGCTTATTTGTATAAATCATTGTGTGCAGCCCAGGGCACAGGGGTAAAAGAGCCTTTCAGGTGCCTGTGTTGCAGTCTGCTGACAGTGTGTGTCTCAAACTCTGGAGGTAGAGGCAGGTAAGGTGCTGATGGTGAAGTTCTCTTTGAAACTCCTGGCTGTGTTTACCACCCTTTTGAGAGGGTGGCAGTTCCTGCAGTGAGTTCGTGCTGTGGGGAGACTCTGATTTTACAGAGCTCTGCATAGATTTGGGAATTTTTTCTTAGGACAGCAGAGATCAGGGAGGTGCTTTTGCCTTTGATGTCTGGGAGTAGAACTGTGCTGTGGATCAGGCCCCCAGGTGGCTGAGCTGGGGAGTGGCTGTGCCATGTCACAGTGCCAGTGTGCCCTGTCTGGTACAACCTCACAGTGCAGCAAGTGCTGATAAGGGGTTTAAGGTTCAAGCTGTACTCAGCCAACTCATAGACTGTAAAATATTAGGACATATTATAATACTGAACATCTTGCTTTTTAAGATTTTGGGGTTATTTTATGTTGAATTTTGAGAGGGGTGTAGTTTAACTTGCATTTTACTGCAAAAAGGTAATAGGTCTATGAGATAAGAATGGATGTTATTTTATATTTGCAATATATCATGATATCATCCCAGGTTCTTTTGGATTATGGTGCCAAGCTTGAAGTATATTGAGATTTTAAATGGAATTTTGATTTGTCCTCTCCAACTCCAGCCCACTTTCTTCAGGCCAGGGAAGAGAAGAAGTAGCATCTGTAGTATGGTTTTTATATGTAATCCAGAATTCATTTAGGTTGGAAAATACCTGTAATTGTGTTTGGTTTGTCTATGAGAACTTGGGAAGTAGTATCATAACATCTGTTCAATTTGTGCAGAGTACTACACAAATTTTCTTCTCCAAATGTATCTTCCTGAAAACTCAAGGTGGAGAAAACAATTTCCTTGCTGCATCTGTCTTTTGCACACCCTCTTCTGTGCATCTCTGTCTCCTGCAGCTCTCCCCAGTTAATTTTTGGACATCCCTTTCTCCAGACCTGCATATCCTTCCATTAGCCTGACTTTGCCAGCATGCTACAATCCTACTAAGAAGAACCTTTATTTCAGTGGGTGATTCACAATTGCAAATGGTAAATTGCAGGCTGCTGTGTTTGGTGTAGAGACCACAGGCACAGTTCATGGTGTGCACAGCAAACAGGCCCACGCTTCACCTCAGCCTCTCCAAAGGGCCACCTGGAGTGAGCAGAGTGCTTCTAAAGCAGTACCCAAAGAAATGTCTGCTTGCCCCCTCTTAAAGGACAGCAGGTTTTGTAGCTAATTTCTCTCTCTTGTCTATACCTGTGGGAGACTTTGCTGCCCTGGCATGAGGCAGGTGTTGTGGCTGGAGGTAACCCCTTGTCTGCTGGGTGCAGCTGCTGTTGTTGGCAGCAAGTCCAGCAAAGCTGGCCAGAAGGATCCCCTGATTGGAATTCTTTTTTATTCTTTCCCTTTGATGCCAAAGAATTCATCATACAGGTTGAACAGAAGAAAGCTGGTTTGAAAATGGAAATGGAACCAAATTAATGTTGTTTGATTTAATCAGATTCAGGGACTCCCTGATGTGCAAGAGAGAGGCAAGGGAGGTGAAACTCTTAACAGGTGTTTCTGTTGCACCTTCCATGCTGCTGGTAGTTGTGTGCAGTGGTTAAGTCTGGTATACTTTGTAAGTTTGCTTGTAATGGGGACTTGCTCTGGCTTGCCTACTGCAGCTAGGACTGGGGATTCCCAATCCTTCACACCTCAGGTTAAGAGCAGTTTTTGGGGGGAAGCCCCACTTGGGAGATGGGTGGGGGGAGAAAACGGGGGGAAACCTGGCAGGTTCGATTTTGGACAAAGCTAAAGGTCTGGGACTGTATAAATGACACCTTCTTTTGTTGTTTTCCTTGTTGCAGATGACTTGTTTAAGGTTCACAAACTTAAGCCAAATCTGAAGTGGCGACAGGCTTTTGACAACTACTTAAAAACAATGCCTCCTTACTACTTACTGGTATGTTCCTCTTCTCTTCTTATCCTCCGGGGTTTAATGGCTGGTGTGACCAGAGTCCTTTGCATCATACCTCTTCCTAGTAAATTTTTTTTACATAATTATGATGGCATTTTAGGTAGTTAACGTTCTGCCTTTCAGAGGTATGTAGATTAGAGCAAACATTTTTAAGAATTAAAAAAAATTATAGAAATACTGAGGAGCAGTTCTATGTTAAGATATGAAGTGTTTCATAAATGGGTTTTCTGATCATTAAATATTAAATGAATTTTGATCAAAAGTACTTCACAACATTCAGAGAAGCCAAATTTGGCATTATTTTTGTAACTGGGTAAGGAAAATGCAGATTAGGTTGTTTGTTAATGTGGGTGAAGTGCTAGAACTTGGGATCTGATATTGACTGGGCCAAAAAAAGGGTGGAGGGAGGCACTGTGTCACCTTTTACGTGTAGCTTGGACAATGCACCTCAATATGGACTTGCATCATCCCGGCTATTCTGGACCTGAGCCTTTGAGTGGAAATTACCAGTGGCACCACGCTCTGTGGTGTCTTGGTGATGTGGCATAATGTCCATTGTGAGCTAGCTAGACACCAAACTCATGTCACATGTTATCTGAATAGACTTGAATTTTAGTGGCCAAAAGTGGAAAAGCTAGAGCACTAATCTATGTGCCTTAGCTTCCTATAATTGAGCTTATAAATTTCTTTTTTAAATACTTATTCTCTTACTATTGTGTATTTTGTTTTCCTTATAGCCATTAAAGAAAGCCCTAAGGATGATGGGAGCTCCAAATCTGATATCAGATAATTTAGATTGTGGACTTAGTTACAGTGTTATCTCTTACCTTAAAAAACTCAGCCAACAGGTAGTATTGATGAAACCTTTGCAATTAGAAGTGCGTTGATTATTTAGTTTGTGGTAATCTCATTATAAAGCAGTTAATCCCTGTGGGAGTTCATATGGGTGTGCAGCATATATCATAATTGAAGATTGGTGAGCATTTCCACTGCAAATATGGATGAATCCAGTATGGTTCTGTAGCCAGTGATTGTGCCTTCTGTAAGTGGTGGAGAGGAATGCAAATGAAAACTCTTCAGCTGTATTTAAAAATATTTGCTAGACTTTAATAAACTCCAGAGATAATCACTGATTGGATTTATGGCTGCTCTTGCCATTGTTTTTCACAGCTGAAGTCAGAGGCTTGCTTTCAGTCTCATGTTTACTTCCATGTGTCCCTTGGCAATGTGTATTTAAAAAAAAAAAAACCAAACCTGTGTTCTTGTCCATGGGGAGTGAAATCACAGTTCAAGCTTTATATTTGAGCTTCTGTTTCCTTCAGGTCAAAGTCTTTCTATGTGTTAGGTGTGACCTGGTGGGAAATAGTCCTATGTATCTTTTTCTTTTTGCCAAGACTGCCATTCCAGGTGTAAAGGCCTGGAAATTCTTCCTCCTTGGTGTGAGGGACTCTTAAAACAGCAGTTCAAAATCTAGAAGGCAGTGGGGAAACAGTGCAGCCTCTAAAATCACAAAGAAAAATCCTCCACCTTAAAGAATGCACAAAATACCTCTCAGAGCCTCTGAATGACTGAGCATCTACTAGACATAAAACTTGCTGTGGTATTTTGGTAATCTAATGATATGCAAATTCCTGTGATTTATCTGCACTGTGGAGTTGGAGTGAGTCGAGATGGCTGCTGTGGCTCTCACAGACGTTCTCAGCACATGGAACAGTTTGAATGTGTGGAATGCATTATAAGCTCCTGTATAGGCACAGGCAATTCCAGAGTGCTGCTGTGCTCCTGCTGTCCTTAAATGCAGTTTCCCACAGATAATGAAGCAAACTCTGCAGAGGAGGAGATCTGGGGAAAGTGGCTTGCAATTGCAGTGGGTTTTGGGGTTTTGGTTGGTTGGGTGGGTTTTTTTCTTTAAAGGTATTGCTAGTGGGTAATAAAAGCCCTTAACTCTGAATACAGTTAGAGCTTAATACAGTAAAATTCTCTGTAGCTGTAATAAGAAATCTGTGCTAATTGGAGAAGTGATATGTTTTTAGAAATGTACTTATAAACCAGATTTCTTTTGCAACTTTTCTCCCTTACGTTGTTACAAACATACAGGGCAAACCTTAGTTCGTAGGTTGCTTCAAAAATAAACTGAAATTATATTACTATACTACATCTGAATAATACTGTTGTTTTAGATGCAACTTTATTGTAACCTAAGGCATCCTACCTTCCATTTTGGTTTTTCTTTGCCTTTAAAGATGGTTCTTCAGGGACACAAGAGAGTCACAGACTTGCAGCAAAATCAGGGATATTCACAGACCTCCTACTGGCATATAAATTTAGATACACTGGCTAAATATTTTTCCATATGCTAGCACATTAGGATTTCTTTATGCTTGAGATCTAATCTATGTAATCCAATATATCCCTGGGTAGGTAGTAGGGAACTAAATTTGTAGTTTTATTCTGCTAATGTTCTATGTGTTTTGTACTGGAAATGTGCAGTGCCTGCTGATTCTTTAACTCACGGTGTGATTCCATTTTAGACAAAAATAGAATCGGAACGGATAATAGGTTCAGTGGGTAAGAAAGTTCCACAAGAAATTGGAATAAAAGTGAAAAATCACTCCAGTGGCCTCTCCTTGGTACACAGTAGGGACTTTAAACAACTGCTGCAAGGGATCACTGGGGAATCTCCTCTGAGACTGTCGGAGATGAATGTTAAAGAATTTGCTGGATTCCACATAGGACTTTTAAACAAGGTAAACAGCACTGTGATCTTGCATGGCTAAGCAGTTAATCCCATCTGTTTTAAATGGGTAACTTTTATGGACTTAGTGTGGAAGGAAGTACCTTCCCTGAACTGTGATGAGTACAGCATAGACATAAAGAGGGAGAAGAGTAAATGCAATTTTTTTTCATTTGATTTTGGGACACTGTTTGAAAACCCCATGATAGTAAATGAAAATTACTGTGTTTTAAGTGCCAATCTCTGCAAAAGACAGCTATTGTTGTTCATCCACAAATTAATGTGCTTACTCTTAGTGGAGCTGAAAGCATTAATGCTGAATAAGGTTGTGTTGAAAAGACAGCCTTTGAGCTGCTTGTAGCCAGTTATGAAGCTTTAAAGTTACTTAGGAATATTTTTTATAAGTTAATGTTATTACAGTTCATAGTGGAATTTCTCCATGCATAAGAGCTGATGGATTAACTGAAAGTTACTTACTTTGTTACAAAACCAGGATTTGAAGCCACAGGCATTCAGAAATGCCTATGATATTCCTCGTCGCAGTCTCCTAGACCAGCTAACCAGAATGAGAACCAATCTTCTGAAAACACACAGGCTTATCTTGGGGCAGGATGAAGGTAAGGAGTCACAGTTCTTCATTAATAGTTTGAAGAGAATACAGCTATTTTTGTTATTTCCTTAAGGTAGTGATTTTTGTCTCTGGTGTGGGAGCAGAAGTAGCCATTGCATCTCATGCTGAGTCAGACAGTGTCCTTTCCTTGACTCTGAAGGGAAAGGAAGGAAATCTTTGCCTTCTGCCATACAAGATGTCATGCTTGCTTTGAAATTTAAAAATAAGTTTCATGGGACAGCTTTCCCATTCACCAGGGTTCAGTAGACATGTGTTATAGGAGCTCTCTTTGGTTTTTTGTTAGGTGCTGGTGGTCTAAAGATGCAGTTGTCGGCATAGAAATTAAACTTGATTATTTTTTATTCTTCTGCCAATTAAGCTCAGCTCCTGCCAGGCTTATATCCACAGTTTAGTCTTCAGCTCATCCTCTCTAGTCAAAAGAAATAATCAGTTCTAGTTCTTAAATGCTAACACTTGAAGTGTGAAGTTTGTATCACCTTAATTTTAAGACTAAATTGAGGTCTCTTTTCTGTTGCAGACTGCCTTCATAGTGTCCCTGTTGCTCAGATGGGAAATTACCAGGAATATCTGAAAATGATGCCTTCACCTCTTCGGGAAATTGACCCAGATCAACCAAAAAGACTCCATACTTTTGGCAATCCATTTAAACAGGACAAGAAGGTAGGAGGAGCCTTACTACCTTGAAATAATTTGTGAGTAGAATTTCTCCCCCACAACTACAATATTTTGCTAACCTGTGCAGCCTGTGGAAAGGAGGGATGTCTCCCATGTTGTCCAAGAAGAATGTGTATGGAATTGTGCTGGTTTACAGAGCAGCACTGGGCTCTCTCTGGTTACATTGGATATCTGTTCTGAGAGCTGAGATTCCCTCTGAAAGCCACTTGAGTCTGAACACAGAGGCACTGGGCTCATCAGTGCATTGGTGAAACAGTTGCTGTTTTGTACTGCTCCTTACATTATTACTTCCTTTTCAGGGTATGATGATAGACGAAGCCGATGAGTTTGTGGCAGGGCCCCAGAACAAGATCAAGCGTCCGGGGGAGCCCAACACGCCGGCGTCGCTGAAGCGGCGGCGCAGCATGTCCCCGCTGCTGCGGCGGCCACAGGCCCCGCCCACGGTCACCAACCACGTGGGCAAGGGGCCACCCGCTGCTCCTGGCTGCCCCTCCTACCTGGGCCTCAAGGGTGTGCCAGCAAATAAAGGTATCCTGAGCTGTCTGCAGCGCCTTGGGGTGCGGGGATCTGGGGAGGAAGGGAGAAGGTTCTGTCTGTGCTTCGCCGCTATGTGGGAGTGGGTTTCTTTTGTTGGCCTAGATAAACAGGCTGCTGCTGCAGCTAATGAAATCCGAAATAAAAAAACTTGCTGGAGATACTTTCTATCTCAGATCAACGTTTAGTTTTATTTTGTTTATTCTGTGGTAAAGAAGAGTTAAAATACGGTTGTTTCGTTTCCCGCAAATAGGAGTTCTCATACCCACCTATTGCAGCAAGTGGAGTCAGAAGAGAACTCTGTTAGGTGGGTTTGGGGATGAGAAGGAAGACATGAGTTCCCTTAGGAGTCATGGCATTGTACTAGGAATGCAGAACATGGTGACTTCACAATAGTGATAGGAGATGTAGCAGTCCAAAGGGGAAGTATTCCCTTGGTCACATCCACAGCTGAATAACAGTATTGGAGTGTTGTCCAGGGCTGTCAGATTGCTACACAGCACTTCAGACATAAAGGATACAGAACTACTTCTGCTTGGTTCTTTTGATGCTGCACTTGGGCACCAGTAAGATATATATTTTTCACTTGTAGATACCAGTAACAATGTTGTCCAAGATGGCAATGGAGAGAAGAAAGCAGAAAATTGTCAGTCATTGGAGAAGCAAATTGATGGCTTACCTGTGCAAATGGCTCCTGTGGTTCCAGCTGCTGTGGGAGAGGATGAGGTGCTACCCAACGACTTAGACTCCTTACCTGTTGAATTCAATTGTTTAAGTGAAGATGGGTTGGATCACAAACCCGGTACCAACGCACTTGTTCGAGGGCCTCTGAATTACAGTGTGAGTGGAGATGACCAAAAGCGGGCCATGGAGTCTACTTCTGAATCTGTGCCAAATTCCTTTAAAATAACCCCTACCATGCTGGAGGGAAGCAATGCTGACATCAAAATCAAAGTGATGAAAGAGGTTCGCAAACCTGGAAGAAGTAAGTTACTTGGGTTTGTTTGTTTTAGTAGTGTGTATTACATGTGGTGTGAGAGGGAAGACTTTTCCTGGAAGGAAGGAGCTGTTTTCAATGTACACACATCTTCAGATTTTGAGTAAAAAAAGGAGGATATGCTGGGGAGGTGAGTTGGAGTTTAGACTTGTGCTTGGGAGGTTGAGTGCCAAGTTGCCCTGTTTGCCCTCAAATACAAGTTAACTGGTGTAAGAGGTGCCCTGTGAAAGCAGCACCTTTCAGAGGTTTTGGTTTTGTTACCAGTGATCTAATGAGACTGAGTGCTCTGCCTTATGCTGCACTGCTGCTGTGTACACAAAGTGTGCTTGTTGCTCTGTGTCCAAAACTCTCTTTGCAGGGCAAAGGCACATCTCTGTAAGGGTGCATCTTGGAATATGCTCAAAAGGGAATTGAAACAGTTTATAGCTGTGATGGTTTTATTTTTGATTTTGTGAGACCGATGAGTGATGAAACACTAAGAGTTGCAAACTCTTTAAGGACTGAAGACTACAAGTGGCATTCTGCAAAGTGGGCTCATCCAATTTTCTACCAAATTCATGCCTAGTTAATGGTGATGTAGAGTAAAACTGTCCTCAGTGCAAGTCACCTGTCTTGCTGTAGAATTCAAGCAGTCATCAAAGAAAGAAGCTGAATTGTAGTGGCTTGAATGTGTGCCCCTGTTCAGAGGTCTGACCATTTGTGCTTCTCTGCCTACTGCATCACTCTGAGCAGCCTCTTGGTCACAGCACCACAGATTTACTTCTACTGGGATCAGTTATGGGAAATAGTGAAACAATGCTGGTTTGAAACTTGTTTCCAATTTAATATGTCCAGTTTACTCTTTTGCAGTGGACATATTTACCTTGTACCAGTGGGGCAGTCGTGTTGTGCTCACTCTAATCTGTTTAGAGATCTGATGGCAACCTCTGCTTTCAGAAGTGATGGCTCCAGGCCAGATCAGGGTTTGGTGGCCCTGTGCATGTTAACTGTGATCATGGAAATGGGAGGATTCTCTCTACCCTGCCTGCATTTTCTGAGGATAAACGTTCCTGGCTGCTGCTCTTTAAAGAGAACCTTAATCTTTGGTGCCACATTGGAATTCTCAGATCATCAATATTACTTCAAATTATTCTATCACCTGTGTTCTGCTCTTAAAGCTAATGCAGGTGTTTTTCTTGCCTTACATGTTTTATCATACAGAGATATATGAAACTGGGCTTTGTTTTTCCTTTTTGGCTCTTGAGCTTTTCTGAAATTGCATCTGCAACATTCGTTTTTAATACATGGTTGAATTTTTATCTCTTTTTTAGATTATGAAAAAATATTTTCTCTTCTTGAGGAGGTGCAAGGACCTATGGAAATTCAGAAGTATTTCATTGAATTTGCTATCAAGGAAGCAGCAAGGTCTGTATAGATAGAAATTACTCAGAGTCATACATTAAATATTAATTTAGATCATGGGACTAAATGATAAACATTTTCAGTGCTAGTATTTTGATTTTCTGTTTTGACATATTTAAATTACAGTTGTTTCAGTGGTCAAACTACCATTACATTTTTATGTAGTAAATGGTGTTTACTTAAATATGAATTAGGGAGATAACATGTTGTTCTTGAAGACCAACTGAAAATATGAGTGGGCTGGGGAGGGGCAGATGTATTAAATTAAATTTTCTAGCCATTCTAATGCCAGAAATAAAGCAAGCTCTTCCCTACTGGAAACAGGGAGCCTGTGGTAAAACAGTTTGTCATGGCTGAATATTCTTGAGTTCAACGGTATTTTTGGAAGAAGAAATTTATTTTGCTCTCCCTTTCTCCTGCAGGTTTAAAAAACGGGTCTTAATACAACACTTAGAGAGAATTCTAGAGGAACTAGATTTCACCAGCCCACCCAACAGAGTTAATCATGTCAACAGTAGATAATGATGTCCCGGCCAGAGCAATGCGGACCAGGAATGAGTTTGCTGTGCCACAGAAGAGTGGAAGAGGACGTAGCTGCTGCCCTCACCATCTCAGCAGTCAAGTGATTTTACTGTCACAGTCTGAGAAGAAGCAGTGGAGCTTTAACTTTAAGAGCCTGATTCGGCAGAAGCTGGGCTAAAACCTTAAGGATTTGCTATGAAAGGTGTGGCTTTTTCCTGTGGAGGGTGCTCTTTGCTCAACAGGCGGAAGAAAATATCCATTGCTGCCCCTCCTGCAGGTGATGAGAATTTACTCATTTGAACGCTGTCATTAGACATTTACGTGCTGTAGGCAGCAGGTTGCACTAAAATGGGGCACTGTCAAATGCACACACTGTCTGCATCGTGGAGAGAGCCCGTGTGTTCCCAAAAAAACCCTCCCAGAAACACCTGCACTGGTAAAATTGCATGTTGCCACCACAGAGACAAGGGTCTTGTTCCCAAGAACTGCTAGCCATGCCTTTAAACTTGAGATTCAGTGTAGATTGAGAGTAAAGAAACTGCTATTGTGTTAATGAAAGCTAAAGACAGCCCTGTGACTGTTACCACCTGATGGTCACTAAACAATCTACCTCAGACTCTCTTCTGTTTTGTCTGCAGACATTATGAAAGTGCACCTGAGGCTTCCCAGGTCCCCGACTTCAGTTCTCTTTCATCCTGTGAGGAGGACGGAGATTCTTCAGGTGGCCTTGGCACACGCTGTGCTTTGGAAGCACTAAAAGGAAACGCTTTTAAAAACGTGTATTTTAATGTTCATACAAAAGAGATTATTTTGAACAGTATTGTTACCAGATCACTAATTTGATATTTTAACTGTATAAATTTTTTGGAACATATGTATATATAAAATAAACCATTTTATTAATTTTTAAGAAGTGCTAATCTGAGGAGTCTGTAGCGGGCAGCACTGAGTTCCTCCAGTTGTCTGTTACCAGCAGACTGAGGATATTTTTGTAAAACCAGCTGAACCTGGTCTTTCACATCCTCAAACACAGCTTGTGGTGTTAGCTGCAGAATGTGTTTGTACCCTGGAGCACCTGCCCAGGTGTCACTCAGCTTGGCCTCTGGGGTGCACATTTTTACTCAATTTTGAGGGCTGTAAGTTCCAGTTTACCAAGTTGGTCACCTGAGCTGGTATCCTCTCCTCTGTTCCTCTTAACTATTTTGTCCAAAGGCATTTCCATACATGACAGAACATAAAAAGAAGACTGAAGCCACCTGCATGTAATTTTTTTTTCCCTCTTTAAAGCAGTACCAATAATGTGCCAGTATTAAGTGGCTCTTGGGATGAGTGTGTATTTTCAGTTGTTTGCTCATAACCCCCTCTGATCCTCTAACAGCTTTCTTTAAAAGACAGGTTAAAGTTGTGCTCTTGGCCTCATACAGGAAATACCCCAGGGATTCCAGTGGACTGGCCAGGCAGGGAAACAGATTCTCATAGTGAGCCTGTACTTGTCTGTTCTGCTGTTATTTTTGGTACAAACCAGCCTGTGAGACGTCTTTTCCATCCGCTCTGAAGCAGTGGCCTTGGTTTCCTTGGAAGATGCAGTTTGACCATTGGAATGACACCAGTGAAATCCAAGAAGGAGATGAAATTCAAGAAGGAAATGAAATACAGCAACAGCAAATCTCTGTCACGGTGTATATGAATGGAGTGACATAAGAGAAGGCAGTACTATAGATGTGCCCTGATTCTTAGAAGTAACTTTTATTCATCTGTGCAGATGAATAAAATGGAATATTTTTTTTTAAACCCCACAAATACCTTGAAATGATACAGAGGGGGATTTACTCCTTCAAATTTCACATGGCAGCTGTTTGTCACTGTGATGGACCTCCTGTGCCAAATGTTGGACTCTTATAAGGGATTTGATTTACAGAGGGTCAGATACATGTGCATGCCTCGTTGTAAAATGGCCTGGTTAAATGCATCAAGTTGCATGTAATGTGCTATTCTTGAAATAGTAGGTGATAAGGGCAGGCAGCTTTCTTCCATGTAGTTTATGGCTGTTTAACTTTCATCACCGATTCCAGAGACACTCACTTGATCATTGTGTGTCTGAGCAGGGGCCATATTTTAAACTAGTGACCTTGTTAGTGTGTAAATCTGCTCTTTTGGTGGGGTGCAGTTGGCTGCCAGATCAGCTGCAGGGAGCTGGTGACTTCCATTCACTCGTTTGGAATCTTGCATCTCAGAAGCTACAAAATATTGAAGTGCAAGCAGTGAGAATGTTCCCTTACCTCACCATTATTTTATCTGAATGGATTGAATTTGGGTTAGAATATTAGAGCAGCAGAAACCATACAGTGAACTGGACATGAGTCTTCATAAGAAGCAAGGAAGGAAGATGTCCTCAGGGGTTGTGTCAGTGCAGAGATGAAGAAAAAGGAGCAACACCAGTTGATGAAGAGCACACACAGCCCTGAATTCCACACAGAAGTGGCTCCTTTAGGGAGCAGAAAATGCTCACAGCCAGTTTAAGAAGATTCCTAATGGAGAGAATTCCGTGTGAGCCAGACCCAGTGCTGGATGTGGGTGGGACAGGCCTTGAACAGGCATTGTCCTGAGCTGTGCTGGCACTTCAGGGACAGCCAGGAGGGCTGTGCTGGTGTCAGGCCTTGCCTTTGCTGGTGCAGACCATGGCCCAGCAGCAAGAGCTGTGTCAGCAGGGCTGTGCCCTGTGTGACAGGCCAGCCTCTCACAGCAGGGGTGTCCCTCAGCAAGGAATCAGGAGGGAGGGTGGGTCCACTGATGCATCCTGGAATTGGAAGCCATTTGTGCTTTGCTCAAACTTAGGTTTTTGAGCCCTTGTTTATGGAAGGTTGAAATAATGTGTTGAATGTTGGGAGGTAGGGAAGGAATATGGCTCTGTGTTTCCTGTGAGGAGCACTGTTTAACAATCTGAATTAACAATTAGCCCTCACCTTCCTTGGGTGGAAGGGTTGTGAGGTGCTTTGGAGTCTGGATACTTGTGTGAGTTCTGCTGCATCTGTTTTCTGATCCTCTCTTAACTAGGCCTCCTCAGTGCATGTTTCCTTTATTTTTTTCCCTTGTAGGCATCAAGGGTTTTTCCTCCTAAGCCATGCAGCTCCCAGGCTGGTCACCATGGCAGATCTGTTGGGTGCTGCTGTTCCCAGTTTGGGGACACAGTGCATTTGTGGTGGGTGTGTGTATTCTTGCCCAGGTTTAACCATCTTCAGAGAGTGATTGTCATCTTCCAAAACAGCAGCTGCAGAGGCTTTTACTGTGCTGTGCTTGACTGTGCTGTGGTCAAGCAATTGTATGTCTCCCTTTGCAGGAAACTGTAAAAAAAAAAAACAAACTACCCAAAAAAACCCAAACCTATTTTTAGCAGTTTTTTTTTTCATCTGGTAATTTTATCCTGGTTCTTCTAAACTGCCTGGCTGAAATGGCAGCAGCATAGGCTGTTGAGTTTGATTTTTTGGTCTATTCTTTAGTATCTACTAAGAAACTTCTGATGGAAAAATACAAGAAGTGCATTACCTAACTGAAACAGTTTAAAAAACCTATAAAGCTCAATTACAGTGTTTCATACCAGCAACATGACAACATCACACCTTAAGCAAATGGACTTGAGAGTGCTTGTCTTGAGAATGTGCAACCTAGTTAAGCAGAAAACAAGGCCAAAGAACTTCAGATCTGGCAGACAGGAGGTTTGGCAGAGATCTGAAGGAAGGATGTTAGTCACTGGGATTACAAGGAGCTGCTGCTTGCAGGTCTGCAAAAACAAGTTGAAGTCTCCTAAAGTGGAAAAGGAAGAAACTGGAGAAGAAGAATGCCTTGGGATTTAGCAAAAATCTTCTGGCCTGCAGGAATTTTTAAGCTGTATTCTAAATCTGAATCTTGAGATTGTTTCAAGGAGGATGGACTAAGCAAAAAAATGTTGAACTTGCCTGAAATTTTCCATTCAGTTGGGCTTCTTGTTTCATCACTGAAAGACTGTTGGCTTGGCTTTGGCATTGGTGTAGTGTTCTCTCAGTCTGTGATGTGCTGGTGTCTCTTGGTAGTGGCTGAAGCAGGGTGCCAGGGGAGCCCTGTGGTTGTCCATGGAGCTGGGAGTGCAGACAGGGGCTGAGGGAGGAGCTGGTGGAAAAGGCAGTTGTTGCTTGTGTGCTCTGGTTCAGCTTCACCTCTTCCACATCCTTCATTTTCCAAGTGCACAAGATGCTTCTCAGGGCCAGGAGCACAGGTCTGGTGCCTTGAGCAGCTGATTGCTCAGAGTTCAGAGGATGGATGTGCCAAGGAAGGAGTTGAATTGTTGTGCAGACTTGTACAGCCTCGTGGTAGATGCTGGGGGATATTTCCACAGGCAGTGGAAGATCTGAGCTGCACATGCCTTCAGCCACATGGCTTTGCCAGGAATGGGGACTGCTGGTACCATGTAAGGAAAATTGCCCTTTACCAGGAGCTGGGAAGTGCTCAGAGCAGCTGCACATTTCTGATTTTGAGCTTGTGTTGAAGCTCTCAATTTATATTGAAGTCCAGAAGAATAGTTTAGCCTGGGAAAGGTGGTGGAATGAAAACCTCAGATGAGATTTTTGCTAGAGATCTGATGATTTTGAGAGCTTGGGGAAGTTTTATCTTTACATCTGCAGTGGGAATTTGACAGCTCTTCCCTAGTCCTGGACCTGCTCCAGCTGCAGTGGAAGTGGCTGGATCCTTGGCATTTGTGTATGCTTGCTGTCATCTCAATCACTGTCACTCCTCTAATGCAAACAGTCTTGCATAATGTCCCTTAAAATATTGGACACCTCTGGCAATTTGCTGCATCCCAGTGCTCCACTTGCCACTGCTGAGCAGCTGGTAGGAGGGACAGAGCTTTTTGGGAATGATCCCCGTGGTGTGTGCTCATTTACAAAGTACTTAGAGCCCTGCAGGATGCTGAACAGGAGGAAAGGGTTCTAAAGCATTTCGGTTGTTACTAGGGCAAAGCTTTTTTTGCATGGCCAGCCTGTTTCTTGCCTTTTACTCCAGAGCAGGTGTATATTTTAATGTTAAATCATGTTTGTAAATATTTAATACGTAGAATATTTCAAAGAGGGATCCAGTCTTTTGTGAAGGATGGAGTTGGGAGACTTGCCCCCCTTGCTTCATCTTGCAGCTGTGGCCCATGTGCTTGTGCAGAGGAGGCCCTTGCAGAGGAGGATGCTGGGCTGTGCTCAGGTTTTCCACAGGGAAGGACTGCTCTGGAACCAGCCCAGGTCTTGGATCAGTAACAATAGGCAACTGGAGCTGATTTTTGCTGGGTTTGTGGAAATGCACTTACTGTTTCTAGAGGTGGTGGTAGCAGTGGGAGCAGATCCTGTCTGGGCACAACTTCTGGAGCTGAGGAGGCTCTGTCAGGGTGTTTGGGGTTTGAGCAGCCACAGGTCTGGTCAGGGCACGCTGCTGTAGTGGGTGCCTGATCCCTTGGCAGTGGGTGTCTCAGGGATCAAGGGTGCTTTCCTAAATAGGACAGAAATAAAAATGAGCCCTGTTCCCCAAGACTAGAAAGTGATTTTAAAAAAAGGCATTTTGCTGATTGCAGATGATTATAATGCAGCTGCTCGACAGTGACATCCCAGCCATGGAAAAATGACATTGATTCTTTGAGCTGTTTTCCAGTCTGCACAGCATATTAAAACCCTTCATGCACAGCTGGCACATTTAACTTTGATTATGTTGTTGAAGTGACTGATCTGAGAGCAGCCTGGATCCCAGTTGCTTGCAGAATTTGAAAATAAGATTGTTCAATTCATCTGCAGTTGGTTATTTTGGAAGGGAGACAAACTATCTCAAGCACTTTTAGGGCTGCTAATTAAAGTCTTGTGGCTCTCCTCTGAGAGAGTCTTTAAAGATGGATGGACTTACCCAAGGTCATACAGTGTGTCAGTAACAAAGATGATTATAAAATCTGTGCCCTAATTTGGTCTTGCACACTTGAATTATTTCCCTGGTGTGGACAATGCCACCACAAACCAACGCACTGCCTGCTGGGCTCTTGTACGTGTCCCTGGGTTCCTTTTTCCCTGTGCTGTCCCACCTGCCAGCTGGGTCTGGAGAGGTGGAGCCAGGACAGGCTCCCTGCTGCTTCCACAGCGGTGGCTGCGGTGGGTGCCTTTTGGCTGGAAGTGTGCTAATGGAGCTGGGAAAGAGCAGCAGCTTGGAAAGGAAGGTAGGAGGGCTGCAGAGAAGCTGCCCAAGCCTGTAGGCACTTGTGGTGGTTCTGCCTCTTCGTTAGAGTTTGGCTTCTGAGCCGAGCTGCTCCAGCACCTTTCCTTTCCCAGCTCCGTGAAGGCACATTTTGAAATTCCGCTGGCATCCCTGGGCTCGGGGCTCCTCCCTCTGCTCACACAGAGCTTAGAAGCCGCTATCCAAAATGATCCTTAGTGGAAAAGGAGACGGTGGGGGACTCGGGAGCTCTGGAAGAGGCTGTTGTAAGTGTAGCACATCCTTCCAAGCCTCCGGCGGGGGTTCTGCCAGAGGACAGGAATGCCGGCGTTTGGCATGGATGTGGGCAGGACGTGCCGGGGCTCGGCGAGCTGGGAGGGCTCTCACCGAGCTGCTGCTGCCGCAGCCCCTGCGGGTTCCGGCAGGTGAAACCGGGTCAGAGCG
This sequence comes from Polioptila caerulea, assembly GCA_013397295.1. NCBI lineage: Eukaryota > Metazoa > Chordata > Aves > Passeriformes > Certhiidae > Polioptila > Polioptila caerulea. The sequence continues at coordinate 226,503 of VYXF01006619.1, forward strand.
GCTCCTGGGAGCTGTGTGTGAATGCCCCGCAGGAGAGGCCGGCACTGGGGAGTCACGGCCCGGGCTGTGATGGGAAACGGCTCCTGGATAATAGGTTGAGCGATGGTGGTGGCTTTTTTCACACATCAGGACCTTGAGGAGGCTCTGACCTCGTGGGGCAGCTGAAAGCTGTTTTTTGTCTGGGCTCCAGGTGGCCAAAGCTGAATTCCTGCAAATGTAGATGCAATAGCTTCTCCTTCCCAGGGTCTGCCTTGCACCCCTGGACTTGGTGGACCCACTGTTGAAGGGAGAAGAGGTTGTGAAGGTAAGGAGATGAAAGGGACAGCCCTTGCTATGATAGGAAACCAGAAAGAGGTTGAAAACCTTTCTCTGTTCATGCTCAGGCACGAGGTGGGAGCTCCTCTGGGGGAGTGAGCAGTGGTGAATTTGGGAGGTCGGTGCTGTGCTCAGTGCGTGGCTGGCGTGGGCCCTGCGGGGGGGTTTGTGCTGATGGAGTGCTCTGCTCCGTCTGGAGCTCATCTCTAGTGATTCATTCCTTATTTCACTGCTCCTGTTTTGACTTGCTCTTCATCTCTGTGGAGCAGCCCATTGCTCTGCTCCCGGAATGTGCTGGGGTTGAGCCTCAGGTCTGCCCCTTTCCAGCTCTGCAGTTGCTGCCTGAGCACAAGAAGCGAAGGCAGAGAAGAAAGTGCCTTCCAGAGCTCCCCTGCCCACTGCTCCCATGCTGGGAGACAGCCCAGGCTCTTTGCAGGGTTGTCCTCCCTGCCAGCCCAGGACAGCCCAAGGCAGCAGCGTGGCCTTGCAGACCTGGGTCTTTACCCAGCCCTGGTGGGTCCCTCCCGTGAGAGATGAGCGTGGGCCTCGCTCTGCTCTGGCTTTTCCTTGGTGATCTGAAGCTGCTGTATTTAAACAGGAATGGAAGGAGCAGCTTGGCTCCAGCTTCAGAGTGGTGGTGGTGACTTTGAAATGGTGCCACTGTCCCCAAGGTGCCTCAGCAGAGATCTGTGTGTGACAGGGGCTGTAGGGCAGCATTGTGGCCTTGGGCACGGAAGGGGCATCACTGGCGCCTTCTCTCCCCCATGTGCTTTGCATTGTGCTGGGGAGGTGGTGCCTGGCTGGGGCTCACCCAGGCCTGTGGGTGCCTTGGAGGTGCCTTGGTGGCCCAGGGAGTGACAGCCTGCTGTGGGTGTGGGGAACAGGAGCCCCCCTTTGGACTGCCTCCAAACTGGCTGCTCCAAAACCGCTTTGGGCTGCATCCTGCTTTGTGCACTTCTGCGTCTGGGATGGGGAATAAATCACTGCTTCAGCCTTTGCTGTGCACACAGGATACTCCTCCTGCATCCTGCACTGGAGCAGAGACCTCCTGGGGCAGGGACAAGGGATTCTGGAGCAGCCTGGGGCTCCGGGGACATCAGCATTGGCCTTTTGTGGCTGGCCCTGAACTGCTCTAAAATACTAAAATACACAGCAGAAATACCTTGGGGGAGGAGGGGAATATTTTCTTTCCTTGTATTTTTTTTTTTCTTCTGAAATCCAAAGTGAAGTGCCCCTACAGCACAGCCTGCCTCTGGCAGATCCCAGGGAAACTGGTTCAGCCAGCACCAGTCTGGGCAGGGAGGGCACTGCCAGTGCTGGGTGCTCTGCCTGGCAGCATTGGGATGGGAACTGGGAATAAACAGCCACATGTTTGTCTCTGTGTGGGGGCTGTGGGTTCCCTGGGATCGCTGGCATAGGGTGAGCCATTGATAATCCAAATGTCACCTTTTATTTCTTTTTTTTCCCATCTCCCTTCCTGTTAAAATGGCCTGGGAAGCTGTGACACCACACAGCCTGGGCCCCTGCCAAGGAGCCCTGGGGCTTGTGTTCCTGCTCACGCTGCCAGGCTGCCTCGCTGCTCTGTGAACTCCCATTTGCCTTTCTTGGCTGGAAAAAGGATTAAGTTAGCAGGACAGGAAAATTAATTAGCTGCCATTTTAAGGATGTAGCTTTCGTCGCAGTCCGAAGTGTTTTGAAATGGCATTGTGTCACTGAGACCAACCTGGGGTTGATTAAAAGGCTTTTACCTGCCAGTATATCAGATTTATTTCCGCCAGGGTTCTGCCCCTGGTGATTATGGCTTCAAGGTGAACCTCAAGGCCAGCTCCAAGGAATGTTTTGCCTTTGCTGTTAGTGCTGTCTGTGCAAAGCTGGTACCAAAGTCTTTTCTGCATGTTTAACAGTCAAAATAGCCTTGCTTTGCCCTTCCCCTCTGCAGGCAGCCTGCCAGTCTGGCACAGCATGGCAGGGACAGCAGGAACTGCAGAGCTGCAGCTTCCCTGCCCGGCTGGGGGGCTCCCCACAGGGAGCCTGGGGCAGCACCGTGGCCCCGGATGCTGTGGGTGAGCCTCAGCCTTCCCACAGGGTCTGCTGGAAAATTGCTGCTGTTTGGTGCAGGCGGCAAAAGGGAGCAGAAATGGTGCCACCCTTGGTGGGGGGCTGTGTCCAGCTGGAGGAGTCCCCTCAGTCATGGCCTTGCTGAAGGTGTCAGAGATGCAGAAGGGCAGATCTGCTGCACTGTGGTGAAGTGTGAGAGCATCTGAACCATGGGAAGTGATAAGGAAGCCAAAAATCATCTTAGGGTTAGAAAGTAATTGTCATTCCCTGCTTTCTTCAGCAAGGGGGACTGTGTGGCTGCTCCAGAGCCCCTGGAAGGGGCCATTAGCTGCCAGCTTTCCCCAGAGGGCTCTGGGCCCTGTGGGGCGTGGAGCACACGGGGCCTGGCACCGGGCTGCAGCGATGGCTCCATCTGGGACAGCAGAGGGGACACAGCACACGTGTGACCAGGAGGGATTGGCACACATGGTGCTGCAGTCCAGCCCTCACTGACCTCTGGAGTAAGTGCTTCTGCCAGCTGCACTCCCACTCCGGCCCCACACAAAAGGGCTGCACAAGTGACCAATCTGACACAAACTGTGGGCCCCAGCCCCTCACCTGCAAGGGTGTAAATGACTCCTGCCCTCCTTAGCAATTCCCCACTGAGCTCTCACTGAAATAGTTCAAAAACCCAGCAACAATAATGCAGATTAAACCTGCTACTTCAGCAATGAATGGAAATCGCCAGCGCATATTTTTTTTTTCTTTTACTATTTTATGTAGTAGAAATATCATGGCTCATAGCCAAAGCAATTCAAGATGTGACGGCTGTAAATGTGCATTGGGCGAGGCTGGAAACTCTCCAGTCTAATTCAAGAAACTCTTGGCTCAACTCTTGCTTTGCTTTTGAAGAAGAGAAGCTCATCTGTGAAGAGCCCCATGCTGCAAGGTAAGCACGAGGTGGCTTTGGGAGCTGGTGAAGGTGCCCCTTCCCAAAACACCAGTTTTATTGGTGTTTTTCCCTCCCATTCTGTGCTGGATGCAGAACTGCAGCAGCACAGAAAGCAGATGAGGGGTGAGGCTGCTGCTGTCTCTGGTGCAATCCTGATGGATGCTGTATTGAGCAAACTCCTCCAGTGTTTTGCTAACTTTAACCTCCCCCAGTGGAAAAGCAGAGCAAGGAGTCAAAAGTGATCTTGCTCAAGTCCAGGATTTTAACTATCACCAGCCCCGGGTGCAGCCCAAGCGTTTCCCCCAGTGAGTGTTGCAACACCAGACCTTGCAGGAGCCTGTCCCACGGGCTGGAAGAGTGGATGAGCACATGGTACAAAAGCCTTTACTGTGGTTAAATTGAAGACAGAAAATGTGTCAGCTCTGCCTGAGAGGACGATGAGGAGCCTCAAAGGCAAGCAGATCCCCAGGCTGGTAACATTTCCCTCCTAAGTGTTTTACTCAGCTACTTGCAGCTATTTTGACCCCCCCTTCTGATCTTATCTCCCAGTAATGGACGCCAGGCCAGACAGCACTTTCACACAGAGCTGCCATAATTAAGGCAATCACTTCATGGCAGTGCTGGGCAATAACTTTTTAACAGTCACTCACCAGGGATTTGCTGCAGCAGGCTCCAGGATGGTCAGAAATAAACAAACAAACACTTTAAGGATATCAATTTTTATTTGACATTGTGAGATCAATAAGAAAAAATAATTTGTACAGCTTTGTGATAGAACCATTGCTGCTGCAGAGTGAGGCTGCTCCTCACGAGAAGGGCCCTGACACAGCCACAGGTGCTCCCAGCAGGACCTGCTGAGCAGCAGGTGATGTTCTCCACCTCCCACCTCGGGCAGGTCCCTGTAGCCTTCCAGCAGCACAAACGGGGCTTCTCAGACGTTCTGTGTGAGCAGCTCTGCTCTGTCACCCTCCGCCAAGGGCTCAGTGCAACCACGGCTGCAGAACCCGTCTGCTGCAGTGGTTACTGAGCTCCTGCTGTGCTTCTCCCTCCCTCCCTCTGCTAATTCTGTCTCTCCTGTGCCCCACAAGGTCACCTGGCCCATGTTCAGCCTCCCCTCTGTGCAGCAGCTGCCTCACAGCAGCCCTGTTCCCCAAGGGAACAGCTCTGTCTGCGATGGAGAGATGACCCAATCCTATCTGGGAGGCCTTTGGTGCTGGCAGGAGCTGATTTGTGACACCAGCAAGAGGAGAACCAGGACACTTTAGGAACTAATCCTGCGGCTCAGATGCTTTCAGCTGGCAGAGTAACCCTTTCTAATCAAACCCAGATGCTTAAGAGTGATTGTAGAGCAGCAGCCACGGATATTGCTCGAGCACTGGGGCACCCACTCCATAGGACGGGCAGAGCTAGAAAAAGAGGCTTCAGTTTACACAGTATTTTTGCCAAGCTTTTTGCCTTTAACAGTTTTAACAGTTTAGAAAAATACCAAACACAACAGATGCCAGGACCAAAGGCTGAGTTTCCACTGTGCCAGTGAAACATCCTCCAACCAGGCCAAATTCTCGCTGGCCCCACCAGTATCTCGACCTACCCTCCCTCTGCTGTGTCAGGGAGGGGAAAAGCCAGACCAAGAGATTTTAGCATTGATTCAGCCCATTAAGGGAGATAAGAATTTAGACATAAGTAAGAGTTAAGGACAATATGATCAGTTCTAATACATGAAATCAAGACAGTAATCTTAAATCAACGAAGGGCTCAGCTGGAAAAATCAAGGTGGAAGGCTCTGTTGGCAGGAAAGGGGGTAGCTGTCCTGGATTAGTGCCAGCAAACAGAGCAAGCTGCTGGACCCTACCCCTGGCTCACACACAGAAGGGACAGTTCTCACTGACACTGAATATGAAGATGACTTGGAGGCTGTACCTGGTGCCAACGCCACGTTCAGCACAGACCCAGCGCTCGGCATTGCCCGGCTCAGCGCCGGAGAACACGGAGTGTGGCAGATGATCTACGTGAGCTGCCTCCCAGGAGCACCAAAGCACAGCCCAGGGAACCTGGGGCAACTTACATGAAACCAAGGAGGGCAACGAGGAAACAACGTGGTAGTGGAAATCCAGGAAAAAAAGAATAACCCTTCACACAACTGTTTATCAGCATTATAAAAAAATAAAAACAAAAGCAATCTCTTTGACTTCCCCCGCCACACCGTGCTGGTGTCCCACAGGCATTCTAGGATCAGATGCTGCCCCTTTTTCTGCTGTTCAGTGATGCAGTGCACACAGCATTTCTGAGGGGATCCATGGACTGTAGTGCAAGCAAACTGAGAAAATAAATACACTCAAACATTCCCTCCTGTCAAAGAACATTAATTGCAGGAAAAACTAGCTTGCTTTTTGTTTTAACTGAAGTTAAGTTAGCTGCAACTTGTTTTAGTATCTGAAACTTTGAAGATGTGTTTCACAGCATAACTGTAGAATTTACACTGCATTGCCAATCCAGAATTCGGTCATTCTCATTAACAGCGTACAAAGAAGGTCATTAGTTTATATATATATATTTATATATATATATATTTTTTATAAAGTCTGGAAGATCAATATAAATACTGCTCCAGAAATTAAAAAAGTGTTTACATCCCCGACTTGAATATTACATCTCAGTGTCCTGGGTTATTGGTGTCATCTGTAAAAGTCTTAGCGGCGCAGTGGTTCAAGTTTTCGAAATTTCAGTGCCGAGCTGGATGACAAAGCATCTTGGTTTGAAGAAGAATTCACTGTGTCTGGGGACTGGAACAATACTCTACCACGATGATTAAATACATAAAAAGACGGATGGTTCCTTAATGTGTCAAAAGTCCTTCAAAATAAATGTAAAAAGCCAAGGTTAATACTCTCTCAGAGCAGGGAGTTTAGGACAGTCAGTCTGGGGTGTATTGACTTTAGACACAGAAATACAAGTTTTCAATCCAAAACTCTTGCTTGCTTTTAAGTTTTCTAAACTAAAACACTGAGGAAATACACAGCCAGTTGTGGAAAAGACCACAAGATGTCCATGTCACAAACTTCCCCTTCCTTTCAGGAGCTCAGGGGCTGTGGATGCTCCCTGCAGGCACACCACGTGCCAGCCTTTGTTCAGCTGACACAAGTCACCCCCCATCCCCCTGTGTGCCTCACACTGAAGGCTTCAGGTGAACACTCTGAAATACAATTATGTCAACTTCTCACTTCCCATACTCCCCTGTGGTTTTGGAAATGGCAGAGAGGCAATGTCTGCCCATCCAATTTCCTGTCAGAATCACAGAATATTCTGAGTTGGAAGGGACCCACGAGGATCATTGAGTCCAACTCTGAAGTGAATGGCTCATAAAGCAGTTGAACCTACGACCTTGGCATGCTCTAACCAACCATCCTCTTCAAAATCTTGATCCAAAATCCCTTTTCTTACAGTCTTTCAGATGTCCTGCCTTGAATATGCTGTGTGAGGCTCAAGTGACTCAGACTCTCATGAGGAAGCAAACACAAGCAGGGTGAGCCAGACCCTGCAGTTTGAGACCATGCCATGACACCAGGGGGTGATTCCTGAGCTCTCCTTCCCACCTGCACATTTCATTCCTCTACCACGTCTGCACAGCAGGATTTCAGATGAGGAAAAGCAGACAGTCTATTTGGTTTCTGCCTGTTATCTAACTCTCCCTAAAACTCAAGACACTGCTTTGCAAGCAAGGCTGTTCCCCTCGGGTCCCTGCCTGCAGCGTGCACTGAAGGACTGAGCTCAAGGGAAGGGAGTTTAGCTCGTGCAGAGAAGCAGATACCGGTGCGCACAAAAACAAGAACCAAAACATACTTATTTTTGAGTTCTGAAGTGGCATCCATGTCCTTAAACTCTCCTGCAATATGTGCTATCCCATAGCAGGTGACTGCAAAGGCCAGCAGAGTCTGCAGGACTATCTGCAACAGAGGGAGCACAGCACAACACACACATTACTGAGAGCTCTGCACCGTCACCAGAGTGTGCAGCTTTCACCCAGCATCTCTGGTGCTTCTCATCCACTGACACCAAACAGAGGTGGGCAATTCAGCAGTGGGGAAACTGAGGCACGGGAGAATTAAAATTCTCTCCTATTTGCACAGCAAAACTCCAGCAGAGCTCCAGCTACCCCAGCACAGGTCTGGGTTGCACCAACTGAATTGATTTGCACGGCCCTCAGCAAGAGCCTGAGACCAAACACCTGAGTGTTCTGGGCACTCCAGGATCCAAACTCCTGCCAGGGACACAGCCCAGCCCAGGCGCCGTGCCTGGCTCTCCTGGGCACCTGATCTCCCTGTCCTTCTGACTAAGGAGAGAGGGAACAGATAAGTGAAGTGGAAATTTGAGAAGCAAGCAAATAAAGTAAATAAAAGCCCCCTTTGCTGAAGCAGGTTGTGCTGGGATCAGTCACGCTGCATAAACACGTGTCAGCCAACCAGAGGGTGCAGGATGTTTATGCTGCAAAGGAGGTGAAGGATGCAAAAGCTCTCTGAGCTACATTCAGGGAATCCTGGACAAGATGCTCCAGGGTAGTTCTAAAGGAGAGGGAGATCTGGATCTGGGGTTTGGCTTCACTGACAACTACAACACACTCAGGAAGTTGGGATGAAAAGTGTGGGGTTTTTTTGACAGTGGGAGCTCCGATGAAAGTGCAGCTTAAAAACGACTTTACCCTTTAAGCTCGCCTAGCACATTAAAAGGAAGCAATTGAGAAACTAAACCACCCCACAGTTACACCTTTCACACATCGCAAAAACTTACATCTATGGGCAACGTTTCATCTTCCTTTTCTGTCAACCTCATGTAAGAACGATCTACAAAACAGAAACACACGCACGCATCAAACACTCTGTGTGCAAATAAACAGCCCAGCAACACAACCCCCAGAGAAAAGGCTGCAGAGACACGAGTCAGCCGCGCCCCTCGCCGGGCAGCTGGGCCGGCCCTGGTGCCGCCGGGAGGTTCCGCTGGCCCGGAGCACGGCTGGCCCCCGCCCAAGCAGCCGGGC
>VYXF01006619.1:236825-253214 GCA_013397295.1 Polioptila caerulea
GGCGCGTCCCGGGGCGCTGGAGGAGGAGATCGTGTCCGAGAAGGCGGCGGAGGAGAGTCACCGCCAGGACAGCGCCAACCTGCTCGTTTTCATCCTGCTGCTCACCCTCACCATCCTCACCATCTGGCTCTTCAAGCACCGCCGCGCTCGCTTCCTCCACGAGACCGGGCTGGCCATGATCTACGGTGAGCCCCACGCGTGCATCCCCGCCCCGCGGAGCCGTGCGGAGCTGCCCCGAGCGCTGCCAGCCCCTTCCCGAGCAGCCCCGGCTCCGCGCCGGGCCGGCCGCGGGGCTCGCTGCTCGCGGCACGCGTGGCACCAGCAGCGCATCGCTCCCTCGGTCGGTGCCCGGTGGCCCCTGGCCGAGGCGCTGCCACAGGGCTTGTTTGGTGGGCGAAGGGGTGCGGGGGGACACGGCACATCCTCTCGTGGGTGCAGCTGGACGCTGCTGTGTCACCGGGATAGCCCCGTCCTGCTGTGTCCCCTGCTGAGCCTTATCTGGATGTTGCTGGAGGAGGGTTGGTTGTTTTCCAAACCCCAGGTATGGAGGGCTCTCGAGGGCAGGGTTGCTCCCAAATCTCTGGCAGTGAGGAACTGGTTGGGTTTTTCCAGACGGCCTCACAGGGTGAAGCTGGCAGGGTCATGAGCACCACTTCACCAAGCACTGGCAGGTCCCCCGTATCTGCTGAGAGTGGGGACCTGGGGCAGCACACACCAGTTGTTATGCTGGTCAGGAGCCTTCCATCCCAGGTTGGATGGGGCTCTGAGCAACCTGGTCTAGTGGAAGGTGTCCCTGCCCATGGCAGGGGGGTTGGAATTGGGTAATCATCAAGGTCCCCTTCTGACCCAAGCCATTCTGTGATTCTGTGATCCCACATGCTGGGGCCAGAGGCTGTGTTTCCGACGTGTGTTTAAAGCATCCAAATTTCCAGAGGCTGCCCAAGAAGAGTGGAGAGGCCATTTGGGGGATTCTCCCACCCTTTGCCATGCTCAGGGGCCTGCAGAGACAGCAGCTTTCTATCCTGCTGCCTTCTATCCTGAGTGCACAAGCCCCTACCTTCAGAGTCCCCCCTCGTGCTGTGACAGGACCTCTCGGAGAGGAGCCCCATGAGTGTTCCCACTGGAGGTGGAGCAGGGCTGTGGGTCAGGGGAGGGGGCTGTAGACGTTTGGGTTTTAATGGTGGCCTGTGATTTACCGAGGTGACATGGCCTCGTGAAGTGGCCTGAACCAGGGTATGGAGGGGCCATACGTGGCTGTTTCTGGCATGACTTTGTGTTCGACCAAAGTAGGACTGGAAGGTGTGCTGGGGAAGTGATTAATGTATCTAGGGAAGTTTTGTTGAATTTAGGATCGAGAAGGCATCTCCTGCTGCATGCTGTGGTTGGTGTCTGTCCTCTGGGTGGCCCTTGCTGGCTGGGGGTGGTGTGTGACTGCACAGAGTCAGATGTGGCTGAATCTCCCACCCAGCAGAAAGCTTTGATCTGAAAGCTGTGACTTGACCTGTTTGGGCCACTGGCTTTTGTGATCTCAAGTTTGAGTTAATTGGAAGTGTCCTTCCAAATGAAGGGGTGGAGACACTTGCATCAGCCCACAGGCACGAAACACTGGCCTGCTTTTTCAGGGGCACAGAATACTACTCTGCATTTTTAGATTCCTTCCAGCCACTGCTCAGGGTCGTTCAGACGTTTCTGGCCTCCTGCCCTGGGTGGGGATGGTCACCTCCTGGGACAGGAGCTGTGCTGTGGGAGGTCTTCTCTCTCCTGCTGCCCCAGAGCTCCTGACTTTCTGTTCCTTTCATGCTTTCACACTTGCCCTTAACCTTGGTCTTTTTCTCCTGGATGTTTCTTCCTCTTGATTATCCTCTCTCCCTGAATTACCTGAGTGCTCACTTTATTCTCAGAGCTCATCCTGGGTTGTTTCAGTCTCCTGCTGATCCATAAAACCTTTTCTGTCTGCTCTTCTGCAGACTGTGCTTAGAGAATTGCTGGTGAAATCGGTAATGTCACCTGTCTGATCATGCAGAAAATCCCAAGTTTTCCTCAGTATCAAGGCTTTTGGCATTTGCTTCTCAGGTAGTGGCAGGTGCCATAGGAAGAGGGATGTGTAATTCCCAAGGAGTGTTGAGGTGCTGTTGTTTTACCATGACAGCTTAAAATCTGCAGGGAAGAAGGGAGGTATTGCTGTCCCTGGCTCCCTGCAATGCTTTCAGCCCCAAGGAAGTTCACTGAAAACGTGGAAGGGCTGCAAAACAGATCCTGAAATCTGAACAAGAGAAGCAATTTGCAAAAGCTTATCCTTTTCTGTTTGAAAAACCCAACAACAACTAAGCGAAAACTTTCACATATATCTCTTTTGGCAAAACACATCAGTTCCTTTGTTGTCTTTGTTTTTACTGGGAGTGATAAGCTCTTGCTCCAGGTGGATTTCTCTGTGCAAATCACACTGTCAGCTCAGAGCTGATGTTCAAGGGCTGGACGCTGGCTGGGGTAATTTCACAGTGATAGACAAAAGTTACTTAGTAGCTTCATTTCAGTGTTTCAAATGAGGTTCCCACGTCTGAGGTGCTCAGCATTTAGGATGATTAATTGAACAATTTTGTTTCACTTCTTCTCAGAGTCTGGTGGTGGATGTGCAGGAGCTTCTCTAGAAGTTTAGTTTCCTTGTACTTGTTCCCACTTCGCCTCTGGATTGCATGTGCCTAAACTGCTTGTTGTCAGGATGTCTTCAGCTGTTACATTTTTCTTTCCTTTTGGTGTCCAGTTTAATGCTTGCCTGGGGATCCTGTCTGCTTCCATTGTTGTTAAGTGCTGGGTTTGGTAATATATTAGTCTTCATTTAAAACATTACCTCGGAAATGTTCAACAGCACCTTAAAAGAAAGCCCATGGGCTTTTGTTCTTTTTAATGAAGTCAGGAGAAATGCAATGAAAATAATCTCTTGCACTTTGCATAAAAGAACTCAATTAATTTGCCGGCTTTGCCTTCAGCTTCTCAACTCCTTGCAGCTTTCAGCTGGCAGCTTCCTCGGTGTTGGGTTCCCTCTGCTCAGCTCAGCTCCCTCCCAGGGCTCAGTTTTGCAAAACTTCTGGCAGCAGAAGCACGTCGATACTGGCTCCCAGGCTGCTGCTGGGGCAGCCCTGTGAGTGCCAGGGGAGTCTGAGCCATTTCCTAAGAGCCTGGCGGAACCAGGAGCACCTGCAGGGTGCCCTGGGCTTGGTCCAGGGAGCCTGAGCTCAGGGCTGAGCTTGGTGTCTGGAAAACCACATCAGGTTTGTCCCAAGTGCCTCCTGTGAGCATCGTTGGATAGAGAGGGTTGATCAGATCCACTGTGGGGCAGAAGGGGCCTTTTCATGTTGGTGGAATAATTGGTTTCCAGCAGAGCAGCAGGATGCTTTCCCTGCAGGTGGCTCTGACAGTGTCTCTGTGTCAGGGCCACTGGCAGGGTCACACTCAGTGCCCAGGAGCAATTTGTGTATTTGTGTATTTGCACGTGGGTGTCTTTCCCCACCTGGCAGCCTCCCAGGCAGCCTTTTCCTGAGCAAGACAGAAAGTCTGAAGCTTGGCTGGCACACAGGGTCAGGAACAGCTGCCTGGATAAGGAGGTGGCAGAGGAGCAGGGGTGCTGTCAGATATAACACTGCTTTGGGACAGAGATTAAGAGTGGAGAGGCGGGTGAGTCAGGATCTCTTCTGAATTCACAGCAGGGACTCCTGTCTGTCCCTCCTTCCTCCTGTGGGGCCTCTCATCTCACAGTGCTTAGCCCTGGTGTTGAAGGGGTTGCTGGTTGGGTTTCCTTCTGTCTGAGCAAGGGCAGGCAGCTTCTGGTTCCTGCACGAACCTCTGAAATAATTTTTTTTTTTAAGAAGAAACTTTTTAGAAGTCACCCCGGGTAGTTCTTGAGGGCTACAAAGTGTGATGTACCTTAATAGCCATAAGCAGATGTAAATAACCCTTTGAAACTCCTTTTATCCGAGTGAAGGGTTTTGGTTGTTCCCTGTGGTTCCTCTAGGATTGTCATCTTCTGGGTGAGAGGAAAATGGAGTGTTTTGTCCCACTGCTGTGGTGCCATGCAGCCACTGCCATGTGCTCCTGTAAGCACATGCTGTGGCATCATGATGTGACACACTTGCTTTCATTCTATACTTTTATTTCTGGAGCACTGGAAGATCACAGGAGCAGAGGCTGGCAGAAAAGTAAGCTGAAGAATTGCTTATGGTGTCCCCCCTAAATGATGGTGGTGTAAAAGCAGCCCTCAGCTGCTCTGCACAGTGTGATGTGCCCTGAACTCTCCTTGCTGGAGCTTCCTGTGCCTGGCTGTGCCCAGAGGGAGCTGTTCTGTGGCTGTTGGGGTGATCAGGGCAGGATGAAGCCCGGAGTGGTGAGCACCTGGTTGATGGTGCATGGTTTAACAGCATTGGTAGCCTTGTAGCTCACCTGTGCTGTATTAGACCAGGGGTTGGGGTCTGTCCAGTCCCTGAGCTAAGCTGTTCTAGGTCAGCAGGGGTGACTTCGTGTGCAGCCACCTCCTCTGCCTGTGCTTGTGGCCTGGGTGTGTGTTCTGGTGGCCCTGCTATGTGTGGCACTCCCTGAGATGGGAGGTGGAGCTTTTCTTTTCACCATCCAGAAAAATTGCAAATCTTGTCCTGGAAGAATTGTGGCCAAGGGAGGTGAAGTCAAAAAGTGGGGGGCAGATGAGCTGGCTGCAGGAGGTGCTGAATGAGCTGTGGCCCCACAGTGTCCTGCCCAGGCTCTGCTCCCCAAGAGGTGGTGGCACGGGAAGAGTTGGGTGTTCCTTTCAGCCAGGGCTGTGCTCTGCCTGTAGGAAAGCACAGAGCAAGGCTTTAATTAAGGCAGCAGTGAGGAGCAGGAGTGTCCTGGGAGGCAAATGGAGACGCCTGCAGAGCGTTGCGGTCTGTGTTTAGTTCCCACGTGTCTGAAAGCTTTTCATGAATGTGTGGTTCAGAGATGGGGCTAAGATCCAGGATTTCTGTGGCAGCTTGGGGCCACCTCAATCGAGGAGTTTCCAAACCCTTTTGTGCTGAAGGCTACATGGAAAGGTGTCTTGTGGGACACCCCTCTTCCCCAGCCTGCAGACGTCAAAACGCTCTGCCAGGAGAGCACTCAACACACTTGAATCTGAGTTTGAGACCTCAGACAACAAAAGAAAAATGCTTTATAAATTGCTGACTTGCCAATTAACCCCAAAATGCCCCTACTTTGCAGCTGAGCTGGAGGCAGAGTTGCCTCATGGGGCTGCCCCGGGGCTGCTGCTTGTGGTGCAGAGCTGAAGTTTGCAGGGGCAAGGAGTAGATCTGGGTGGTCGGCCTGAATTGGGAAAGAGGTTTATATATTTATATTTCAAAACGTGGTTTTATAAAAACAAGGAGGGCTGGAAAGAGGCTGTATGGTGCTGCACCACCCTAGGAAGGATGCTTGCCAGCCTCAGAGTGTTCAGGGTGGTTGCTGGGTATCATCTTTAATCCCTGCCAAAATGAAGAGTTTATTATATCAATGTCAGGTTTCAAGGTTCAAGGGGCACAGTTTTGGCACATGTGAGCAGCACCTGGCCCAGCAGTGCCAGGTACTCAAAAAACTCAGCTTGCCCTCGGTCTGACTGATTGCTGGGTGGTTCAAATCCTTCAGGACTTGTCCATGGCTGTGTCAGAAACTCCCCATGAGCACGGAGCCTGGCTCACGGGGGGTGAGGATGGTTCCATTCACACAGGCAGTTAGTGGGTTGTAGTTGTGCTCAGCAGCTGAGCAGGAGTTCAGGGTCCTGGTGCTGCATCCATGCTCAGGGGGGTCATCCTGGGGGTTTGCTGTGGTTTGTCTCACAGCCCTGTGTCCCCCCCAGGTGTCCTGGTCGGCGTGGTCCTGCGCTATGGCATCCACGTCCCCAGCGACGTCAACAACGTCACCCTGAGCTGCCAAGTGCAGACCAGCCCGGCCACGCTGCTCGTCAACGTCAGTGGGAAGTTCTACGAGTACACCCTGAAGGGGGAGATAAGTGCCCAGGAGCTCAACAATGTCCAGGATAATGAGATGCTGAGAAAGGTAAGGGAGGCAGTGACTGGAGAGGTGAACGGTGCTTCCCACTCCCTCCATGGAGAGGGGGCCTGGATCTGCTAGATGAAGTGTTTTTAGTTTGGTTTTTTCACTTGTGATTGTGATGAGCAGTAATTTATAAGTTGAACACAATGTCATGAAACTCTAGTTTTAGCTCATCTTAATTTAAGCTGTTTAGACTCTGGGATTTGTCTCCAGAAGATCCTCAGTGTTGACCCAACATGGTGGATCTCCATACATTACTTTCATATTTGTGTTTTGTCTTGCAAAATTTTAACAAAACATTTTACCGTTGGGTTTTTTTTTTATTCCTTTCTTAACAGGTGACTTTTGATCCTGAAGTATTCTTCAACATTTTGCTTCCTCCCATTATATTTTACGCAGGCTACAGCTTGAAAAGGGTACGTGCCTTTACAGTGCTGATGTTTTTAGTTCCTCTGCCTCCAGAGAATTTTTAATACTTGCGAGTGCTTTAATGCTTGCTCAGCAGGCTGAGGCTGTGGGGGTGGGTCTGGTTTTGCCCAGCAGATGTGGGATTGTGGGAAGCAGAGCTGAGAGTGCCCCCCTCATTCTTGTCTGCCCCTCTGCCCTGGGAAGGGTCAGTGACTTCAGCCATTCCCAGCAGAGGTTTTTGGGGTCAGCCAGGCCATTTCAGCCATCCCAGCTTTCCAAGCACATGGGAGTGTGGGAAGGTTTTAGAAAGCAGCAGCTCTCTGAAATGCTGACTTGGAAGGAGAGGAGGATGATGCAGTTTAGCTTGCGGGAGAAGGAAGGAGGAATGCTGCTGGGTTAGGAAATCAGTTCCCAGGACTTGGAATAACACCTTATTAAACACCCAGGTATGAGAAAATGGTACATTCATAATTATTAATGCTGCATTAAGTGTTGGTCTGGCACTGGCAGTGCTGGGCACCCTGTGCCTGTCCAGCTTGTGGTGTCTGAGCTGGGTCCAAGTTGCTGTGGACCCTGTGGGTGCCTGTGCAGGCTTGAAATAAATTGTTAGCAAAATATAATTCAGTTTTTTGGTTTTTTTCTCCTGCTAGAGGCACTTCTTCAGAAACCTAGGATCAATCCTGGCATATGCTTTCCTTGGTACTGCCATTTCCTGCCTGGTTATTGGGTGAGTAGATGGAGCTGATCTGATTCTTCCACAGGGGTTTGAGCTGTGCTTGGGAGAAGTGCTCTGAGCCTGGAGCTGAAGCTGCTAATCCCAGCCCTGAAAGGTCACAGAGGCTCTGCTGCTGCTGCTCAGCAGCAGCAAATAATACTATTTACTGTGTAAACTTCTGCTGCGTGGACAGGATGGCTGCTGTCTAATTGTGAAGTGCTCTCTCAGCATCTGAGCATCCCATGAGAATAGTTATTCATGGCAAGGAAAGTTTCACACTTTAGAGGAAATTGTCTTGATATATCAGCAACTTCAAATTGTTGAAAGCATAAGCCCTCATAAACTTGAGGCTCAAGAGTAGAGGGCAGAATCATAAAGGCAGGTGTCTGGTGAGCACAGATGTGTTTCAAATTGTTTATCCCTCAGTTCAGAGGCTGCTGGATGGTTCCCACTCTGGATAGTAGCACACAGGCTGACACAGGGTGTTTTCCACTGGAGTCCAGTGGATTCAAACAAACTCAGCATCCACATTGTCTGCCCCTCACTGAAAGTTTTGGCCATTTCAGAGTCACTCCCAGGTGACTTCACTGAGCTAATGTGCAGCACTCAAAGTGATCCTTGACCCCACAAGCCTGGCTGCTGCTTTCCTTTAGCCATGCTGTGCTCCTGGAGGCGTTCTGGTCCCAGCCCTGCTGGCACCATGTTTGTGCTCCAGTTCAGAGGGTGCTTTGGTGTGTGTGGTCCAGCACTCACCTCCAAGGTCGTGGCCCTGGGCTTTCACCAGGCTCAGTCCATCCCGTGCAGTTCTTTGATGTTCTGGCACTTGGTTAGCTTTAATCTGGTAAATTCAGGGAAGCCAAGCCCCTATGGTTGGAGTTTTAATGCATTGCAGAGATGTGTAACTGCCTCTTCTGATCCCCAGCTCTGTCGTGTACGGCTGCGTGGCGCTGATGAAAGTCACTGGGCAGCTCGGGGGAGATTTCTACTTCACTGACTGCCTCCTGTTTGGGGCCATCGTGTCAGCCACCGACCCAGGTGTGTTACAGTGTTTCCCTACATTTTGGTCTGGTTTGGGTGCTGGGGCAGAGGGGAAGAAAGTCTGAAACCCCTGCGAGTTCCCTCCTTCTGAATTTTGGAGCTTAATTTATTTGTGACATTCTTTATGGTCAGATTTGTCTCTGTGCCTTTTAATTTTCTTCAGTTATGTGCAATACAGCTTCCAAATCTCAGCTTTCCTGAATCCTTCTTTGCAGTGGAGTCCTAGGCAGCCTCTCTCTTGACTTTGCTGGGTTTGGCATTGTGTCTCTGCCACCCTGTACCAGCAGCTGTTGCAGAACAAGATCTGTAATGTGGGGAGGGTTCAGTTGGTAGTTTTAGTTAGTTTGGCTTTTTTCTCCTGCTTCCAGTTTGGTTGGATTTTGGCAGGGACTAATCTAATTGAAATTAGATTAATGAGACCTTGGTTTACTGATGCACTTTATAAATCAAAGCTGAAAAACATGCTTTGTACAGTTAAATTGAAGTTAGTTCATGATGGCTTGTATGTGGTAGCTGTTTACTTTCATGCTCTCTTTTCATGTAAAAACACAGGGCCACAGAAAGGTCTCTCTTTGCTCCTGCCCTTTGCTGAACAGGGCTGGAAATCTTCTAATGTGTAGAAATGCTGCATAAGAGCTGTTGGTCTTGTGTTCCTTCTTTGGGGTTGAAATAGGAACAAGAAGATTTCACAGGTAGAAATGGAGCATTTCCCTGTGCATAAATGTGTTAACCTCCACTCAGTGTGCCCTGAGTGCTGTTTGAAAGCACTCACAGAAGTTGGTTGGAATTGGCTCAGCCCTCAGCCTGAACTGTGCCTGATGCACCATGTGTTACATCTTGCTTGCTTTGGATGTTGTGATGTTTCTGTGAGGCTGATATGCAAAACCTGCTGCTTTCCATTATCTTCTTGGAGCTGCTGGATCATGGAAGAGCTTGAGGGAGCTCTTATCTCTGCCATGTGGCTGTAAATCACAGAAACCCCCACATGGGGTTTGAGACGGTGCCTGGCTATTTCCAGTCAGGTCTGAAACGTTGTGTGTCTGTGCTGGCACTTAGAATGTGTTGAATCCAAGGATTTTGCTCAGAGTATCAGGAATGGAAAGAAAAGGCAGTCATCATCGTGGACAAGCCTGATCCTTCTGGCTTTCTGCCGGTGGAGAAGGCTCCCCTGATGCTCTGAGCTAGCAGCATCCCTACAGCTGGATGGCTCATGCCAGCCTGGTACTGTGGCCCAGCCCATGAGCTCAGACCCTGGGAAGCTCAGAGCAGAGTTTGTTTATGTCTGCCTGCAAAAGATTCAATAGGCCAAGATGTGTTTTAGTAAAAGGAGGAGGGAAATGATGAATCAAATCCCAATCTGAAAGAGCAGAAGGAAGACTGTCAAAGAGAGCACGAGGGGCAGCTGGCACCATCGCAGCAGTGGCACAGATGTGCAGGAAGGCAGCTTTCTGAAAAGGACATTTAGTCTTTGATTGCATCGAAATAACAGCACCTCTTTGAATGTCTCTCTATTTTTCTATTTGTCAGTGACTGTCCTTGCCATATTCCATGAGCTCCAGGTCGATGTTGAGCTGTATGCCCTTCTCTTTGGCGAAAGCGTCCTCAATGATGCCGTTGCCATAGTGCTGTCTTCGTAAGTGTCCTCTGGTTTTATTGAGAATTGTTCTGTGTGTCGCATGTCAGGAGTTGGGGGGAGCCACTCGGCCTTGCCCCTGTAAAATAGGAACATGGGTGTTTGCAAGAGCATCTTAAGTGTCCCAAAAGGCTGTAGTGACATTCTGATGCATGTCCTCGTTGCTTGCCACTGCTTGGGATTACAGATTGCCCTTACAACTTCCCCCTGCACGATGGATGGCTTTGTTTTGCTTTTGTGGTCAGTTAACTCATCCACAGGGAAGTTTTTACATCCCTCTGAAACAGGAAATGTCTGCTTTTCAGCCACAAGATCCCACTGAAATCCCTTGCTTTGCTCCTCCCTGCATTGCTTCCCACCCACAAATCCCTGCTTTTGTTTAGGTGGAAATAGCTGGTGAAGCAGCTGTTTCCTTTCTCTCCCCGCTTCAAGGAGTTAATGTTCTTACAGCCCGAGTTAGTGCCCTTGACTGAACACATGGGAAACTTGCTGCCTTTCTAAAGAATGTTTTATATTCTTTAATATTTTATGTCCTTTGCATGCAGGACATATTTTACCTGCGTTTTCACTGTGTTGTCATCATGGGAATTCGTTCAGTGATATATAATACCTGCAATGGTGACAGCTGAACATATAGCTAAGACTAATGGAGAAAATATTTCTGGAATACTTGTCACTCCAGCGTGCTGGTTGTGTGGGTTTCACTGGAGGCAGCAAGTAACACACTGTGAGCTGTGTGTTGTATTTACTGAATTGAGCGTTTCTGTTGAGGTTTCTGGAACTCTTTGTATTGCTCACTCTGGCATTTTTGCTGGATGTGTCACTGCTGGTGCGAGAGGAAACGCTGCACAGCCAGATTGTGTTTCAGGAGTGATCATGAGTGAGGAGGGGATGGGGTCTTCCAGCCTGTGCTGGCAGGTTCTGGGTGGGAGTGAGTGGATTCAGCTTCAGAGTAATGGAATTCCTGGTGGGTCTCGGCACGTGTGGGTGACGGCACCGCCTGCAGTGATTTGCCTCTTGCTCTGCCTCAGTGCCAGCTCTGTAGCTGTTGCTCTGATTTCCTGCTTTCCTCTCTGCACAAGCTGAGCTCAGTCCACCCCCTCCCCTAAACAGGATAATTTGCACCAAGGCAGCAGCTCCGAGTTCACTCAGCAGTTATTTTATTTTACCTCAGCACTGCAGAAAGGGGAGGATGCAAAGCTGGGCTCTTCAGTGGCTTTTGCCCAGTCTGGGTGCCCCAAGGCTCCTCTCCTGCCTGCTCTCAGCCCTGGGCAAAGGTCTGCTCCCGTGCTTAAGGAGCAGGATCTGTGCCTTTCTGTTCCTGTCTTGGCCTGGCATGGCTTGGCAGCAGGAACTTGTTGCAGGATGGAGAGGAATTGAACCCAGAACTGAAAGCTGGTGGGCAGTGAGGTGCCAGAGCTGCAGTTTGGGAGCAGAGGGGTAAATGCAGCTGCAGGATCTCTACCTGCTTCTTCCAAAGGGAGGATTCACAGGGATTAAACACCACAGGAAGCCCCATGGGCAGCAACAGGGGAAATAAAGGGCAGCTGGCAATAATGTCTTATTGGCAATGCAAAAAGCAAAACCAGAAGGAGAACTGTGAGAGGTTAAAATGCAAAACCAACATTCAAGGAGTTGGTTATGGAGGGGAAGTGAAACCAGTCTGGATCAAAAAAACCCGAAACCTGAAAACCCAGAATAAATGCATGTTGGTGAATGAGAAGATGTAATTGATAAAAAGAATTAAATAATGGAGAAATCTGCAGCTTGCAGTGTGAAAGGCAATGCAGAAAAATGAGCTGTATTAAAAGCAGGGAAGTTTAGCAAGGGAAATTGCCTACAATGTGTTGGAAAGGGGAGGTTTGTAATTTGTCTTGCAGAAAAATGTTGGTGTGTAGTTAGGGGAGAAAGCTGCAGGATGTGTGTGCAAGGCAGTAAGTGTCTGTTCTCAGCAGATTAAACAGCAAACGTTTAAAGTTCACACCCAGGAGTTTTAACAGAGTGAGCCAAGGGATTGCTAACTAGAAAGTTAATGTTTTCAATAACTTTACATCAAGGAAAGTGATGTAAGGAGTTGTTAAATGGGATTTAGGAGCTGGATAAGGGCCCCCCTGTATCTCAGCCTTTCCAGGTAGAACAGTGGAATGACTAATGCAAGGCTCAGCTCATCAGGAGTTAGGAGGGAGCAGATTGAGAGATGGGATCAGCACTGCAGACCTGTTTGCCATCTCATCACAAAGGTCTGAGGTCTGGTGGAGGCAGGGAATGGTGTTGCTGCTGTGCATGGCATTGTCTGCTTTGGCTACCCTGTGGTATTGCACTTTGGAGTTCAGAGCAGTGCAAACTAAGTGTAGTGCATGTTAAATGTGGCAGAACAGGAGCAGTTACAGCTCTCCAGGGGATGTTCACATCAGCCGCCTCGGTGGAGAAATGGAGTTTTCCCGCTTGAGTGCTTTGTGGTCCCACAGCACCTGGCATTACAGAGAGCTGGTGCCAACCCCCCCCAGATAGCACCATGAGCACCACAGGTCACGAGGCATGGGCCTTGGCCCCCTGCTCTCTAATGTCCAGGAGATGGGGTGGCTGATCCCAAACTCCCCAGCACAGGGAGGGTGTGCAGCCACTGCACGCTGTGGTCTCGGAGGATTGCAGTGTGTTGTTGGCTCCTCAGGCTCGGTGTTTGCAGCAGTTGTAGCACTTTGCAAGGCTCGTGTAGCACAGTGAGGGGCCTCTCCCTCCAGACTAAGCAGTTTTGTTCTTTGCTTTCCCTCCTCTTCCAGCTCAATAGTTGCGTATCAGCCAGCGGGTGACAACAGCCACACGTTTGATGTCACAGCAATGTTCAAGTCCATCGGGATCTTCCTGGGGATATTCAGTGGATCTTTTGCAATGGGAGCAGCTACTGGAGTTGTGACAGCTTTAATATCCTTTTCACTGTTTGTGTTTTTTTCCAAGTGTTTGCATAACAGCTTATTTATTTTTTGCTGCACTGCATTTCACCCAGATGTTTAATTTTTTTCCCTAAATTAATGAAGGACAGTACCATTGCCCCTTTAGGGGCGGATTGTGTATCTGTGACCCACAATTGGATTTGATATGCTGTTAGCCTGCAGTGTCTCTCCAAATTGTCCTTAACCATCTGCAACGTCACCAAGTTCACCAAACTTCGGGAGTTCCCGTTGCTGGAGACTGGCTTGTTCTTCTTGATGTCCTGGAGCACCTTCCTGCTGGCTGAGGCGTGTGGCTTTACAGGCAAGCTCCAGCACAGCCCTGCTTCTGGGATGGAGATCTGCAGGGATGAAGGGGATGCTGAGTTTTGCTTCTCTCAGTATCGATTGTCGCCAGAGCTCTCCCTCTGCTTGCAGAAGTTTAATGGTTCTGGGTTCTGGGGTTACTGCATTGAGTTCCCTACAGGCCTGGGGTGCAGCTCGGCTCCCTGTTCCTGACCAGGAGTCTAATGTGATGCTCTGCTCCCCAGGTGTGGTGGCTGTGCTCTTCTGTGGGATCACACAGGCCCATTATACCTATAACAACTTATCTACAGAGTCCCAACACAGAACTAAGCAGGTGAGAACTCCTCAGACCCCTTCAGCCTCTCTGAATTTCAAAATCAGTATTTTTTCCTTCCCTCTAGCCAGAATTAGGTGCATCTATCTTCTTACAGCTGCATTCACTGGGGTTGCATCTGCAGAAGTATTTATTGCATGATGGATGGGCTAACATGCTTTTCTTGTTAAATCTATATTATGTCTAACTCGCTTTTAATTTGTTTTTCTCTTTCAGTTATTTGAGCTTCTGAATTTCTTGGCAGAAAACTTCATCTTCTCCTACATGGGACTTGCACTGTTCACCTTCCAGAACCATGTCTTTAACCCCACCTTTGTGGTGGGGGCCTTCGTATCCTTTGGAGCCCAGTTTATAAGACAGAAAGGGAGAGGTGCCTCGTTCCCAGTTTGTGTTTTTCATTCAAATGTGTGGGTTTGTTTTTTTTCAATCAGTCTAGCTTTATTTTTAAAAGGGGATTTCTGCCATGTAGTGGTGCCTTTGCTGGTTATTTTAAGACGATGGAGATTCTTTTTCCAGCTTTTCTCGTTTTTTTTGGTTTTGGTTTTTTTTTTTTCCCTGTCTTCTCTCCTCTTGTGGGCATCCAAATCAGCTGCTGCAGGGACTCATCATTCAATGTGACCATGGTGCCAATGCCAGGCATTGTCATGTGGCACCAGGAGGGGCTTTGCAAAGGGGGGCTGCCTGGTTTAGCCATTTATTTCCTCTTTTCTCTGCTAGTGCACTTGGTTAACCCTGAAAAAAAAGTGTTTTTTTGGTCAAACAGCACAGTTACAGCTACAGTAGATGCCTCTGATTGATGTAATGAGAAAGGGTTTCCTGTTCTGCAGGCTGATGCTAACGGGAACAAGGGCCCTGGTATGTCTCAGAAACACAAGAATTTTGGAGGAATTTTTTTCACATCACAGGGAAGCCAGTTAAATGTGCAGAATTATTTTCACCCTTTACCAGCACTGGTGCAAGTTTATACAAAAATAAACAAAATGTATTTGCCAGTGCTGGTCCTTGGGTTTGCAGCAGGCTCAGCTGAGTTTCTCTGATCAGCTTTTGTGGGGTTGCAGTGGGGCAGAAGGGGGGGAGAGCAGAGAAATGCCATTTGGGCTGTTCTATTGGAATTTTGTGCTGTGCCTCTTCAGTGGGAACTGGCTAACTCGCTGATGAAATAGCTCATTCATGAGAGAGATCATGAAATACGTCTCTTATGCAAATTGTGATGTTCAGGAAAGAACATAAAAGCTTGAAGCATTTTCCATATTATTGAAGGCTGTGCTCAATACTGGCTCCAAGATTATTTCTGCCATCTGGGTGCTGGTATTAAAAGACACAGCTTCAAAGATAAAAAGCAATATGAAGGGGCTGGTGATTCTTGTATCTCGCAGGCTATGAAAACAGAAAGAGTATTAGATTTATTTTTTTTTTCCTTCTCAATGGCTGCTGCTTTCATTTTGCTGAATAATCTTTGGGAATGGGACTTGGCTTAAAGCTTCAAACTGAGCTGTGAAGTGTGGCATGCTGGGAAATGTCAGAGGGGTTGTCATAGCTGTGATAACTTGAGCTTCACAGAAGACAAATAATTCTTGGGGTGCAAAATGGACCTGGCAGCAGAGAGCATACTGTGAGAAATGGTGGTTTTTCTCTCCTCTCACTTGTCTAACATGTCCTTTCATCATCACCCTTGTTTATTTGTACTTGTCTCTGTATGATATTCCTGAATTGCAGTGTGTGCAGTGTTTCAGCGAGGCAGTAGCCTGCTTTTCCCACAGTGCTGTAGCACTCAGAGCTGGGTTGTTTTCTTTGTAGCCAGGGCACCGGCGTTTCTTCCTTTGGGCAGTAGAAACTGGCTCTGTATGCAGGTGGGATGTGGTCGGAAACACAGGAAGAGCAATTTCCTTAACATGTGCAAATACAGCTTGCTATCTTCTTAGGAAGAGCTGCCAATATTTACCCATTGTCATTTTTACTGAATCTAGGGAGAAGAAATAAGATTGGAACGAATTTGCAGCACATGATGATGTTTGCTGGTATGTTACTGCATCCTTCCTCTGACTGTGTGGCCCATTGGCACTTCCTTGCCCCTGAGAACCTGGAAATAATCCTTATTCAACTCTAAATCTCTTATGGGTGATGTCTGGAGGGGAGGCTGGGCAGGAAGGGACACAGTGGTTTGAGATGGAGGAATGAGCTCCTCCTGTCCTGCTTCAAGTGCATGGCATGGGGCCAGAGGAGAGTTTGGCTTTCTGGGCTTGGGAAGAGGGGTGACAAAATCATCACTGTTCTCCCTTGGCAGTGGATGTCTCAGCAGAGGGGCAGCAGGCTGTGAACCCCAGGTGGGAAGCTGGCCATGGGGGTGGCCTGTGCTGGGGGCTGGCACAGCTCCTCTGCTCTCCCTTCCCGCAGGGCTGCGCGGAGCCATGGCCTTCGCCCTGGCCATCCGAGACACAGCCACGTACGCCCGGCAGATGATGTTCAGCACCACCCTGCTCATCGTCTTCTTCACGGTGTGGGTGTTCGGCGGGGGCACCACAGCCATGCTGTCCTGTCTCAACATCCGGTCAGTGCGGGCTCAGCATGGCCTCCCCTCGGCCTGCTCTGAACTTGGGCTCAGCACGGCCTCCCCTCGGCCTGCTNTGGCCTCCCCTCGGCCTGCTCTCCCCTCGGCCTCCTCTTGGCCTGCTCTCAGCATGGCCTCCCCTTGGCCTGTTCTCAGCATGGCTTCCCCTCGGCCTGCTCTCAACTCAGGCTCAGCACGGCCTCCCCTCGGCCTGCTCTTGACTCGGGGTGTTCGGCCTCCCCTCGACCTGCTCTCCCCTCAGCCTCCTCTTGGCCTGCTCTCAGCATGGCCTCCCCTTGGCCTGTTCTCGGCATGACTTCCCCTCGGCCTGCTCTCGACTCGGGGTGTTTGGCCTCCCCTCGGCCTGCTCTCAGCTTGGACTCAGCATGGCCTCCCTTCAGCCTGCTCTCGACTCCGGCTCAGCATGGC
>VYXF01006619.1:253235-274672 GCA_013397295.1 Polioptila caerulea
CTTAGCGTGGCTTCCCCTTGGCCTGCTCTCAGCTCAGGCTGCTCAGCCTCCCCTCAGCTCGGCCTCCCCTCAGCCTGCTCTCAGCTTGGGCTCAGCATGGCCTCCCCTCAGCCTGCTCTCAACTTGGCCTCCCCTTGGCCTGCTCTCAGCGCCGAGTGTTTGGCCTCCCCTCGGCCTGCTCTCAGCTTGGTCTTAGCGTGGCTTCCCCTTGGCCTGCTCTCAGCTCAGGCTGCTCAGCCTCCCCTCAGCTCGGCCTCCCCTCAGCCTGCTCTCAGCTTGGTCTTAGCATGGCCTTCCCTTGGCCTGCTCTCAGTTCGGGCTGCTCGGCCTCCCCTCGGCCTGCTCCTGGCTCAGCCTCCCCTCAGGCTGCTCTCGGCTCGGGCTGCTCAGGTGTCAGAGACCAGAGGCAGGCTCTGTTCTCGGCCCCGATCCCAGCCCTGGCACTGTGGGGGTGACCCTGTTCCCCTTCTCTCCCCACAGGGTCGGTGTGGACGCGGATCAGGAGAACGTGGTGAGTGTGCTCTGCTGGGCACCTCTGCAGAGGAATCTGCACTGCACCCACAGGGCAGGGGTGACATCCTGACCCTGTGAATGCCTGTCTGTGCTCTGCTTCCTTCCAGCTGCAGGAGTTTTTGGCTCCCCCTGTGAAAGAGTTTGCAGTCAGTGGGAGTCACAGCTTTTCTGTGCTCTCTGGTTTTTGTGAGCCTTGTTTTGACTCAGCTGGGAAGGAGGGCACAGAAGCAATGCTGCACTATTTAGTCAGTCCACGTTGCTGCTGCAATAGATTCAGTCTCTCTCTTGCTGGATTTGAAATAAATCCCAAAGTGAGCATGACATGGAGGCTCTGCCTTGTCCCAGCCTCCAGGGCAGTACAGAAGCACCATTTACTGGCTCATTTTGTGCAGCATCTTCTGCCCCACTTTTTACTCAGCCCCTGCTTACTCCCTTTTCCTGTGGGTGGTTATGTGGCAGCTGAAACCACTGAGCACACTGAGATCAGTGCTGGAGCCCCACAGCCCTGGGAGTTTTTCTGTCTCGTAGCTCCAGCTGTCTTATTCACGTGTTTGCAGCCTGCTTGGGCTGTGGCTGTGACTCTCCTTGGGTGGAGTGTGGATTCTGCACCTTGGAGATTCATTTTATTCAGAGCCATTTGGTGGGCTGTTCACCTCCTGGAGAGAAAGCACCAAATGTGACAGGCAGCCCAGGGCCATAAATCTGTAAGCTGGATTGCTATGAAATATGTAATTGTATTCATAGTCCTCTCCAAACAGTTTTATTTTTTTTTTCTTTGACTAGAAGGAAGCTTGGAGTTCCCATAACACACAATTATTTGCATGCAGCAGTGTCAGGCGAGATCTGATGGAGGCTGGACCTGTCAGTCACTATTAAATGTGATGTCTGGGTGCAGCTGCTGTCTCTGAGGCACTTTAAACCTTGGGGCCAGACACTGGAAGGTTCTAGCAGCAAAATGGTCACTCTGTGCTTTGATACCACCTCCCTGAGGCAGTTAAATGCTGCTAAATGCAGCCTGCTGTGGTGTGAACGTCCTCATACACACGGCAACCCAAAGGCTCCTTCTGAAGAGGGAGTGGGAAAGTCTGTGTCTCTTTGTGTCCCCTGGGGATAATCCAGTGTCCCATGGGGTCTCCTGGCCCTAATCCAGGTCTTGGCATGTTGTCCTGCCCCTCTTTACTGTTTTGCTCTCCCACAGGGTGTCCCAGAGAGCGAGAGGAGGAGCACGAAGGCTGAAAGCGCTTGGCTTTTCCGCATGTGGTACAACTTCGACCACAAGTATCCTTGGGCATCAGTTGGTGTGTGCTGTGTCAGATCCCACTGCCAGACACCCCTCACTGGGACCACGACTTGCTCCCTGCTGAGGAGAGGAGCCAGTGTTTGCTTTCCCGTGACATTGCTGTGTTTTGGTTTGTACCTGCTCGTGTCTGTGGCTGCAAGAAATGGCAGTTTCCACCCTCTGTCAGTGAGAATGCAGCAGCAGTTCTGTTCAAAGCTGGGCTCTCCAAGATTGGAATTCTGGGGGGTCCTTAATCCCAGGGGCAGGTGGGCAGGAAAGGATGGAGGTTTTCTTACTTGCAGTCCCTCTTGGTAGATCTGTCCCTCTCCTCCCTTGCCAATGCTGTGCTGTGAATTAGTGGAGGAGCAGTGTTGGGCTGAGGGGCACAGGGTGATGGGACAAGTGATGCTGCTGAGCATCTTGCCAGGACTGTGTCCTGCTGGGTTTGGTTGCATTCTCGTTGCACACCATGACAACTTCCATGCTTCCATGTGTTTGTTGTTTGTGTTTCTTTTCTTTCTGTGATTTCCTCACAAGGACAAGTCCTTCAGTGCTGCCCTCCCAGCCCTTGACTCACTGGCATGCCCCTGTTCCTCTTTTTTCCTTAACCCTCTCTGTAGCTATCTAAAGCCTCTCCTGACACACAGTGGTCCCCCGCTGACCACCACACTCCCAGGGTGCTGTGGGCCCGTTGCCCGGTGCCTGACGAGCCCGCAGGCGTACGAGGTGAGTCCTTGGGTGTCCTTTCTGTCACAGTGTTGTGGGTTTGGTGTGTTTGTGTTTCTCTTTGGATGCTGCTCTGCAGCGTCAAGCTGGGAGCATGAGGGAAATCAGATATTGGGGCTGATAGATGAGCTAATTTGCATGATCATTTTGCTTTTCCAGCCTGCTGTTAGGTCGTGAAGGGGTTTTGTGGTGTATTCATGGTGGTTCCTCCGTGACTGGCTCAATGAAGTTGTCACAGCTGTCCTTCCCCAGGCCCAGTTGGGAGGACACACAATTCCCTATCACCTGCTTGCTTCCAGCCTTACAGCTGAGCCATTCCTGCAGTCCTTTCAGCTGCATCACTCACAACCAGAAAGGTAGCCAGCATTGCCATGCCCAGAGCCCCCTTGCAGTGGCAGCTGTCCATGCCAGGAGTCTTCTTGCCCTGTCTGCACGCCAGCAGCATCAGGTTTCCTGACAAACCAGAAATGGCTGTGGTGGGTCAGCAATGCAATTCCTGTGCTGATGAGTGTTTGGTCCGGTCAGAGCCACCCAGTGCTGCACTCCCTGTGTACCTGGCTATGGCACCAGAAAGAAGAGAGCTGGGAGAGCCCTTTTGGGTGGTCTGCAGAGAAATTCTGCATGGTGTCAGTCACCTGAGCTCTGAGGTCATTCTTCCCCTGTACTTGGCGCTGGTGAGGCCTCACCTTGAGTGCTGTGTCCAGTTCTGGGCCCCTCAGTTTGGGAAGGACATTGAGATGCTCGAACGTGTCCAGAGGAGGCAACAAGGCTGGAGAGGAACTTGGAACACAAACCCTGTGAGGAATGACTGAGGGAGCTGGGGGTGTTCAGCCTGGAGGAGACTCAGGAGTGACCTTGTCACTCTCTTCAACCTCCTGAGAGGTAGCTGTAGTCAGGTGGGGGTCAGTCTCTTCCACCAGGCAGCACTGGCAGAACAAGAGGACACAGTCTCAAGCTGCACCAAGGGAAATATAGACTGGATATTAGGAAAAAGTTTTTGACAGAAAGAGCAATCAAGTACTGGAATTGTCTGTCTGGGGAGACGGTGGAGTCACCATCCCTGGATGTATTTAAAAAACACTCGATGTGGCACTTGGTGCCATGGTCTAGTTGAGGTGTTAGGGCATGGGTTGGACTCGATGATCTTGGAGGTCTCTTCCAACCTGGTCATTCTGTGATTCTGTGATTCTGTGAGATGTGTGTGTGCCACATCTTCTGGTCACTGTGCAGGAGAGCCTGTGACCTGGTGCCTCTGTCTCTGCTCAGTCACCATCACCACACGATTGTAAACAGCCAGTCTGGAAGAGTTTAACAGCACTTTCCTCCTGTTTGCTGCCCAGAATCAAGAGCAGCTGAAGGACGATGACTCCGACCTCATTCTGAACGACGGGGACATCAGCCTGACGTACGGGGACTCCACGGTGAACACCGACTCGGTGGCGTCCAGCGGCGCGTCCCGGCGCTTCGTGGGGAACAGCTCGGAGGATGCCCTGGACCGGGAGCTGGCTTTTGGGGACCATGAACTCGTGATCCGGGGAACGCGCCTGGTCCTGCCCATGGACGATTCGGAGCCTCCGTCAAACGTCCTGGATAACGCGAGACACGGTCCAGCATAAGGCTGCTCGGTTTGGTTGACAGTAATATTTGCATATATGATCAAGAAGTATGTACTACCTAAAGTCTAATGCATGTCTCAAAATGTCTAAGCTGTATAAATATTATTTATATGGTGTCAAAAGAATATAAATATTCTCTGCCAAGCACTTGTAAAGAACAAGCTGCAAATTTAAGTTAAAAACTGTGTTGACTGCACTATGTAGGGTGGAACTGTTTTAGCATAAGAGTCTTTTGCACACAGTGAGCTTTGTTAACGTGTGATTTGATGAAGGGTTTAGTTCCCAGCGGGTGAGTAAAGGAGCTGTGACTCCCTGTTCATCCTTTGAACCTGGGAGAGGAGGGTAGGGAGTTGCTGGTGAGCAGTGGAAATTGCTTTCTAGTCTGATGAGGATTGTTGAGTTTCTTTTGGTCTCTGATCTTTGGATAGTCATGTTTGAAATATCAGCATAAAATCTGCCCACAGACCCTCTCGCCAGGCAGTGGATGGTGATAAACTTGTTTCACTGTGGGAACCTGGAGACTTTCTGCTTTTTAGTGACCCTCTGCCCGAGCCCTGCTTTAGTGGGCTGATGGCAGACCCCGGCCAAAGCTGACAGCAAGGGCTGTGGGTGTCCGGCTGCTCGGATGGGAGCAGGAGAGAGGGATGGTTGGTGTCTGTAGTTGTGTTCAGGAGAAGGAGGCGATCCCACAGAAACTACACCAGGCGTGCACAGATTTTAGGTCTGAGTCCATCATTCAGCTGTGGCTCAAGCAGCTTTCTGGAACCAGCCATCAAATCCTCTTTTGGCAACTAAATTTCACGTTTGGGAAGCGGCCGTGTCTTTGCACGGGCCAGTCCCTGTCCTGCAGTCACAGATGTAGCCAAGGTGTGCAGAGCTGCTGCAGCTGCACGTGGGGCTGTGGAGCCCAGCCAGCCTCAAACTGGAGCTTTAGAGCTGCAGATCCACACGGTACCTCCGGAGCTCTGCAGGGGCATCCAGCTGGTACTGAAGGGGAGCCGTCCATCCGTCCGTCCTCCCACCGAGTCAGAAACCATTGCACTTTGTTTGGTGACTCCTTAGCATGCTGTGTGTCTGCAGTCCCCACCCGACCTTTCTTGTGTCTCTTATCATTTAATGAGAAATGTTTTGCGAGTTGATTTTTGGTTTTACTTTACGTTTTTATTTTTCAAGGAAGAGCACAGAACAATTTGCAATTTCACACTAGTGTTAAAGGGTTTATTCTGTAGTTATGGGAATGGCTAAAGGTGCAGTGAAACAGTTAACCCTGACATCTTCCTTCTCCCGGAAAGGGGGAATCATGGAAATTTACTGTATGTAATTTTATTGTCTATTTTATCTACAGGTTTGCTATACAAACCTTTCAGGGTTACTGGTGCACTACAGGCCCATTGTGGAGTTAACCCTCTCCAGAGGGCTTAAACAGAGGTGTTTAAAATGAAAATACACAAAAGAGAGCCAGGTGAGTCTGAGCACTCACAGCTCCCATTAGCTCTTTGGAACAAACTCTGCATCTCTCAGGATCTGACCCTGACACCTCAGAGCAGTGTCCCCACAGCTGTTTTCCCCAGCACCACCTGAGAGTTGGAGGAGACAGAAAATCCTGAAGTTTTGAGTGTATATGTATAGTTGAGAAAATAAATCTACACGGTTTTTTGTTTTGTTTTCATTTTCTCAGGTCTAAGTAACATTGCCTTAAATTTATGGATGTGAAACAATAATTGTTTTGGCAGTTTATCCCCAAGAAAATGCTTTCTTTTTCCTTCTGAACAAAATGTGTAAGTGTTGCCATAGGACTTCCCTAGAAGGGGGGTAATGCTCTGTTTATATTTGGATATATTTGGGGCATCTTCCTTGCACCTGTAAATGGCATCCCGCTGTTAACAAAGCTGTTGGATTAGCACTGGCCTTTGTTTCCTACTATGCAGGAATTCCATAAAGTGAGTGTGCATTTTATATGATGTCTGTAACTTAACTTCATGTGTTTAAAAAAACAAAAAAAAAAGAGAAAAAAAAAGTAGAAACCTGTTGATTTTAGGTTTACCGCATCACTTCTACATCCTGTTTTTTGTTTGTTCTGCCTTTTTGAAGAGGTATGATAAATAACTACCTCTTGTTTTTTCCTGTATAGCCTGACTATGAATTCAATTTACAGAGTTGGTGCAGTTGGAGCTGCAGGGCAGTTCTGTTGCTCCAGGGCTCCCTCCCAGGCATTCCCAGCTGAGGTGCAAATTTGCTGCAAGGTTGCCACAAGTTGATGTTTTCCCATGGCTGTGGTAGCTTTCCTCTCTTCCTCTGACCCTTTGACTTCAGTAATTTATCCTCTCACTGTAAACCTGCCATCACATTACTCCTAAGCCTCAACTTCTGACACCAATAACAGTTCAGTTAGTACATGAAAGAAGAAAAAGTTAACCAATGATGATTTTATGGGTTACATTATGATCCATATATAATGTAACCAGGAGTGTTTTGAATAGCCTTAGTCAATGAATGAATTTAAACTTAAATTTGTGAATGATTTCATAAATGAATGGGATTCTGTGACAGAACACAGAGTGTTCACAAAGGTTCAGTTGTAGCTTTCCCAGGCCTAGTCTGGAAAAAAGTGAGAAAACAATCCAAAACAGAACTTAGCCCCTGGTGTTTTTCTAACCGTGGTACATGATGTTCTTGCTAAGCTCTGAAGGATGTTTATCCCAAGAGGTGTTGGCCTTCTTGACCGATTAGGTTCTTGTATAATTTCACAAACCTATCCGTTTGTAGATTGCAAAGCACACTCTCAGAGTGTTGCTTTGTTTGAATAAACGCTTTTAGCCGCAGCCTTCTGAAATCCCCAGTGTTGCTGTGTGTTTCTTTCGCCGCTCCTAACTCTACAGCCACAGGGTTCATCCTCAGCTGATTATTTTCTGTGCTGGGCTGCAGCAGAGCACACAGGAATGCCTGGTGTCCAGAGGCAGAGCCCTGATGCTTTGTGCTGCAGATGGAGTTAAGAGTACCTTGGAGGATCAGGGCCTGAGACCTTTGCCAAATAGATACAACAGCCCTGAGGAGGCACTTTACAGCCACCCTGAAGATTTAGAGAAGGTGTCCTTCTTCTGTAAATTGAATTTTCATGGTTTTTGCACATGAAAAAGCGTTGTAGGTAAAGTTATGATTTGTACTGGTACTGTCAATTTGTGTGGTAATGGCATTAACCCCGTAGCTATGGTGTTTGTGCAGCTGATCTGTGATAGCTGATGATCACTATTGGACCTTCTGTTTACACTGACTAAATCCTCTACTGTTGCGTTGTACTGTGAAAGAAGGATTATGGGCCTATAAAAGATTATTATTTTTTTTTTTGAATTGTGTGTACCGTTTCATTAATTCACACGGAAATAAATCTGTAGCAAAACGACCACGTGCCACTTGGCCTTCTGAGAGCAGTTTGTTCACGGCCTTTGGCAGCAGCCACGGATGCTGGAGGGCAGCTGGGCTGGGGTGCACACTCTGCCTTCAGCCCAGCTTCTGGGATACACCTTCCCAGCAGGAACAGCTCTGGGGAGCAGAGCCATGCTGGTTGCCAAAAGCTCCCAGAGCCATGCTAGTTGCCAAAAGCTCCTCCAGGAGCAGCAAACCCAGCTGGGATAATGCTGCTCACTCCCAGCCCAGGGGCAGTGAGTGGACCTGCATAGAGGCATCGCCGTGGGGTGTTTGCAAAATCAAGGTTCCTGAGCTTTCCCAGGCCTTTAGATCTGCCGGGACTGTTGAATTTACACTTGGGCTCCTGGCTGGTGATTCTGCCCTCTGACTCCCACCTGCACCATTATTTTTGGTGCCACGTGCTGAAAAGGTAAGTTGTTCAAATGCTTTACACTCCTTCAGTACAGAGGGCACCCCAGAAACTTCAGGAATCTCTTTCTGAGGGCTTTGGTTTGCAAAGGACAGCTTCCATCCCTTGGGTGGTGTAAAACCACATTGTTCCAGCTCTGCCTGGCTGCAGGAGGGTAGCCCTGATACCTCCCACCCATAGCAGCCAAGGGAGTGTCTGTGCTGCTTTCCAAAGGGACTGTGGCCTCTGTGTGGGGTGGTGAATCCTGAGCTGTCCCAAAACTGAGACTGCAGCTCACAAAAGCTGTGAGTGAGAGGGCCTTGCCTGGAGTCACCAGGGTCGAGGGTGGCCTGTGCTGCTGGAAGTCACAGCAATGGGACAGGAGATAGAGGTGTTATATTATTTTAATGCTATGAAATGATGCTAATTCCACTGTGCACTCCCACCTCAACATCCTGGCAGTCGGAATAAACACCACTAATCCCACTGGACACGTGCTGTCCAGCCTAGCTGGGGTTGGACCAGGGCATGTAACTAAAACAAGCAAGGACGCCATTTAGCAATTGAACAAACGCCTTTTGGCAGCTCTTCACCTTCCCAAACCCTCAGAAGAAGTGCAGCAGACCCCTTCAAATGTATTGTTTCCTTGGAACAAGGCATGGTTCAAGCCCCTCACTGCTGGTGAGTGGTATCCCCAGCACCCAAAATGTAGCTGGGATCCTCTGGTCTCCACCCTCCCCAGCACAGGCAGCTGCAGCTGGGCACCCACTGGGATGGGCTCACTGTGCCAGGAGCTGGCATCTCACATCAGCCATGCAAACATATTTTGGATATATTTGGGTGCTGTTCAGAGGCACTGGCAGCAGGGACAAGGCAGCTCCCTGCATGGTCTGGGGAGGGGGACCTCCCCTGCAGGC
Source organism: Polioptila caerulea (assembly GCA_013397295.1). NCBI lineage: Eukaryota > Metazoa > Chordata > Aves > Passeriformes > Certhiidae > Polioptila > Polioptila caerulea. Next base: position 262,101 of record VYXF01006619.1, read on the forward strand.
AGGTGCACAGAGCTGTTGTTTGCTGATTAGTCCTTGTTTTATTAGTTCTGTTCAGTTTGAGCTGATGAGGGGCAGCTTTCAGTCAGTACCATCTGTCCACCTTCATGTGGGGATCAGTAAAGCACTGGGAAATGGGCCAGCACTGGGCATCTACAGCCTCAAAAAAACCACGGGGCTGTTTTTAGAGCAATCCTGTTTTGCTGTTCCCAAAGCCACAGACAGTTCTGCACCCTTGGCTCTGCATCTCCACATCAGGCTGGGGTAGCATTTATGTGAGGTACAATTCAGACAAAGCAAGGCTTTGATTCTTCCTTATCTCATCATGGCCTGCAAGGAGCTCTGGTCCTTGCTGGGTCCTCTAGATGGCAATATTGGAAAGGACAGCAGTTGTCCATCACCACTGTGTCCCTGCAGATCTGGGCCATGCCAGCCCAGCCCAGCCCGGCTCCAGAGACCCTCCCCATGCCCTGCCAGGTTCACCACCCCTCATGAACCATCCAGCTGAGTCCTTATCAGCACAAAGGAGAGGAGACCCTGTTGCAACACCACCTGCTCTGACACCCTGAGCCCTCTCGCAGGAGCCACCACCTTTCAAACACCTGGGAGTGTGGAGGTGCTCACAGACATCTCCCCTGTGCCTTGTTTTCCCCTTTAAGCCCACTGCTCGTTGGCCATTGTTTTTCCTCTTAAGCTTTCAGAATGAGGAGTTTAAGGCCAGTGGCCACAAGCTGACTGCAGGGTGAGTTTTGGTCAGAGATGAGCTGCAGCCCTTGCCAGGGCCCCTTCCCCCACGAGCTCCCCGTGTCTCACAGGTGAGTCTCACATCACCTGGGCACTAGGCCATTCCCAGCACTAGGCTTTGCTGACATCTGCAGCCAATCTGTTGGCACTGTTGTAAGAGGACTTTCTCTTGTCACCACTCCAAAACAGTGTTTCTCACCAGATGTTGGGAGTTTTATGGAGGAAACTTTTTGGTGAGGCGAAGAGAAGGGGGTGGGGGTGGAAGTGCCTCTCAGATGCCAGTGGGCCCAAATACAATCTCACAGCAGTAAATTGTTGGTCACATGTGTCTGTGATTGGAGGATAACTGGAAGATGAGGCAAGTAACATGGAAATGGAGAAATGGTGTCCTTGCTGACAACCCTAACAAAATCTGCCAGGCTGATGAGGGAGCCCAGGGCCTGGGAGTGTTTGTGTACTCTCTGTGTCCAGTGCAGGCATAGCAGCACTGCCCAGCACAAGCACTGTGTGTGCCCCCTGCTCTCCACCTCCCCCACTCAGCTGGGAGCCCTGTGTGCCTCAGCATCCCAAAGGCATTTGCAGCTCACCTGGTGCCACGTTAACATCAGAGGCTGCTTTGCACCTTGCTGGCAGGGGCAGTGCTGGGGACAGTCTGGCTCCTGGTGCCCTGCTCCCTGCCGTGGCTAAGCAGGGAGTGGCACAGCAGCTCTGATGTCCCTGAAAGCTCCTGGACCTCAGAGAAGAAGAAAAAAAACCAAAGTGTCAGGGCGCTGGCTGCTGCAGAGGTGAGGTGCTGGGGTGAGGCTGTGACTGGAGAGCTCAAAGCCAGGGAAAGCAGAATTCCAGCCTGTCACCCTCAGTGCTGCTGGAGGTCAGCTCCCAGAACAGTGTTTGGGGGCTTTGGAGCATGTTCCTTTGGGACTTGCAGTGCTTAAACAGCCCGTCTTGGTGCTTTTCCTATCTCCAGCCCTTACAGTTCTGCACTTAGAACCTGGGTCAGAGGCTGCAAATCTCTTAATGAGTCCTGTAAGGTTCAGGATTCTGGGGTAGCAAAGCCTTGAATCTATTGTCCAATATTTAGACATGTGTATATACAAAAGGATTTGGTCTTTATTAATTGTCCTTTCATAGGAAATTCCACCAGCTGTCCTCCTCCCAGGGGTGCCAGGGATGCTCCAGCCCCAGGGAGCCCATATATGGTTGCAATCTCCTATCCCTGCATGTTCCACAGAGTGTGGTCATGGCTGCTTTTAAGGATATGTGTGAACATTGCTGCCTTTCCTGTGTGCATAAGCTCCCAGGAATGTGGAAAAATATTAAAAATGTGCATAAATTAAAGCTGTCAGCTCTGTACAGCGTGTCAGCCCTTCCACCTGCAGCAACCAGGGTAGTTATGCCAGGCTACCCACATGGGTGCTGTGCTGGGCAGGGCAGGCACTGCAGGGCAAAGGATGCTTTGAGAATAGGAAAACACCAACTGGTTGAACAGGGAAACACTTGGCATCGTAAATGTGCCTGGGCTGAGAGAGCAGCAAAGATTTTTCTCCTGCCTTTCCTCCTAGCAGCACTGGTCTGAACAAAATGCCCCTTTTCTGGGTAGTAGCTCTAAGGGTGTGACCTCAAAGACAGCTGAGGACAGCAGGTCTCCACATCCTCACAGCATCCTCATTCTCTGCAGTGCCTTGGAGTGTCTCCTCTGCACTCTTTGATGATGGATGGCTGAATCTGCTCTTCTGTGCTCTTCTGTGATATGGCTCACTCTTAGAACCCTCCCAGGTACAAGAGGAAAGAGAACAAGAGATGCAGCGTTGCTTGTTTTTCCCTTTTCTCAGGTAGTTAATATTAATCACTGGTGCTTTGGATATGTTATGTGAATTCTCCCAGGTTCTGAAGCTTTTGACATCTGCAGTGAGAGAGAATTGGAAATGTCTGTGTAACTCAGTGACAGACAGGCCAGGTTTAATACAAATTTCTTCCCTTCTCTGTGCACTCTGCCATTAATTTTTAGCTTTGGAATAGCCCTGAACATCCTAAAGCTGTTTAGTTAAATGACATCTGAGTGGTCTGAGGTTATTGTTTGCATTGGTGTCCATTTCTCAAAGGAGAAATGGACATTTTTCATTTCTGCAAAATCAAGGATTCCTCTGACAGGGCAGCTCAAGTGACACAGTTCTGAAACTGCACAAGGTGTATCTGGATTGTTTTCCACACTGGAACCCCAGAACCACGTCTGCTGCTTACACAAAAATGTCCAAATTCTTACAAAAGGCAAACATATCTCCCTTGTGATTGGTTTCTGCTCTGCGCAGGCTGGAGCTTTGTTACTGAGATATTGGCTGTCGATAAAATACCTCAATTCTGGTCAGATGCCTAAGAGGGCTCAGGGCTGTTGTCCTGCTAGAGAGAAGCCAGACCAGTGGTTCTGTGACATTCCTAAACTCAGCTCCATCAGAGACTTGTTGCTTCAGCTGCAATCTGCTCTGATGACAGAACTATAATAGACTGACAGTGCTCGTGACAAGGGTGGAGGGGTTGAGTGAAAAAACTCCCTGGAAAAAATGGATCATCCTGGCTTTACAGATATTTAGTTTGAGATTCCATAGCTGGCATTTGGCCTCAGCAATGTTGGCAAGAAGAATTCCATTGCTCTAGGGAGAAGAGCCCAGCTGGGGGCAGGCAGTCCTGCCTGGATGGCGCTGGAGCAGTTCTGTCTGCAGAGCTGGCCTGGCTGTCGTGAGAGCTGGGGCAAAACTTCTGCTGTGGACACACCACCATCAGAGAAGGATGCACTGGCTCCTCAGGCTGGGAAAAGCAGCATCCCCTGGCCTGCCCAAGACTGGATCTGACTCAGGACACTGCGTGGAGGTTCTGGTGTTGCTGGAGGACAGTGAATGCCTGGGCTCCGTGGCCGCCGTGCCTCTGGTGCAGCAGGCCGAGCAAAGCTGAGGCGCAGCGTGTAAATATTTATAGCCAGTTACCAGGTTTCGTATTTGGCCAATCCCTCTGTCCCTCCTGGCTCCTACCACTTGATGTTTGTGGCTCTGAGTTGCCAAGGACACTGGCAGGGGCAGGATCCTCTGCAGGGGCAGAGCTGTGGCCCAGGGCTCGGTGTGACCCTTCCTGCAGCCGGGGCCGGTCCTGGCTGAGCTGCCGCCCCTCAGCAGCACCCCCTGCACCCCCAGCACCTGCACCCAGCCAGGCTTGGGGACGGGGACACGAGGCACTGAGCAGCCCCACAAATGGCAGCATTTTTCACTGACCAGCTCAGGGTTTGTGTGAGGCAGGTGGAAAGGGAATGTGCAGCACACAGAGCCCTTTTTGTCTTGGGACATGCCTCTGTCACCCCTCACGACAGGGAGCTGCTCTCCTGAGGGGCTCTTTCACCAAAATCTAAGCAGTCTGTGCACAATTTTCATATTCTTCCTCAGATCCAGAACACCTAATATTTTTCCCCGCTGTTGGTTCAGTTTTTTTCTTCTGTTCCCAACTCTCACTTGAGCTGCTGAGGGAAAAAAAATCCCAATCTGCTTTTGCTGAAGAGATTTATTTCAGTTTGGAAGTGGCAGGAAGACAGCTTTTTTGTAGCATTGCATATGTTTGAGATCTTTCTTTCAGGTCTCTCAGTCTGACTTCAAATCATTGTTAAATCACTTTTCTTCAGCAGTACTCAACAAAGAAGTGAGTTCTGTCATTTTTACTTAAGACATGATTCCCAGAAATTTTGGTTTAAACCAAAGGCAACACACCCATGCTCCCTTTGTGCCAGCTAAACTAAGCCAGTTGAAAATCCCATCTGACTGAAAGGAGAACAAAAGTCCAGCACAGACAAATCTCCTCCACAGCTGGGTATCAAGTCTAAAATCTTTTGTTCGAGAAAGCTGCCTGACAGCTATTTACTGCAGCTCCTTCAGCACACTGAGCTCAGGAAATTGCATTCATAATTTCCTTAGTGCCAAATGGTTTGTAATTTTCCCATGACTATTTCTTTTTTTGTTTGTGAAACAAAGCCTCTGGAAATCTTGCACAGATTTACTTTTTCCCTAAGTATGAAGCTAACATGAAATATACAGTTTAATGGGATACCAATCCCTTGATTTGTTTGACATAGAGAATAAAACCCCAACCTCCTTTGTGACTAAGTTTTTCATCAATAGTCTTATAATTTTAATGCAATCACTTATTTTTAGCAAAGGAAAATAGATCTAATGTAGAAATTCAAAATGCTGATCTAGCCAGTGCTGTTGGACACAATGAGAAAGCAGAAAAGGTGGAAAGGTGTGACCTGGCTTTTCCACATCACCATCAGTGCAGGTCTGAGCAGTAAGTATGAATTCCAATGCCTTTATGTAAAAGAAAAAAGACTTTGATTTATGCAGAGGCACTTGGGTGTGGTGAGCTGGGCTGGTGTTCAGTTCCAGCCCTGGGACAGTTCTCATCCACAGCCTTGGACAAGTGGCTGCTTTGTCCACTTTGCTCCTGCTGTAACCCTGGGCATCATTTGGGTTGTTTATGTTGGTACCTTGGAACACATCAAATGTAACCCTCTGCACAGATTCACATGCCACTAACTATGACACTAAATATGATTTTCACTGGAATTATTACACAAAATCACTATGTAGGAGCCAGCACAGCATTTATTAAGACTCCCCAGCTCAAGGCTTTGCATCCAGAGAGACAAGGACACGCTGGTGGCAGGTGCTGGAGGGGGCTGGGGTGTGACTCTGCATCCCACCCCATGGACTACCAGATGCTGTGGCAGCAGAAGAGGCTTGTGTGAGTCTATTGCAGTGGTTCCACATCTCCAGCTCTGCTCTGGAACCAGAATTTTTACTTTTGAGTCTGAAAGCTCGTCCTCTTACTGTCTGTTGTTGCAAAGCCTGCATTTTAAACCTTCACCTATCTTTGCCTCCTTAGGAGAGCAGCCAAAAATGCCATCGTGTCTTTGTGTACACACAGGAACCTGGGGCACACAAATCCCTCCATCGTGGTCGTGCTGACAGGTGAACAAACAGGGGACTGCAGGCACTGGGCACCACTGCTCCTTTCTGGAGTGTGTGCTCCCAGCAGCCCTGGAGCCAGGCAGGTGTTGCCTGAGGGGCTGATGTTGTGGCTCTGCCCAAGTCAAGCAAGCAGTTTGTACCACAATGGGGAATTTAATTTTGGTGCCCTTGAGCTGCAGCAAACCCTGTGAGCCCCAGTCCATTCTGTGCCTCTTTTCTCTCATGTTCATGGAATGATCTAATCCAGTTGTATTTGTTTCTTCATGGTCCTCAGCTTTCTAATTGATTTTATTTTATCTGTAGACTAAAGCAAAATGAAATTTGTCATGCTTTGAAAATTTCCTCTGCTGTTAAAACATGTATTTTACTTATGTTAGTCTGTGGGTACCTTGAATGATTTTTTTCCTAGGTCAAAATCTAAAGCTGAAATTAATAAAGAAGCTTAGCTTTGGTCTGATGCCTGGAAGCCATCTTTTCAAATCTGGAACATGAAAGTCCAGGTGAGTCTCACACCAAGAAAAAAGACCAATGTTAGGGTAATTATGTATGTAAGATAAAGATATATATGTGTCTATAATATGTATCATCACAAATCCCTTTGCTCTGTTTGAAGGAAAACCTTATATTACATTGCTATTTCTTTACCTCATTGTTATTGGAAACCTTTGTTAAATCTCTCTCAATAGGTATCCACCCAGGAATTGATAACTGATAAGGACCAAGAACCAAACCTCTTCCCAAATTTTATCTGTTTGGCTTATGCAAATGTTCAAATATTTAATGGATTCCTGTTACTGTTTAACATCTGGCCAAGGTGTTTGCTGGCAGGGCCAAAGTCTGGAAACACTCAAGCAAACTGTGCCCCAGCAGTTGTTGAAGTCAATGGAAATTTCCTTGACTTTGGCAGAGGGTGGCTGAAAAGTTCTGGAGATACAGATAACACGTGCAGGATCAGTGTTGGGTTTTTGGCCAGGCTGCTCCTCACACTTCAGTTTGTGGGCTCTGCTCAGGGCCAGGCAGGATTTGCACAGACCATGAGGTCGGTGTGGGGAGGGGCTGTGCCCTCACAGGCTGCCCTATCCCAGGGATGTGGGCCCAGGTGGGTGATGCCCGTGGCCACGAGCTGCCTGCTGCTCCCACATCCCTGCCTGTGATCCAGCAGGAAGAAACAGCAGGACCCAGCACATGAATGTGGATGGAAATGCTGAAGTTCAAACAACCATAGAGCAGAAAACCTCAAGCCCTACCCTTGGCAAAAAACCTGGCATGTTTGAATAGCCCCTTGCAGTCTGTAGATAAATAGCTGTGACTGCTGCCAACATTCCTTGAAAACTTAAATTGTTGCTGGAAAGACAGTTGGAAACCTTAGTTTCTCTCGCCTTTTCCAAATGTAGCCTTGCTGCAGTCAACAGATGAGTCCATTCCTACGGGGCTCTGGTGCATCATCTTTTATAAATGGGAGTCACCTTTGTAATTTTCCATGCACAGAAGGAGCAACTTGTCCTGGGAGAAGCATTTTGGGCTCTGCCAAAGGCCGCCAAGAGGGCTGACACGGCTGCTCCTCTTAATCTGATAGCTGAGCCATCCCTGCAGCTGCTTTTTAAAGGTGGGAGCAATCTTTAGCTAGATCCCTTCTCCAAGTGCAGGTTCTGGTGTCACTCAGGAAAATCTGAGTAGCCATGATGTCACAAATAACACAGCCACAGTAATTACTCATGGGCTTATTCACTAGCAGGCTCTCAGCAGGTGATTGTCCAGCTCTTGGAAATCTCCTTTGATCCATTGATCCAGGTTTGCTGATGATATCTTAGGGCTATGCTACAGAAATACTTTGACACTAAACTGGGGAAAGCTGAGTAGTCTTGTGCACATCACCTAATACAATCACAATCCCTTTTTTGTGGCTTGCTGTTTTGCCCACTAAATTAAAAAATCATAGAATCATAAAGGCTGGGAAAAGTTTATATTGAGTGCCACCATTAACCCAGCACTGCCAACCCCAGCTCTAAACCATGTCTTAAGCACCACATCTACATGGTTTTTGAACTCTGCCAGGGACAATGGTTCCACCACTTTCCTGGGCAGCCTCTTCCAATGTTTGATCACACTTTGAGTGGAGAAATATTTCCTAATAGCCAATCTAAAACTCCTTTGGAGCAATTTGAGGCCAGGACAACTTGGTCCTTTTCTGGTCTGCTCAACCAGTGATGAAGAGGAACCCACTGAAGGCCCTCAACAATTTCACCCTCCCTCCCTTGCATGTGTATGATTTCCAAACACACTGATAGGAAGAATTGCAGCAGAAGCACAGAGATGTGTTTTTTGGCAGCCTGGCTGCTCCCACTGGGGATCACAGGCTGGGGTATGTGGCCAACAGGTTGCAATGNTGTTCGACCAGTGATGAAGAGGATCCCACTGATGGCCCTCAACAATTTCACCCTCCCTTGCATGTGTATGATTTCCAAATACACTGATAGGAAGAATTGCAGCAGAAGCACAGAGATGTGTTTTTTGGCAGCCTGGCTGCTCCCACTGGGGATCACAGGCTGGGGTATGTGGCCAACAGGTTGCAATGCTCTCCTTTGCATCAACTAGAAAAGCAGTGTGTTATGAATTTAAACTCCATGGAAAAGGCTTTGCATCACTGATGTTTTAACCACACCGTTCCAAATCTTCCACAGCCCCTCCCTTCCTTACTCCCAGAGAGGAATGACTCTGAAATGTTTCAGCTTTTCCATTACTTTGCCTGCCTGGAGAGTTTGTGCTGATGGCTGTGAGGTAATTTGCTGGTGTCAGGTGAGTTCCAGCTGCCTGCAGGGCTGAGGTTCCTTCTGGCCACCAGTTATCCCCCAGGGCAGCAGAATGGTGGGATGGTTGAGGGTGTGGAGACTGATGGATCTCTCTCCCCATTCCTTTTCTTTTTTTTCCTGTCTCTTGAAATAACTCACTGCGGGGCAAGGTGTGCACCTGGGGCTGAAAACAGACTTTGGAAAAGTCAGAGGACAGATTGAGGAGGGACCCATCACTGGGCCCTCAAGGGATCAGCTTTCCAACACTTCAGCTGGGAGGCCCTGTGTGAGCCACAGGTGCTTTATATTCCAGTGGAAAGGAAACCATCCAAACCAGGGCACGAGGCACTTCTGCACAGTCAGGGACATGGATGTCCTGTGTGGCTGCCTCTGCTGGGAAGGCTCCCTGCCCTCAGGGGCTGGGCAGAGCAGGTGGGCAAAGGAGGATGGAGCCTGCCAGTGAGGGAATTATCAGGGCAGTGGCCCTGGGGAGTCAGGAGGGTTTGTCATGGTACCTCAAGCCCAAAATAGCTGCATCCCTCAGACTGCAACTTGGAAGGGGGAAAGAGCCCTTCCCAACTGCTTTACACAAAGGGTCAAGAGGGGATAAAGACTGATATGATAATTACTTTAATGAGGGGCATTGGTGATTATTTTCACCTGGAGCTGAGGCAGCTGAGGGGAGGGCTCAGTGTTCACTGGGAGAGGAGGGCTCTGGAGGGTTTGTGTGTGGAGATTCCCTCTGCTGGTGTGGAGAGCTTCCCCTGGTGGCCCACCTAGGGCAGGTGAGTGGGGCACTCTATTTCACACAGGGTGATTGTCACTGCTGTTAGCCCTGGCTGGGGGACACCATGGGTAGGATGTGACCCAGCCCCAGCTTGGCAGGTGGGAAGCAGGGCAGCCAAACCCACCAAGGGGGCACGTGAAGGGCATTGTGCCTGGATTCACCCAAGATGCACTGGCTCCCTTCCACTGCCAAAACCAGCCCCATGGTGTGGGAGGGTTCCCCCTCTGCAGCTGCAGATGGATTTATTGGATCTAGCACAGACACCCAAAGGATGAATCAAAACACATCTTTTTCTCCACTGGTGCAGATGACCCCTGCTCTGGGGTGAGCCCTTGGCTTTGGGGGTGTCCTGCCCTCAGGGTTTCTCAGAGAGCACTTGGCTGTAGTGCAGCCTCCCCACACCCTCTGCAAGCTCTACCATCTCCAAATAAAGTTTCCTAGCAGACAGATTTGAGTGAGTAATTCAACTAACTCGGTTTTAAGTGCTTCTGCTTATAGTTCATTTTGTTTGGATAACTAGTCAAGGATGTATTGGATCATTGGAGTCCTTCTTTTTTAGATTTATCTACTGTGTTTGCCAAAAACCAATTTGCAAGGTAATTGATTATCTTCCTTAGCAAGCACTGATGGTAGCAGGGGATTGACTCAGAGTTGACTCAGCCCTTTGCAATGAGTTGTGTCATTCTTGCACTTTATTCTTGTTTAATCTGATGGTTTGGCAGAGATTTTTATAGTGCTCTGCTGTATCTGTAATGTGGCAGAGCCCCAGTGCCTGTTCCTTGACTCTGGTTGCATGCTGTCCTTGCCCTCTAAATCATGCAGTGCTCTTTTCCAAACAGAATAAAGCTGCTGCTGTGATAAGTCCAAGCTTTGGAGTGTTTAAATTCTTCTCTGTCAGGTATACTGGTCATTTTAAGGTCTGATTTAAGGTCTGATCCTACACACACTCACTTTCTGGCAGGAGTAGCCATCCTGAAGATGGGGTAAAGCACTTGCTCTGAGCCACGTGCCTTTGCAGACCTTTATTCCATTTTGTTTGGTATTTTTTGGTTTTTTTTCCTGGATGTGGCACTATGCACATGGGATTGGGAAGTGAATCCAACAGGGATCTAAAGGATGCAGCAGTTGCAGGATGAGGTCTTGAGCTGCAATGCAATGAGAGTAATGAGTAACTCAAATAACAGCCTGCTCTGCTGTAACCAGTGAGAGCCACATTAAATAGATGCATTTATTATTTAGCTGCTACTCTATTAAGCTGACAGACATGCTGCCCAGGAGTTGCTTTTGGTGGCATCTGTTGTTTAGGATTTGGCCATGAAATCTCTAGTTTGTGTTGTATGTGGAAGGCATCGAATACTTTAAATAAGAGGCAGAGGATGCTGATAGCAGCCTGATGGCATTCCCTGCAGACAGGGGCAGCAGGTGCCTGTTGGAAGGCACTTATCAGAGCACTTGTGCTTCTCCAGGATACATCATCTGGTTGGGATCTTCCAAGATGCAGCTGCAGAGGTGCAGGATTACTCCCCAAATACCCCTGTGGGGCCCAGGGCAATGGCTGGTCTGTGTTTGAGGGACTCCTTTGGTACAGAGCCCCTGGAGCAGTGCCCATCTCACTCCTCACTCCTCCTATTTCTGTTTATGGCCAGAGGCAGGAGAACTCCTTCTTTTGAAAGAAGAAACCCCACAGGGGCTGCCTGTGGGGTAATTTTCCCAGGTGATGTTCTCCTACAGGTGTGCAACACCCGGATTATCTTTGTGTCCTCAAACTCCCCAGCTCTGGTTTCTCCTGGGGCTCTTGGCTTGGTTTATCTGACTGGGAATGCTCTGTCTGAATGTCCCATCCTTGACAGGTCTCATCTCTGCAATTGCTCATGAGTCCTGGAGCTCTGCAGCTGCAAACATGTGACAAACCTCACACCTTGGGCAGAGGGATTCTGCTGAAGTTCCTGTAGATCTGATGGTTGGTTACAGCCATTAGAGAAAAGCTCTCACTAACGGTGAGTAAGTTTTATGGTTGCTGGGAGAGCTGTTGGAAAAATGAGCAAGAAATGGGTGTTTGGATTCCTTTGAAAATCAAGTGTAAACTTCAGTCCATAGTGATAAATGATGTTGGTGTTTCACATCTGTGTTTTATGCATGCCTGAAGTTGATCTTGGCAAGTGGTGACAGTCTGAGCCTCGGACCTCAGGGCAGCCCAGTGTTCTTGTCCCTGCTAGGGATGTTGTTAATATGGATGATGCAGTGTTGGAGGAATCTCTGGGACTTACCTGTTGAATGAACACAGACAAATATGAATGTTTTTATAAAGAGAGTGTGTTTGCTCTTACACAGTGTTTTTGTTTTACTAACAAAGAGAAATTCCTTGGCCCAAGTGTAATGATCTGCTTTCCAGGGATGCTGGTGCTGGGTCCAGCACACCCACCAGCCTCTCCTGCCATTAGTCAGGAGCTCTGTGCTGGCCCTCCAAGGCACCACAAAAGCCTGTTTGTAGAGCAAGAGCTCCAACACAAGCACCTCTTGTTAAAAACAAACTTAGTTACTTGCTGGGCCACGTGTCCAATAGCAGAAGAATGGAACAAAGTGGGATAAACTCAGAAAAATATAAAAAGAATAAGGGATGGAGAAAGGGAGGAAAAAACCAAATGTGGATATGGTGAGATTTTTCTCTTGTGGTGCAACAAAGGCAGATTTATTTAAAATAGGAATTAATTGCTACCTGACAGTACTTTTTTCATGTCTCCTTTGAAGGAAATGCTCCTCTTTTGGCATAACTTTTTCTGTGCTCTCTTCAGTTGGGTGCCCTCCCTCCCTGCAGACTTCTCACTTGAGATACATCCCTGCTGTTCGTTTTGTGTCCTGCAAACTCTGTCTATGAACCTGAACGTGATGCATAACTGAGCTTCCAGAGAAGGCTTTAGCACTGAGGGAGGGTTGTTTGGACAGGACCGGAACCCGGCGAGGCATCCTCCTGCAGAGATTTTGTGCCTCATTTTCCTGGTCTGGGGCCGCAGCTGCAGGCACTTTTTGGGGCAGTGGGCTGTTCCCAGCCTGTCCCATGGCTGCCATGACTGCGCTGTGCTGTTGTGGAGGCTCAGAGCAGCTCTGCTGCTGGGGGTTTTCCCCCCATGGATGGTGCGGTGACCCTGGGAGGAGCTCCCCACCGGGCAGGAGCGGTGCTTTGGGCTGGACTAACTTCTTTTTTTTTTTTTTTTTTTTTTTTTTTGGCGCCGCCCCCCCCTTTTATCGGTGGCG